>WUAM01000299.1:4006637-4025832 GCA_024336885.1 Actenoides hombroni
TTCATTTAATGAGCTGCCCCTTTCTTCAGTGTATTATGATCATATCCTAAGCATTGCTGACTACACTTTGATGGGTACCTAATCAACGAAAATCAATCATCTGAAATTGCACAGACAGTATTTCATCTCCATCAAAAATCATCTTCCTACAGAGCTCCATTAATCTCTTCATCATTGTTTAACTCAAAAAGAAACTTCTGTTGTAAAGATATCAGACTTTGGTTTTAAATTACGATTAAAGCTGCGCAGCGTTCACTTAAAGGAAGCAACTAAGGCTGCAGTAAGTATTTGGTTTTCCAGGGCAATTTTCCCACACAGAATTAACCAATGCACCTTGGCTACACCTGGGAGGATGAGCAACTGATGAATCCGAGTGTGAATAACCTTGTTTACTAACAGAAGACGACCTCACCCTTTCATCTAGATCACAAGGGAGCACATTGTCAGCTTTCATGACCGACCTGTGCATCCCGAGTGCATCGTGAGCACAACCCCGAGGGTTCCCAGGCACTGCTGGGAGGCACTCCCAGGGAAGAGGCAGGCGCAGGCAGAGGTGTGGAAAGCTTTCTCTCCACGAGCTGCAGAAAAGTTTGGGGGAAGGGAGCAAAGAGTCCCGCTTCTGAAAGCACAGTCCTTTTATACCTCCCTCCCCAGCAAGTCCTTCCAGCCTAGCCTCAACCCCTCAAAACTGCAGGAACACTTCGAGCCCTATTGCGCTGTATTGCCCTGGCCATTTTCCTCCAAGCCCCATTGTCTCTAATCCTCTCCCCTTCCTTCATCTTCATCTTCCTCCTCAGAATCAGACATACTGCAGAGGACATTTCCTAGGCATAAGTGGGCCACTAAGAAGTATGGAGCTTACTGGTGTGTTGCTGGGGCCTCTTCTGGAAGGAGGGGTGACACTGTTCTCCTTCAAGACACCTGGCATGCTTAAATAGAGAAAGTGTTTGGAAAAAGCAGGTAGTGAAAGCGCCAGAAAACAGCCTAGCTAGGGCAGTAGTAAGGACTGGGCGAGCAGCAGGACACATGCCAACAGCAGGGAACAAAACCCAGCTCATGGTTACTGGAACCCGGCATAAATCCACTCTGCTGCCCAGTGGCCTCTTGTCACAACCACCCTGCATTTTAATCGTACCCAAGTTGTGCTGTTATGTCACAGGAAATCATTCAGACAAGCGAACCCCCTCCAAAGCCCAGGAACCCTTAACTGACCTAGCTGAGAGAGGTGTTTTCTGTTCTTCCACCCCAACGGTACACCCACAGAAACGCTGCCTGCTGTGAAGATTTCCTAGGCTGTGGTCTATCACCCACGGGACCAGTTCTGACTGCAGCGACTCTGGAAAGACAGTTATCACTCAGAGGGAAAAACCAGCCTCGTGATACAAAGCCAGCAGTGGGTTCAGCTGTTGTTTGCACTGGGAAGGGCACTGACGCTTCCTCTCACGCCTCCTCTGCTAACAAAACCCAGGACTGCAGTTGCAGTTATTACCTGCCCTCCCTGTTTTCAGAAGCACGTGACATGTGAGCTGCGTGACTTTCCACACTAACTATTTAAAATAAAGATACACCATTGAACAAACACACAGAAACACTATAAAAGCAGTGAAGCCTAGTTCACAGCAGCAGGGTCTAACAGTATGCTCTTAACTCCCTCACAGCACTTTCCTTTTGAACCCGGAACCAACGAGGGGGTGTTGCACGTTAGTACATCCGATGGAGAGCTGGGGGGTGGGGGTGGGGGGGAGTTTTCAAGGACCATTGCTGTTTGGGGAAATGGAGAGCTGCCTGATTTAGTCTTGTTGATTTGGTCAAACCACAGCTACTTGACTGGAGACAGAAATTAAGTCAACCAGGTCCTATTTCCAGGGCTATATAGGTCAGATCATGATCACTATGACAGTGCTTTCTAAGCTTAGAACTTCTTATCAACCCAAGACAGGGTTTATAAAACACCTGGGAGCAAATTACAGACTGACTGTATTAATCCTCTAACATTCTGATCAACAAAGTTCGGCTGGGCCCAGATTTTGTGTATCAGTACAACAACAGGACCTGTGCTACAGAGCTGCAGCACACAGGGTCGCTTTGACAGTGTGTTTCAGTAATCAGCGTTTGTTTGTGTTCGTGGTAATAGCGGGACTAAAATTGTTCATGCTTTTCCAGGTCTGATAAACTTCCAGGGGGCATATCTCCCAAATGAGCACTTCTACGGGGGCAAGTGAGAGGTCATTTCATGCCCAAGCTCCTCCTAATTGTACTTTTGAAAGATTTCTGACAATTGTTACTGCTTAAACCTACGAGCTCTTGCGAAGCTGTTGTTCCCTTCTCTTCCTTCCCATAAGGCCCTTGAGAGAAGAAATGCTGTTCAGGTGTTTTATGTATTCATATCCATGTTTCTAGCAGGAAACCTGAGGGAAAGCTAGCAGATTAAACTTGGGCAGTATCAAGCCTTTCTATGGTCTTTCGTATTGCCTGCCTTTCAAACGGCAAACAGAAGATGTAACTTCAGTTTTCAAAATCACAGCTGCTTTTTGGGCCTGTCAACACAAGATGGCATATACTTTACACACATCTGACAAGCATGATGGATACTAGAAAGCAAGTAAGATTTTTTTGTATGACAGTTTCATGCTGCCCCCTTACAAAACAGTCTTACTGGTATTGTACTAATGGTGCTCTGTTAGAAACTGGAAAACCAGATGAACCAAAGACATTTAAAACTCAGGAAAGTCCCAAACTGGAAAAGGTCCCTTTCTAGCAGGGCTTTTTCCCAGCCCTTTGCAGGACAGTCCCAGGCTGTTAGCATGACAACCTCCTTCACATACCTGGAGCGTGAGCAGACACTGTTCCTGGCAACCCCCTCGTGTCACAGAAACAAATCAGGATGTCAGTGCAGGAAATTGGGACTCAAGTATAGGAGCCATAAATCTGTCCCATCCTGATTGAATGAGTTGTGCCCTGAAGGATTGCAGAGTGCTGAATGGCTTTTCCTTGTCAAGCAGCCGATGCAGTCTGAGGGTGGGGACAGAGTTATGGAGAGAGGGTAGAGGTGAGCCCTGCTAAGGGTCCAGTGGAGGAAGGAGATGAAATATCCGAGTCTGGAGTCAGACTAGCTGAGGAGAGAAATCAAGTAATTGGACAGGCTGGGATATTATTCAATTTGATATACTTCAAGTTGTGTTTTTTAAACACTTCAGGATGCAAATGTTCTACAGAAAGGAATGAAGAAGGAAAGGAGAATAATTTCCATTCACTGGCAGGGTTAAGCAGATCTGGCTAAACAGTGAAGTTTCCAGAAAGACGATGTGGCAATGCAGCTGTGAGTTAAAACAACAGCTACATTTTTTACTACAGCAGAAGTATTGTTTATTCTAAGCTACTGTTTGGTAACTGATGGTTCACAGAATGACAAAACTGCTTAATAACAAAGAGCTTCTAGGATATCTCCTGAAATATTTAGTGAGGAATGCATGTAGAGTGCGGATATCTGTTCTGGCGTGGGTAGTCAGAGCTGATCATTTATTTATTTAGAGAGAGGAGTGGGAAAAGCAATTTGGATCTGTAGGAGAAAATGAGACTTAGGCTTGAAAACCCTTGAATCACTTTCAAAAATTAGGCTTAAGTATCTATGTCACATAAAGCAAAGACAGGCACACTTGTGCAGCCCTGGCATTTCTAAAGCTGTTGCCAACTGCCTGCATTGAACACTTCCAGTGTCATTCAGGGCAAAGCCAGGCATCTTGTTTTAAACTTTTTTTCTTAAGTGGCTCAACCTAATCCAGTCAGACAATCTGTTATTGTGGCATAGCTAACAGGGATTGTAACAAACAGCAGGGGGTTGTAACATCTTAAACAAATGCATCTGTTCCCAAGTTGAGAGAGAGGATTTTCATGTAATATTATTAGGTTGAAAAACGGATCCTACATTCTTACTTTGTGTGGACTACACATTTTGGGGTTGATACTTAGTGCTTTCTGCAGCCTGAGCAATGCTGGACTATTTGGGTTCTTCTTCTTCTTCCACAAAAATATGGAGAAGAATGCAGGTAATGTTCTTTTTTTCCACGTTTAAGGAAGTTGAAAGTGAAATGGAGCTGAACATTAAACATTGGAAATGAAAAGGTGATGTTACCTACTTTGGCTGCTTTTCTGGTTTTACCCTCTTCTCCACTCTCCACGTCTTTAGTTGAAGGAGGAAAGTTATTTCCAATATGCATTTCTGGTTATTTTATTATCAAAAAGACACCGAATGCTGTGAATTGTTGTTACTCTCATACATTTTTAACATGACATATATGCAATTTTCTTGTTTTGAACAGTGGCACAGAAAGAACGATCTGAAGGGATAAGTATGCATGTGAAGGAAAAAGAGAACAGACAGACAGAAAGACCACTCAAGGCCAAAGGACTCTTCCACTGAGCAAAGAGATAGTATCTTTAAAAAGCAGGTCTTACACCAAGATATTTTTATGTCACTTTGGAAGTGTAAAGGGTTCTCAACACAAAGAATTGGACTCCTGAGAATAACTCCTACAAAAAGGGTGCTGGTAATTGACGTAATGATGCCCGAAAACCTCCTCCAGCTTTGAAACCCATACAGGAGCTGGATTAAAATGAGATCTGAATGTACTGAGTTATGGTTTTTCTTCCTACCCTGGTAGTGATATTACAGTGAAGGAGCAAAACCACACAACAAGCACTAAGTAGAAGAAAAGCCTGTGTGTTCTTCCACGTCCAAGTTTAAATCACAGAGCAATGTTTTGATTTGCTGTTTGTTGCTCTTTGGCACTAGCACTGCAGTATTGCACAGGAACTTGGGGAGATATCCAGGGTGTAGAGAGAGGCCATCCCCATTTCAGTCCCACTCCAGCTGCAGCTCCAGCCTTTCCCTTTCCAAAGGGACGAGAAGGCTGCAATGCCCTGCCTACAGAAGCTTCTGTACTGCCAACAGTATAACACAAAGTAATCGCATTAACTCCTAAGAGGCTGTCATCGGCTATGGACTCTGCAGAAAAGTGGACAAAGAGCATACAGGAGACAAAAGGAGAACTTGAAATACCAGTAAAATGATTAATATCTACTAGGATAATTTTAGAATTATTTTCTTGACACAGAACTATAAAAATGTCCAGGAAAAACAACTGAGGTATTTAACAACTTGTAGAATACTGCTTTTCCTCAGTTCTGGTCTTGTTTAAAAAACAAACCAAAACAAACCCAAAAAACAAGCCACACATGTTCTACAAGGTCTTTTTTCCTCTCCTCTAATTCACTAGTAGCTCAGAATAAATCTCTTCCCTTCAATTAGTTCCAGGACTGAACACACTGATATAGCAGTTTGTTTTGCATGCATTAAAAAGTAAAAAAAAAAAAAAAAAAAAAAAGTTGGATTAAAGGATTTTGCCTTGACTTTTAGAAGCCTCATTCACAGCAAGTACCTGGCAAATCCAAAGTGCTTTTCTGCCTCAACTAACCTCAATTACTGCTCGATTCTGATATATGATGGAGAGAGGAAGTGGAAGGTTAAAGTGCATTCACCCCAATCTGCATACAGCCACGAATCTGAATGTATGGGAGTTACTTCAGTACGGGAGTTACAACCTAAGCCAACAAAACTGTGAATGTTACTTTGATCTTTTTCTTTCATGCTCTAATTATTAAAACACAGGCTCTGATTCCAGTCTTGGTTGCACTGATTTATACCAGCAGTGACATCACTTGTTTTAAATGAAGACCTGAAGTACATCCCGTAGCTCCTTTCTGCATCATGGCTTGTTTTGTTTGTAAGGTGTGCTGGTTATTTTCCCGGGACATAAAACTGGAGCAAAGCCCCAACTTTTATTATACCTCAGCTTTAAAAGAGATACTAAGCCCCTCAAAGCAGCACTCCTGTAAGCGGAAAACGTACAAGCATCGTGCACGGAGCTCTGTCTGAGCTCAGCAGTCCTGCGTGGAAGCAGGACAAACGACCGAGGGTTGGTGGCTGTGAAAACACAGCTCTCGTTTGTCATTTGGTCATCTTTTCCCCTCCTGTCAAAGAGCTACTGCGAGATGAAAGTGGGGGAGGTTTGGAATCATTCCTAACCAATGATATATACGATACATTTCTTTTTTTGAGAACCTGAAGTCTGTAGGGGCTGTGCTCTGAAGATAATAAGCACAATGCAACATATTCCCTGCAAAATCAAGCCCTGAAGATCTCCAGCTGGGAACATAAAGTTGGTTGTTAGTTCACTTCTGCTCTCAGTTCAAAGTACCTTTGATCCCTGTGCATCATGCCTATGCCAGCTACTCCAGTCAGCCTCTTTCAGACCAAAACTAATGGTTGATAATTTGCCTCATCTTCTATCCGAGCCCCATCTCGGCTATGAACTCAGCAAGCACTGGGGACATCCATGTCAGATGATGAATATTTTTAAGGCTTTAGACGTGGTCTCTGCTCCATTTGCAGTGTGCTTGATCCTAATCATATATCTTAGAATAGTTATTTTCACATGTGTTCTTTCCCAGCCACAGCCTTTGCTACACAGCTATTATTTGCTCCTAGAAAGGTGTGGGAGCACCCATGTGTTCATGGCGTGGGAGGGGGCACTAACAAAATCTATGCCTGCTTCCCAAGGGCTTTTTTTTTTAAAAAAAAAAAGATTCTAAAGCACAGCTTTTGGATTTTAAAATAACCTTTTTTTGTTAACTTTTTTTGAGATGTGAAGGGAACATTTCAATCACTTCACCTCCTCTTCCTAAAACGTCTCCAGGTTATTTCTTCTACTTAACAGCTACATCAAAACTTTCCCTGAACCTCTCCAGAGTACTTTACTCAGAAAAGCAACTATCAGATCAAAACCCGCTTCTGTTTATTAGTTCAATCTCCTTCATTAGATTCCCTCTATCGTGTGTATTCCCACACAAACAGCGATAAAAAAAAGAATCTGCTAAAATCCACTGACAGCTGCGGCTGTGATAGACTTTTCCTTAATCCGATTAGCTGCCGCCTCCCTCTTCGCACCAGTTTCTGTAAGCAGTTACCATATTACACTACAATCTGCTGATTTCATCTGCACTGGCATCAGGCAGCATTCAAAGAAAGTCTGGCCTCATAATAACAGGCTTTGAGAGCCGGGAATCTCCTCTAGACACACACACACACGCACAAGCTGCTGCCTCTCAAACTGTACAAACCTGTAGGATTTTGGAATTCAGCTCTGAATGAACGGGGCATTCCCCTCAAGCTACTGGTACCCAAACTATTCCCTACTCAAGCTTGCCTTTTTTCAGCTCTTGCGTTGTGATGGTTAAATTTGCTGAGATGCTAAAAGCTTGTCTTTGCTCCGGCCACGGACTCAGGCAAAAAAGTGACAAAGGTCTCTTCCGATTGGAGAAAAAGAAAGCAGCTTCTGTCTGAAGACACAAATCTTATTCTCGTCTGCTCAGCCCCTTTTGCTTGTGAGGGCTTGGCACTTGTGGCCACCCAGCAGACAAAAGGGAAGCACTGTGTGCTCCTTGCCTGCATGAGCGAGCCAGCGAGAAAATGCAGGTTTTCGATTCCTTCACACCAAGTCACAGCCAGATTTTGGGGGAAGAGGCCTTAAAACAGCTGAGAAGGGGGCTTGAAGAGACCTTGACTATTCGCGGACTAGGTGACATGTCAAGTGGTCTAAGTTTAGATAGAAATTCTGGATTTAAGTGGATCTTAGAAGAAATTCTGGTCTTCCGACCAAAATGATTTTTTCCTTCTGGCCTTCGGATAAAAGTCACAAAGGTAGCTCCCAAAATGCCAATGCTACTTAATTTCCTTTCATTTCCTACCAAAATTGCAGACAATGCCTTTTTTTTTTTTAATTGCTCGAAAAAAAAGAACGAAAATGGCTGAGCACCAAGTCACAGAGGAAATTTTGGAAGAGCTATGGAAATTAGGACCCATAATACAGTATATAAAGGCTGCAAGATGCCAGTTTAATGGTTAGAAAACAGACAGCAGGCTCATTTTAGGGAGAAGACGATGTAGTCATTGTTCCTGCACGGCATAACAAAGATTTTTCATCCTGGATGTGTCCCTAACCTCTGAGCAAGTCGTTTTCCTCCTAAATACGAGGAGCATGGCATTGTCAGTGGGCATATGCAAAAGCAATTTTGTCAGTGATTCTGAGATTACAGCACTTGCCTTTAATCTGTTTGGGTTTTGTAACAAAAAAACCACAACCCAACAAACTAAACAAAAATATCAAACCTGCTTATAAAAATCTTTGGCTTTGATAGTTTGGGTTTTTAAATATCTTCCAAAATGGTCACGTGAAGAGCTCCACGGAAGGTGCTCCACATTGTTTGATCACAGGATCACAGAATGGTACTTCTGGAGATCACCTTGCCCAACTCCCCTGCTCCAGAGCAGGGTCACCCAGAGTAGGATCCAAGGCCCAGGATCGCATTGTCCAGGCGGGTTTGGAATCTCTGCAAAGAAGGAGACTCCACAACCTCTCTGGGCAGCCTGGGCCAGGCTCCGCCACCTTCACAGCAAAGAAGTCTTTAGTTATGTTCAGATGGAACCTCCTGGTTCCAGTTTGTGCCCGTTGCCCATTGTCCTGTCACTGCACACCACTGAAAAGTGTCTGGCACCATCCTCTTGACCACTGCCCTTCAGATATCAGTAAGGATTGAGAAGATCCCTCAGTCTTCTCCAGCTTGAATAGCCCCAAGTCTCCCAGCCTTTCCTCATCAGAGAGATGCTCCAGTCCCCTCACTGTCTTTGCAGCCCTTCATTAGACTCTCTCCTCTAGTTCCTTGTCTCTCTTGAACTGAGAAGCCCTGAATTGGACACAGTACTCCAGAGGTGGCATCACTAGGGCAGAGAAATTACATTCTAATGCAAGTAACAATATTATGTAGCTAATAGTCATTATGATGCATTGACTATGAGCAATACCTTAGTACTCAGGACACCTGATCAGCCCAGGAATCTAGGTATGACAGCATGATAAAGAAACCAGCTATTTAAAATTTCAGTTGCAGAAGAAGAATGAGCATTAGAGCAGGAAGGTACAACTGTACTCAGAGGAACATTTAACTTTAACAGTTTCCTCTTTGCCTTTTTCCACTTCTTCCAAAGCAGATCACAGCTCTAAAGAGATTACAACCTCAAAATTCAGGTCCAAGTACTATATACTATCAAACAGGATGGTTTAACGCTGTCAGCACTTCCCTTGTCCCAGTTTTTTGCAGATACAGAATTTCAGCACAATTGATAACTTAACAACCATTTTAGTTCTGATAGAAAGGCAAACTCCAGCAGCAAATGACCTTACCAAAGTTTTTCCAGTTCCTAGATGGCAATTTAAGAGCCTTACAATAAATATTTAATGAGGCCAGAATCTTTAGCCCCGTACAGAGCAGCAGGTAGGAAAATGTATATAATGTACAAATATAGCTCAGTAAAAAATCTTTTGACTAATGTGGAATAATAACCAAATTTAGACTTGAGATTGAGAATTCAGAAAATAAATAGGCATTGAAAATTTCTGTCACGTGATCTATTCTTCTTGGCAAAAGACAATAACCTTCCTTATCACCTTGATTTTAGTTCAGCACCTGAACAGTCATTAGAACAACACCAAATCTGTACTGGAGTTACCGTGACAACAAAAAGTAGAAAACTGGGCACTTATTTCCCCATGGGGGCATGCAAAACAAATGAGAGAAACTCAGAAATGAAAAGATATGATTGCAAAAAATAGGCACTAAAATGAAACGTTGCTCTGACAATAGAAGATTTCAAAATCCTTTGTTAAGCTTTTTAATTCCACAAAACAAATTTCTATTTGAGAAATGAGATTCTCTGAATAATCCAAACAACTCTTTCACTGTAGCAATGATTATTATCCTATTTAAATAAAAGACCTGTGTTTCTGTAGTAATTATCATACCATATCCCTAATTAATTATTACTCAAAATATCTGTTAAAATTCTTGCCAGCCATTTAGAAACAGGCACAAATTATTCCCTTTGATCAGACTTGCATTGCTAAAGGCACATTAAAAATACAGAGAGAGTCTGGAAAAGCCTTACAAAATTGTCCATAAAGCCAGAATTATGTTAACTACTGCAGCAGCCCTTATTCTGCATATTCAGAATTTGATTGCATGTGAAGACAATTGCTCTCTTTGGACAAGAGGTCAATCCACACCCCCAACATTAAATCGTACACAATTTAAAAGAAAACAATCGCCCTCTAATTTGAATACATCGCGAATGAAAATAAGGACAGAAAAAAACCCAGAAGACTTTTCTGAGCTTCAAGTCACATTGCAGTTAAATAGACGATACCAACCGCACATATTCTGAGAGGCTCGATACGACCTCTGGATGTTTAGCATGCTGCCAAGTAGTTAATAAAGAGAAAAACCTGGCCAGAGAATGTGATGCTAAGCTCCTGGTCCTATGAAAAACTCTATGGATCTTTAATTCCCATGAACAGAATCTCATTTTTTAATGATTCCTGTGAAAGACCCGTGACAGTGAAGAGAGAAGCTTTTCACAATTCAAATTTGTGATGCTCCTGGACTCGGGTCTTCAAATCTCTGATGTTTCTTTCACTAAGCCTTCCCTGGAGTTGCAATTTCTGTGTCAGAGTCCTCATTTCTAAGAAGAAATACAAGGATACTCTCTGCACATATTTTCATTAGAGCTTTGAAACCAGCTTTGAAAGGTGTTAACAAACCAGGTGTAATAGGTACTGCATAAGAACTTGCTGTCGTCAGCCTATGACCCTTTTCTGCAATTATTTTGCCCATTTCCAGAAAGTCATAGGTTCAGTTATTAAATAATTTTCCGAACTCTCTTAAGTGAGCAGAAGACCATATTTAAATACGATGTAGGCTGGGGATGTATTTATACCAGAGAGCAATTGCATCTACCTGGGTCAAACTCATTTTAGTTCAGAATTTAGAGAAAAGGCTGAGACACTGGAGATGCTTTCCTTCCTCTGCATGGTGCAGCTCATGGAAATCCAGGAAAATATACTTTAAATCACCTGTCATCCTATTCACAAGAAAAAAATCCTATTTTTTTTTCTTTAGATACCACAGTTCCTCATAAATACTGTGACGGTATCTCAGAGAATCACAAATTAGATAACACTTAAACCCAGCCCAAAAGTACACAGAGTATTGAGCTGTGATGATACCACTCCTTCACTCGGCAGATCTTCAGGTTTAGAAAAAACCACCACAACAAAACAAACTAATGAAAATACGATTTATGAAAAATTCCAGTGAGATTCAATACAAGCAAGGAATTACTTTCTTATACTTTATTAGGCCAACTATTGAACTCAGCAGGAAGAACTCTGCCTTGTATCTAGTTCAACAAAACCAAGCCAGGACACCTCGGAGGCTGTCTGGAGGTCCTGTTTAATTATGCAGGTATTTCAGGCTCTGTGACTAGCTCTGTACTTGCACTGCACAGCATGGCTGCCATGGACAGATCCCTATTTTAAACCCAGAAAGGAGATGTTAACGCAAAAAAAAAAGACTTCAATCATCCGCTGCTTAAAAAAGTGGATGAGAGCCTGAACTCTTAAAATAACTAAGTACAAACTTTAGGAAGTATATTTGGCTCTAACAACAGTGACATCGCAATAATGCAATGGTGAGATTGCCTTCAGTATAGTTATGCACATGAATCAATCTAGAAGCATGTAAGGCTGCTCTAAAATTACCCCAACAAAGCCTCCAAACCTAACCGAAGTTAAGGGGCTTCTCCCTCTGTGCCCCCTCCTCCCCCCAGTATGTAACATGTGATGCTAATGGGAGTTTTGTGCACTTCAAGAAAAGCATAAAAAGTAATTCCCATATGCTGCATTTGCCACAGGGAATTTGTAACATTCACTGATGTTAAATTAGGCCATTGTGTATACACTTTAGAAACAGAGTCAGGCCATAAAAACTCCTACATGTTATTACTTGAGCATTCATTCCTCAGATTGTCTCTTTGCTGATATTAAAGTCTGAATGTTGTTCATCAGAGAGTGACTGATAATAAAGAAGTGATTGACAAACTTATTACTTGGCTTTAAAAATAAGTTCTCCCAATTCAAAATATTCTTCTCAAGTCCGGGGAGATGTGGCTTGTTCTTTGTAGCAGAAGGCTGTAATTGGAAAAGATATACACAGAGGGAAAAACAGGCTTGGTTTGTATTTAAACTGTGTAAGTAACTGGATACATGGTTCTCAGTTGAAAGTATCTCACATGGCTTAGAGAGGGCAGTATGAGCTAGGCATGGGACTGGGGGCACTCCACAGATCCTTCTTCTGTTCCTTACTTCACCACCAGTCAGGCAAGTTAGAGCAAGCGGGGTCATCTTGGGGCACACTCTTTGGAGCTGCTGTTATGGTGAAGTCAAATGTGTACAGTACACCATGGGATGTCCCTCACTTGTCACCCAGGCACTCACCTGGGGTTCATAACCCCACGTGCCTTAATAAACCTTATAGCCAATGGCTATAAGGGACATGATTACACGTCCATTTAAACACACCATGAATCATAGAATCCAAGCTGTTGACAAAAGCAGCGATCCCACTCTTCCCTCACCATTCTCTACTTGTTCCTAGACTCTTAACTACCAGCTGGATGAGCTCCCTTGTCCCATTCAGCCTGCTGCTGAGTGAATACTAGTGATGGCAAGAAGGACTAAGCAGGAGGACATGATGGGACCAGCTTTTGACAGCAGCAGCACAGGTTCATGACAAATTAACGTGGCTAACGGTGCCTCTGGGGACACTCCACACTATAACCAAGGTGATCTTGCAGCTGGCTAACACTGGAAAAGGCACGTTTGAAACCTCAAGGTCTGTCTCGGCCATGCTTTGGGTGAGGACTGGACCCTGCTGTCAGAAAACTGTTCCCTACTTCCAGTACATTTTTTCTGCTGCCTAGTTAGCTCTCTGAGCCAATTTCTTGGAAGGTCAGACAAGCAACAGTGCTGTTCACTGAGGAAGTAGCAGGAGCAGAGAAGCAACTGCATGAGCTGTAATGTCAGCCGTGCCTTGTTTGCAGGAGTGGTCCCATAGCTCTGACTGCAGAGGTGTAAAAGAATCCTTCAGAGCCAAGGGCCTAATTGAAGACCGCTTTTTGATTCACCGGGCTCTAAATTAAGGTCAGACTCGACCATTTTTTATTTTCAATGAACTTTTTGCCTTGGGTATCAAAACCCAAACACATCAGATTTCCAGCATACAGACTCAACTTCAGCAGCTCTTTCTCTTAAGCCCCAGCCTCTGTTGCAGAAAGGTCGGTGAAATTCCGGCAGAGGACGAAGAGTTGTGTTTGGCACCATCTGCAGCCTCGAAGGGAAGCACGTGAATAGGTGTTTGCAAAAACACAGGCACACAAAGCCTTCGAGTCTCCTGACCTTGGGATATTTTGCCTCTTAAGAATTGTAGACACTTGAAAGCAAAACCAGATGGAAGCAAAAACTTATTATTAGGAGTTGTGCTATGGGATAATGCCAGCTGGTTTTGTGAGCTTGGTTCTATGTTTTCATTCAAAATAACTGAACAAATAATCTTTCTCAAGTCTCTTCCCCACGTCCCATTTTCTTTTAATCCTTGGCCAAGCCAAAATCCTTTATAAGCCTTATGCTGCTAACCTTCAATTTCTGTCCGTGTGGTTTACCATTAGCCTGAGATCCTCAATTATGATCTTACACACCATTATCTGAAGTAGATGCTTTTTTTTCCTAGCTGACCTTTTAAATTATCAAAGCTCATATTTTAGTCAGGGTCATCTTTCCTCTGCTTCCCCTTCCCTCACCCCTTTTTATCTCTCACCCAATTACTCACAAGTGAGCTTAAAAGCATGTTAAATCTATTTATTTGGCTTGCTCTCTGGGACTCACCTGTCTTTAAATAAACAGTAAATATTTTGTTATTTAAGATAAACCATTACCTTTCTGTATCTATTAGTTAACTTCTCCAACTACATTTTATCTTCATTTTGGGTTCTAATTGACATCTTGGCACCTGGTTGCTTAGCATGAACTGAATCCATCTTCTTTCCTGTTTGCTCAGGACTCTGAAGGAGCGTTACCCAACGGCTTTCGAACAGCGTTTAGCCACATACACACACAAAGTTACAAAGGACCTTCTATTTCCTCAGAGTGCATGAACAGAAAAGATATTTTTAGTCAAGTCAGAGGCTATAATGATGTAATGCTGTTTAGGACTCCAAAATCATAGGTCCACCTCAGCTGCATGCTTCAGATGTTATTCATTTGCAGAAGAGCCAGGCTAGCGCGAGGGTACAAAGTAGCTTTTTGTCAATATGGGTCGTGATGCAAACTGAATTTCTGGTAATCCAACTACCAGTGAATTGAGGCCAGAAAAGATTTTATTTCTGGCTTGAAAAATCAGTGCAGATGTGTACTTTTCTTCAACGTAGGTTAAATAAAATATTACGTATTTTGAAAGAAGTAGAGTCTGCTTCCTGTGTTATTTAGAATGGGACAAGGGTAGTCAGTGTTTTCCTTGAACCCTTGTCCAACCTCTGGCTTGCCTTTACAGGGTTACACCCAGCAATAAAAAAATCCACTCCCTTGGAATTCAGGTACAGAATCGAGATATTTCCAGATAGCTCAATGACATTCAAAATAAGTGGAAAAATATGCATATTGATTTCCTGTTTTGGAAGCATTAAGATTTATTTACTCTTGATGTTGCAGTGACCTCTAGTTTGTCTTGGTCAATACATACCTCTAGGGTTGATAAACCTTAATATTCACCTCCATGAGAGTCAATATCCACTTTATAATATAAAAGCTATCCCATGGGACAAACATTAATATTGTTGAATAGATTCAGTCACTCACCTCTTTCTTCTATTAATGTGAAAAAGGACTGAGCTTCAATAGTTGGCAAAATTGAGGGGAAGGGAAAAAAAAAAAAAAGCCGCGTATTCTGACAAACTAAAGAATGTGCAAAATGTATCATTGACCTTTATCTAAAAGGACCCTGGATGAAATAATCGTCTAGATTTGTTTGTTAGAGAAGAGTCAGGCTGGTTTTTGCAGGTTAAGCTCAAATTCGTCCTTGTGGAAGATCACCTGCAACCAAAAACTCAAGGTACAACTTGTCTGATTTTAGCCGACTGTCTTCTTGCGATGCTTTCCCCAAAAGACACCAATGGCTGGAATGGGGTGTTGACTTCTTGGTCCTAGTGTTGATTTCTGGCTAATCACATAGCTCTCCAAAACGTATCCTGACTATCATGAATTCTAATTAGCAGTGCATGCCAGGGAGCTTCCTACAGAAACAACCACAGTCCAAAATAAAGTCTAGGAAGTTTGTCATTACATTTCTCTTTTAACCATTCCAGTTGGCTGCTTTCCCACTGAGGCTACTTCAGCCTTCCAGGCTGGGCTTGTTCATGTAAAGGCACTTAACTGAGGGGCAAAATAAGTTTCCTCACAACACAGAGGATGACCGTGGCACCAGTTCTGAGTGACTGCTATTGCCATTAAAGTGTCAGGGCTTTTTCAGTGTTTACTACAGAAACATTTGGGGATTTGGCAGTCCCTTCTTATACTTCACCTACTCAGGTAGCAATTACTGTGGGATGATTTTTTTTAAATTTTATTTTTATTTTTTCCTACAGCAACTGCTGACTGTCTCTGTGAGCAATGAACTGGCACTAGGCCAGGGCCACTTGCATGTATGTTTATCTTTTAAGTTGAAGAGAGCCATCAGTGCAACTAAACTTTCTGAAGAGTAATCCCTGTCTTTTGGATCTTCTGGTCAGAAAAAGTCCCCTGCAACTGCAAGAGCTGCTCCAGCCCAGAAAGGATGTACTGTAGGAATGTGGACAAGGGGAAAATGTGTTCTGGTGCCCAAGAGATTTTCAGTTGCCAGAATAGCTCTGAAGATATTAAGAGATGATTTATATTAGGATGGATCTAACATATATTTGGAACTGGACCAGTGCCAAAGACTGGGCTAAGTGTCACATAAAGCTATGCATACCCTCCTGCATATCTCCCTATATAAATGTAAACTGCGTCTTCATGTTTGGAAGTACAACTTTTAACAAAACACTGTTGTAGAACCATTTACAGTTGGTTCCACCATCGAAAATCTTAGGTACGATGTGCTACACCGTTTAGCAAATCCTTTCTTGCAAACTGTTTGGGGAGTTTCCGGATCTATTTTTACTGCACATGTTAAATCAGGTAATTTATTTCGCAGATAAACTGAAGTACTAATGAAGTTTTCAGAAGGGTCCATGTTAGTTTCAATCTTACTTTACATTTACGTTAATAGTATAGTGGAAGAAACTCCCCAGCTCATCTTTATGCTGATTATGGCATTTTGTATTCGATGGGTACCTCTTGGTCAGCAGTAATGAAGACATAATAATAGAAGTTAAATAAAATTCAGCAAGTAATTTTAGGTATGCATTCTTTACTAGTAATTAAAGCTACATTGATCTCTTTTAGAAGGCATATTACCTGAAATACTGCTAACACCTCACCTAAGTTATAATAGCTGTAAGTCAGAAAGTAAAGTAAATCTCATTTTAAAACTACTTAATTTTATATAAAACTATTCACTAAACTTTAACACCTGTATTGATTCTTCAGAAAAGTGATCAAATGAACTGTAGTTTAAGTCTCGCTGCACCTGGCTGAAGCAAAGCCTTGCCCTTTAAAACTGCCAAGCCAACACGTAAGGTTGCTGTACTGCCAAAGGCCAGGGTTTTGCTCCACTGCCACGATCCCTGACTGACAGCTCTTCCAAAATTACCCTTCTGATTAGAAACCCTCTATTAATCTCCAGTCTAAAATGACCCATACCTGTTTCAGATTCATTTCTTCTTGTACCACCGCAATTTGGTGCAAATTCTTCTCTCCTGGAACAGACTCTGAATGGCATTTTGTAGAGCTGTTGTTTCCCGCTCTGTCTTCATTTCATTACCCTATATCACATAACCTTTTCTAGTCTCTAGAATGAGGAACTACCCATCCTCTTCACCGTACCAACACCATGTGGGTCTGCTCCAGTTTCTGTCTTCTATTTGAGGGCACAGATGACCAGAGTCCTGCTGAGGTGGCAACTGTACCTTGGGCACTAGTGCTAAAGCCATTCCCCAGACATACCAGAAATGCACAGCCTGGTGCACCCAGCCTCACTGCTGCCTCACAGCCGTCTTGCACCAGCAGCTCCATGCTGGCTCATCCTCCTCGTCAGCAGTTTTTATCACCAGGCTTCAAAGAGTACAGGTCAATTTTCGTTCCCGTGTCACCAACCAGACTCAGAGACAGAGGCATGCTCAGGGGTATCTGAACTCCTCATGTAAACTTGCCATCTATGCTATTTCCCCCCTAACAAAGCACGCTGTTGGTATTGTCTGCATATGCCCACCATACAGTGCTGCTGATGTTGCTGTTACTTTTTAGGTGAAAAATAGGAGCTTTTAGCTGCTTCAATTCTATGCCATCAGGCTAGGCTTTTTACATAAACAAATTTTACAGAAATGAAAGAATCTTCTCATAAAGGTAAAAAAGAAGCCCCAAACAACAATATAAGAAAGCCTGAAAATCATTATTATTCCTGCTTTTCCATGGGGAAAGCAGCATATGTGTGTCACTGAATACAGATTTTAATTGTGTGTTACTTTGGAAATCACCACATTAGAACATAACACAACTAAGAATTTTCTGCAAAGATGGGCTTGTCTCTTAAATACCCAGTACGTCAAGAACAGATGATACCTGGTGATTTGAATTCTTTTCTGAGACACAGGAAACTGAAGTTCAACATTTTATACTAAACCTGAGTGGGAACATTTGTAAATCATGACAGTTTTCATGGGATACCATAGAGTCTCTTGACCAGATCCAGATCCACTTACATACTGTCTTTTTGGCACAAGAATACAGGGGTGCGAAGAAACACTTGCACCGTTCTTTTTTGTGATGTGTATTTCTGAGCACAAGCTGTGACATTAATCTAATGTCTGCCTGTCTGCATTAAGCGATCAGCAAACTCTTCTTGAAACACTGCTTTCCCAAATCTGAGTACTGGAGGTTAGCATGTACCTACAATGTCTGCTTATAATTTGTTTCTGCTCTTATGCTTGGGCAGGTAGAAATCTAAATATTTACACTATTTGCTACATAACTGATACTGTACTTGGAATCATTCCTAAGTTCTACAGCCTAGATTTGTTCTAGAAAGTTACGACACCCAAAAAGATCTGCAGTCATAAATTAACAAAAATCCCAACAAACAACAGTATGGATTTCAATTGCTTAATGCTGGTAGTAGTGGTCAAAACCTAAGGAAAAGCACAATTAGTGAAATTGTTTTCCCAGAGCGTTTTAACAACAAGCTTGGAGGAGCTCAGAAATCCAGTAGCCCAGAAATCTGCTGCCTGTGTAACTGGTTCCCTTACAGATCTGCTGCACTCTGCTTTCTCTCTTCTCTCAAACCAATCTCTATGGATCCAATAAATCCAAACGCTACTGAGAACAGTCTCAAAGATCATACTGAAGTCAGAACTATTCCAAGGATGAGCAGGTAAACCGGGGAAGACAAAGACTACATAAAAACTTTATACTCCCATACAGTATCTCTTTTAGAATATAAAAAGCAGGAATCTGGGTCAAAATCCCACAAAAAACCCCAAACAAACAAGCAACCCAAAACCCACCACACATTTTTACTCACCATTATCATTTACACTAGATAATTAACATGATCATGTGTTATCAAGAGCCTTTAGAAAATTCACCCACATCCTTCCATAATGTTTTACTCGGAAAGAAAAGCTTTCAAGACAGATGCTTTCCACCCGGACTTCTGGGTGCCCAGTGCTTTGGAGCACAGGCACTACAGAAGGGCTGTCTTTCTCCCGCTTCCCAGGTACCCTAGGATGGAGCATGACTCCAGTCGTTGGTACCACAGGAGGCAAATGCACTGAGGGTATGAAGCTGACAATAATTATCCTCTCACCTCTGGTGGACTGACCCTGGCTGGGCACCAGGTGCCCACCAAGCCCTTCTATCAGTCCCCCCACCCCCGTCAGCACGGCAGCAGGGGGAGAATAAGACGCCAGGAGCCGTGGGTTCTGATGGATAAGATGTGATTCTCTGCTGCCCGTCCGCAGGCGATGTCGGGCCCAGTCCAGGCAGCAGGGCTCCAGAAC
>WUAM01000299.1:4025932-4051650 GCA_024336885.1 Actenoides hombroni
TTATCAACACCCTCCAGCTCCCAGTGCTGCAGCATGAGGGCTGGGTGGGGAAAAGCAGCTCAGCCAGACCCACTACACACCTAACCTTACAGTTGTTTAGAGACTTTCTAAATCCCCAAGTGGGTGTACACATTTAAATATTTCAGATGGAAGACTGGTATTAGACACACTTTGAAAATAAGATCATGCTCTGGGAAGAGATTGAGAGGTGCCACTGTAGTAAAAGTATCTCACCAGGAGTAACTACCAATTCTTCCTCGTTAGAAGAAAATCAGGAGGAAGAATGGTGACGTGAGTAGGATGGATGAGCCAATGTAAGAAAATATTTTTTCTTTAACTATAGTTGCCTAGAAAACTTTTGTTTAGTTCATTGATGTTAAAAGGAACTCACAGAAGAAGCTGAGAATTTTTTTGTTCCCAAGTCAGAGAAAGCGACTCCATCTAACAAATATGTTGGCACAAAATCACAGCAAGAAGAAGAAGAAAATTCAATTAAAAATTAATCAGGAGTTATTTGCTATTTAATGTGTTCATAAAACTGGCTTGTTGAGCCAGTGCTGAAGGAATCCACCCTTAACAAAGTTTAGTGTGGTGCTAACCTCTGCCCTGCAGGGCGGAGGGAACAGGGCAAGCAAGGGGTACAGATTCTACAACACACATAGCAGCAAAAGGAGAAAGGTTACAGCTCTTCCTTCAGTAAAGCAGTTTCAGAGGTTAGAACATCCCGCCCCAGCAACAGGACTTGCAAATGCCTCAGAGCTGCTCTGTGCAGGCTGCTTGTGGCTAAAGGCTCCAGTGGGTGTCATGGGATGTGCTGCTGGAAGGGCCCTGCACAGCAGAGACTGGGGACACCTCACTGCTACAGCAAATTCCAGCACCCCAGTAATCCAGGGAAAGAGATGCAGGAGTCTGTAAGACGTGGAACTACAGTGAGCTCTGTCTGCAGCACAACCCATAGGCAGGCCAAGAACTGGGGTTTTTAAGGAAACAGCAAGAAGTCTGCTTTTATACTACAGGTCCAAATCTCTGATACCTGAAGCTATGAGGGCAAATTCAAGACACGAAATCATTTTTGATTTATCTCCTGGAGGCACAACACAGACCAGATTTCAACGCCTACCTCTTCTTTAGAGGATTTTCTAGCGATAAGATACCAAATAATAAAAGAAAGCTGTCATTAAAAAAACCTGAAACAAACAACAAGCAAACAAACAAGATCCCAAACACCCTTAGAAACAAATCTGAACGAAAAGTATAGAGGTTTTATTTAGAGTCATGCCCAGTACAGCCTGCTCAGCTCATGCTGGCATCATCTCTGCTACTGAATTATAAACCTCTCAGAAACCAAGGCTATAATTACAGCTGGGTGACACTTGAACTTTCCATGGCCAAACATTTCACAGGACATAATTTCTGCAGGAGGTTTTGTGCCACTTTGTAAAGCTTTCAACTTCCTCCAGAAGCTTGGAATTTCGTGATCCTCTTTTGTCAAAACTTAAACGAATAATTATTGGTAAGTAATGATAAAAATGAATTGCTTTCATTTTTACCAGTAGAATCAGTAAGATAGCTCACTCTGTATTCTCAGTACTGAAGTGAAGGATAGAGAAAAGTGGGCAGCAGAGTTATCAGCAATGTTTTGTTACAGTGAGTGATAGCTCCGGGTTTAGAGGAGAGGGCATTTCATATCTTCTTTGGCTTTCAATCACATCTTTTCATTAGTGATGACTGAACCTCAAAACCACCTGGAGATGGTGCAGATGAGCACTTATAAGCTTGGATGGTTATCTGGAGCTTATCCGAACAACTTTTATCAGCAAAATTGCGATGGGAATTTCACAAGAACAGTTTTTCTGGTTCTTCTTTTTCCTGATTAGGTACTGCAAGAGCTTGTCTGCTGCTGCATTCAAGACCTGGCCTGCTATCTTGCTCCAGACAGAATGTGAACCAAATCAGATTATTTCGTCTGGCTTCCCAAGTGTCTTAGTGGATGCAAAATTAGCACCGTGTTAAGATGATAATAAATAAATAGGAAAAGTCAGAAAAATAGAAAAGCACACAAACTGTATTTAATTACTTCTGCCTTTTTTCTTCCCTTTTACCCCATTTATACCACAAAATTAGGAAAAGGAAAATTCAGATCAGGTACAAGGAAAGATTTAACACAACTGGATTGAAAAATAGAGGAAAATGAAAGCCTGATTATTTGGGTCAGTTAAAATTGGACAAAGCAAATCACTGGAAAACAGAAGAGAGGACAATTTTGTACTGTCTGGAGGGCAAATAAGCTGACCTAATGAGACCATCCATTTCCAGTGTGTTGAATTCCCCTGCACGATAAACAGCTTTTTCTAGCATGGATGTGGACAACTGAAAAATCAGATGTCCAGTTAACACCAGTTTCCTTTCCAGTGGCTCTGTCCACCGAAAGCATCTCTATCCATCTGCAGGTGCTGCCAGCTGGCACAGGTTTGGCTGAGAGGGGAAGGGGCTGAAGGCCTGTAGCTCCCTCCCAGGGAGCAGGCTTCTGCCACTGCCACCCCCCATCTCAGCACAATCCAAGTGGCTGCTATAACCCATTTAGTCCCACTTGTAAAATTAACACAAACTGGACCACACCTCTGAAAAACAACGGCAACAAAATGATTTTCTTAAATATTTTACAGGTTTGGGTCACCTGATATATTTAGAAATTAAACACCTTTCCTTCCATTTTTTTCTTTTTTTCTTTTAGTCTTGTTGTGGGTTGGTTTTTTTGGAGGAAACGCATCAATTACCAGATATTGCCAAAGGCAGAATGTTTGCTCAACAGCTGTTCTTTTACTATGAAGAAAGCAGCAGAATATATTACAGACACAAAAAGTATCCCTCACTATACACTAGAGTTCGATAACAGAGACCAAAAAGGAGCTCCAAGAGTGATCAGCCCCTGATACTCATTTTGTAAAAGTTCTTTTCCCTTTACATTGATTTTTCTTCTCTGAAATGTGAAATGTAGTTCAAAATATCCCATGTGGCATGTCAACTTCATTTACCCACTGCATTTCTAATATGTTTTCTCCATACTCTTCTATCCCATCACAGCAATTGCTGTATGCCACAGCATGCTATCATGTTTTATGCAGAATTTCACAGTGAATTCAATGGTGACTAATGCCTAAAAAGAGCTGCCACAACATGGCCCTACCTCTTATTATAAAAGCATGCACTCAGGTTTTTAGATCTAGCCCTTAAAGACGAACACGTCTCTAATTTCTATCAGTCATTTAACAAGCGTGGGAGGAGGTCCACGCCAACATCTCAGTTCCAAGCAGTCGTCAAACACTCGTATCCAAATCTGAATTTAGATGTAGGATTTACAACAGCTTCTGCCTCTCAGACTGCTCAGAACCAACATGCTGCATTCAGCCACACGTGCGGAATTTGTACATACGGCAGAGCAACAGTTTGCCTGTCAGCCCTCAGAAGCTCACTTAGCGAAGTTCACAACACGAAACAATGTCAGTCTCCCTAGTACGTTGGATGACAAATTTTACTTCAGTGTGAGAAGTTACATTACTCCCCTATGTAAAAGCAGAAGCTGACAATCTGCTGCTCGTCAGTTAGCTGCTAGTTACAGCCACGTCCAACTCCAACTGAGCAATCATATTAAACTCCATCGACGCTACCCATCCAATCTAAGACGTTGCAAACAATATAACCCCAGTTCATAAAAATATTGAAGCTATTAAGAGAACAAACATTTTCACAATTCGTTAATCACATCCACCAAGATTTTCAGCAGAGTTTTGCAATGCAATAAATATTCAGGAGTTGGGAACTGGCCATATTACTGGCTTTGCAAACACTCTCTGCTTTAAAATAGGCTTTCAGAATGGGATGGAGGTGGCAGTGGCTTTTCTTTGCTGACTGTGGAGGGAGTACAAACAATTAGCTCAGTTGGGGATGAATCATCCTTAATGCTTTCAAACAGGAATTTGCCAGATTATGTACAACATTGATTCTGTTTCGTACTGCTAGAAGACAACAGTTTTAATTATACAATTATTTTTCATTCTTATTGCACAAAATCATTGCTTCAGACAAAGACTGTCAACAACTACTCTGATATTCCCTAATTTTTGCCTCTTATCTCATATTAGCAAAGACCCTTCAACAACAGGGAGAGTGGCTATCTGGACTTTTATTTTACATGCAGTAATATTCAAATAACAGGTAAAAGATTAGTGCTAGATGAAATTTAAAGAGTCTCAACAGGTTCATAGCAGTCAATCTCTCCTCAGAGTCATGTGAGCACTGAGTATATACCTTTCTATATTGAATTCTAGTCTAAGGGTCAGATGTGGTTACTGCCTGGTCTTTCTCTCTTTCCTTTTGCTTTGACAAAACAGAAACAAAGTTAATACTACATTATTCTGTCCATTTCTGTTTTGTATGTGCGTGTGGATTTTTATTACTTTCATATTTGGGAAGCTGTTGCTCTGCATAGTAAATAACAGCTCTCAAAATAGTTCACTTTGTTGGCAGGTAAATTGCTTTATTTGAATGACATCTTTTCATGATGAAACTGCAAGGTCAGGAAAGGGTTGGGCTTCTGGACATCAGAGAGGGAAAGCGGTGACCATGAGGAGACACTGTAGTAAAAAAAAATAGGAGGTACTGTCTGTATTCCAAACAAGTGGAGGTAGATTACAGGGTAGAGAGCTGCCACTGGCACCTGAAGATGCAGCAAAAGGAAGACAACAAGAACAGGCAATTGTGAAAGAAGGTGTTAGAGTATTATTCTAGGAAGGAGAACAGTCTTGTCAAAGAGATAAAAGATAGAAAACCACAGAACTGAACAAGAATGTAGGCAGCATAAAGATAGGATCCACTTTTAATTGGGCTGCATTACGCCTGCTGCTTGCATTCAACAAAAAAGTGAATTCATGGAAATTTTCACATGCAATTGGATCAGAAATAAGGCATGACTACATCAAACATATTCACCCATTCTTAACCTGTTTTTCAGAAGGATTCAAAATGACCTTCTAATGTCAAAAGTCACCAAGTACATATTACTGGTGTCCACATATATAAATGAAAACACAGGTAGACAACACGCATCATGCCTTGTTAACTGCCTTTGTACCTGCTGTCTCCCCACGTGCTATCAACGCCTGCACTCCCGCGGCGTTTGATGGGAGCCAGATCAGGTCTGCTGTCACATCAGTAATTGCTACTTGCATTAAAAATTAACAATCTAATTTGAAGGAGTGGCTTGTGATCTAAAGCTTTATTGGGTTAAAAGCAACATTTCCAGCTAGAAATACGGTTTATCTGTTGCTAAATCCACTGCCTCCTATTACGGCTAAAATGAACTCTCTCTTTCCCATCTGCAATGTATCATCTACAAAGTCCCTGACCCAATGAGGTACTTTTAGAATTGAAAGTTTAGACTGATGCTTTGCTTTCTATTCCCAACAGTAGAAATACATGCCCTGTCAACACAAAATTGATTGTTAATGTACTCAGATAATTTAGTCGGAAGAAAACACAACTAATGCAATTATCCCTGAGAGGTTTAGATATTATTGTCTCTAGAGCATATTAAGTGCCCAAAAAGCCAATTGCAGCTTCACATGTATAAACCTTTAATCCTTTGCACCCCTCTGTAAGAAAAAAAAATACACCCGGGATCTTACAAAGAGTGCAGAATTTTTATCCAGATTACTAGAGAAGAGCTCAGTTTATATAGACCAGGCTTCCAAAACTAAGCAATGCATTCAGAGGTAACAGAATGCACCGATCTTCTCTAAGACATTTTAAAGTTTTATGATCACACCGCTCACGACCCAGATTACTAGTCTCTAATTAATAATCGAAACCCCAAATCAATATAATAACGACCTCAAAGTTGTTTCATGTCTTCGTCTTGAGCGGTTTTATGTTGGTATATCTATAATAGAATCTTGGGATCAGATCAGAAGGTGGAGTGAAAAGGAGACAAATGAAGTTCCTTATTTATGTTGTTAAATCATATCCTTAATCCTGTATTTTACATCCACGTCTGCAGGTATACGTGCTTGGACATGCACTTGGGCAGTCTCGGTAGCTATGTGCAGATACTTCAGCTCAGACACGAGCTTCCAGAGTAACCGCGCTATTTAATTCGCAGCAGGCAAACCAAGGTGGAGCCAGGCTATGCGCAGGTGGTTTGACTGAATCAGCTGCTAAAACTCACAGCCAGTTCCCAAACTGTCTACTTAACACTGCCTCCAACAAGCCCTGCTGTCCCACACTGCCGTGCCATCTGTGCTTGCTTAGCGTGCAGCTTTTCCTCCTCCTCTTTCGCATGTTCAGATTCTATCCCAGCGCCTGCGTTTCCTGGCCCTCCTCCCAGGGTAGCTTCTTATTACTGTGGCACCACACAAGGACAGGATAAAGGTATGTCACCCTCGTACCCAAAATAGGATTTCTGTAATGGATGCATTTCTTCAGGCAAAGCCCCACTCTTAGCTGCTCTGCTACATTGTAGCATTATTGTTCTAAATTGCAGTGTATTAAACTATCATTTAAAAAACCCAAAACAGCGGAAATTGTGGAGCAGTAATAACAGAGCTGATCTCTATGAAGACTAAAGAAGTCAGTGGTAACCCTGGGATGCAGGGAGCATGCCCTCACAATTCTGTGTGCTCCGTTCCCAGTGCCACAGATAAGGGGACAGGACTCCCAGGATATGATCAGCCTTCGAATTAAAGGAGCTGAAGAGGTAAGGATTTCATCTGCTTCACACAGCTTGTACCATAAGCTACTGTGGGTGTTGACTATGGAGTTCTTATCACCCCAGCAACACAGGCTCAACTTCTCCCAACCTGACATGTTGAAGGATGTCACTGCTTTGTTTCCCAAAGGAGACAGACATACATTCATGAAGAGTCTTTATGCCTCCGTCTTGAAGAATTTTGGACGCATTGCCTGATCTCAACCACATTTGACAAAGATTTTAATGTTTCATGGACACACAAATCCAAATAGAGAATGGAGGCCCAGGAGGGAGAACAGGTGCAGAGCATGTACATACTTCATTAGACTCCAGAAAAAACATGTATGCAGCTTCAGTCAGAGCTCACCCCAAACCACAACTCTGCCCCAGAGCAGGATTCCAGAGGAAAGAGGTGCCAGCGCACAGTGAGGTGAGTGGTTGTGGACCACTGGAAAAGAAGTGGCCTCAAAGCTAAAGTCTGGTCTCTGAATTTCCTGGTGTACCTGAGTTAGGAAAAAGCACAGATCCATAGGATCCAAGAGGATGGAAGTTCAAATTCAGTCATTTTTTTCCAGTGTCATTTTTCTTTGTATGCAATGACTGCTCACCCTCTTGAAAAAAGGGTTTAGGGGACCACAGCTAGTAAGAAAATAAGCATCCCTGAATTAACCTTGGGTTCTTCTCTCCCTCATATTTTCTCACTTTTCTGCTGCTATTGAGTTACAAGTTATTATATGGCATTTAGTTATTAAGGTAATATTGTTGCTGCTGGAAATGTTATAACTATATAGAACATACACTGAGGAAATTCAGACTTCTCAATAAAGCTGAACAAAATACCAAAGCAGACGAAGGCTATTCTGGACATGCAGAAAGCCCCTCCAATAACTGCATAATGATTCACGTCCCTGTGCAATGGCAAATTCAGGCAAGCAGAATTCTGTCAAGTGAACACTTGTGAACAGGTTGCATTGCACAAGAATGAAATATATGGAGTAAGCCAGATGCTTGGAAGACATCTGAATATCCTAAAAAACTTCTGAACAAATTTGTCCATGAGTGAAACTAGGATTGTAGGAGTGGTAACTTGCAAGAGATCATTTGTCCAAACTCAGCTTCTGTAAAATCAATAGTGGACACTCATTACAGTCAATTAAAACTGACTTGGATTAACCCAGAACATTTCTGGGTTTCTTTGTATGCGGCCTATTACTTGGCTGCTTAAAAATGCTGCTGTATCATCATCTGTTCTAGAAAAATACTGAGAATTTTGGTGGCAGTATAAGCAAGTTTGTTGTCGGGACAGTCGATTTAGCCTTGAAAAAAAGCTCATGCAGAGGGCCAGAGAAAGCAGGCTGTTGCATCCCTACCTGCAAGACAGGGACAATAATGTTCATGTTCACCCGTTTTCTGTCTCTCTTGTCTATTTAGGCTGTAAACTTCCAAGATAAGTCTTGTTTCTTTTTCATGGTAGAATGAAACAGATGAAGATTATACCATTAGACTTAATATCCTTTAAATGCTTTAAGTTGAAGATACAGTTTAAAAGCCTAGATGTATCAAATCGAATTACTTAGGTTTCTAAAATTGTGCTGGACACCTTGTGAGAAAAGCTTTATCTAGCAGATAAGTCATTTCTGCTTTTGGTCTCGAGTAAAATCTAGATGTGGCAGGTTTATAATCTCTACAGGATCCCATGTGTTATTTATAAACTCTGGAGAAGATCAAGTAGCATTAAAAAGTTTGAACAATTTTCACAAACTCAATTTACACACTGTCATCTCTCATAACCTACTCAAAACCTCTTCAAATCCTTTCTGTCTACATCTTTCTTGTTAGAGGAACTAAAATTTATTGACAGTCCAATGGCTTTGATTTGGGCAAAGTTAACTAAAGGTGGTGAGAGGTGAAAAGGGAGCATCGCGTCCCAAAGCCAAAAAGACACTAACCAAAGTTGTTATCGTGCAGTTTTAAAAAGCAAAACTGGAGCTCCAGTTGAGCTGCTGCCAGATAATAACGCCAAAGGGACAAAAAGTGAAATGTTAAGACTGAGTATAATGCGGCAGAGGAAGTCACGGATCTGAAATTTACCTTTAGCATAAATGTAAAGGAAAGTAGAGAAAAATAAGCCATGTAGAGCCAAAACCTCACTCCAGTTCACTGCACGGCATCCTGACTTGGCAGGGTATCAAAACTACAAGTAATATTAATTCTGTGGTCGGCCTTAACATAATCTGTGCTGCGGTTAACTTTATCTTAGGTAGCTGCTAAGAGAATGCATTAAAGTCTGATGGCATTTCCATGTAACATCATGCACGCTTGACTTGAACAGTATGTAGTTAAGTTACTCTTCTGTAATGCTATTTGTGGCATTTTGGGCCAAAAGATCACTCTTCTGAACTGCTCAGATGAACCCACTAAGACAGTGGCTCTGTCTGAGGCTTTTGCTCCATTAGGAAGGACAGCAGATATCCCTACTTGAGGAGGTCAGCGTTTGCTTTGTTTCCCGAGTTCCATTAAAAGTCAGGTCTATGAAGAATGAGGTATTGAAAGCAGATTTTAAATCTAATTGAGCATAAAAGGTTTGCCAATTTTCAAGACTGAGCTGAATCATATGAAATTCAACACCCACTAAATATTATTTCTCTCGACAGGCTGCAGGAGAGAGTTTTAATGATTTTGCTTCTTGGACTGAGCCAGCAGACACCCAGAAAAGATGAGTATAATTGCTATTTCTAATTTAAGAGATTTAAAATTATTTTAAGTATTACAGTGTCTTTCATGTTGCCAACTAGAGGATATACAAGGCACGGGAAAGGTAAAAAACAAGATCCCCTTCGTGAACACGAGTCCTGATTCTCGTGTACTACTCCTGGTTCTGGGATACTGAAAGGGGAGAAAAGTGCTTCTTAAAATAACTCTGCTGGCGTGTCAGGCTTCTACATGGAAAGTAAAACAAAGTGGGGTAAAGGAAATATTTGTGTGGCTTGGGGTATTTTCTCTCACTGATTTATGGAAAAAACACAACAGAAGCCCCTTGAAATTCAGAGGATTTCAATTCCACAGAAACACTTTTTATCTCAGAGGCTGTGGATCTCCTGACTTGCAAGGTGCCATCTCAGAGATGCACAGTTCTCGTCAGCTTCACTGAGGCCACTTACTAAGTATCAGTCACCTAAAGATGAGAATCTGGAGATTGTCAGATTCGTCACTGCTGTCTAATGACTGGCAGAGGGGAAGAATTGTGCCGGTTTCTGTCCACAAGTATTGAAGCTTTAAAAACGCCTAGTTCCGTGGTAGCCAGCTTTGTGGCGTGCCGAGGCTGGCCCTCGGCAGCACAGGATGCACTAAGTCCTTGTCAGTAACCTGAGGCTTTTCTGGGAGCCTAGACCCAAAAAGAGAGGCTGAATTCCCTTGGAACATGACTTGAAGTCCACCAGGAAATTGTGCTAGTCATGCCATTTGTATCAGGGTAAGTTTCAATTAACTGGGCAGTCTAAGATTCACAATGTTCTGATTTTTGAGTCACTTCTGCTTGTAACTTAATGCATCTGCTTGATAATATTAATATTTAATAAGGAATATGCTTACCATTCTGGGCAGAGTGAAAATGGGCTGTATTCTGAATTTCTTATGCCTATTGTACATGGGAAATATATTAGAACTCATCTTTTCGCTTATGGCTTAGGAATTTTATACTCTTCTCAGCACTCGGTATTTCACTTAGCAAAGGACAGCACTTTATAACTATTAAATGCACTGCCTTAGGGATGTGGTAACCCATTGACTTGACAAGTCTTTTAAAAAATGCTATAGTCAAACAGCAAGGCAGGATACATAGGATTTATCTGATAAGCTGAAAAGTCCCTAATGACCCCAAACACTTCAGGCAACACTAAGTATAAAAGTCATTTTGATGAACCTGCAAATCACACATAAATCAGCAGAGAATTTTTGTGTCCAAATATTTTTAAAGGCATATATTTTCACAGTGTCGTCTTTTTCACCCTCTACAATTCCCCTGACGTGAAAATATAAGAAATCATTGCGTTAACTGCTCTAAATGAAACATTTCTTCACTTTGGCTCCCTACCTCCTTTTTCATGGCTTCAATGGGAAAATGGCAGCCTTCACTCGTTTTCCTTCCCCGTGCCTTACAACACGACACGTTTTCGTAGGATAACTTAAATTTACAAAGGGGTAGACAAAAAATGATGCTTTCACACGACTGTGTCAATGCCATGCTTGTACTGAGGATAATTTTAGCTATATGCTACGTGCATAGTGAAGTGACAGGAAGGAAGGAGTAAGCGACATACTCTGTTCAGGGTGCTGGTGCCTGCCAGTCTGTTATTCCAACAATATTCTGTAATTAATGTTGAGTGAGCAATAAAGACAGACCCAAGAGAAAGGCAAATCTGCTTGTTTTCTTTTCATTATGGATGACTATGCAAGAGGAAACCAGGAATATTCTGACAGTGCAGCTAAGATCTGGAAACTGTACATCTGTTTTGATCATTTGGATCCCAGCATTCATAAAGATGAGCCGTTTATTATGCTCAGTGCCATTTGTCAATACATCTTTCCCTATTTGTCCCTGCTGAGATTATGGCTGCTACAAAGTTAACAGCTGGCACCAGCACTGACAGCCCAGGGCCAATTTATGGAACTCAGCTGGTAAAATACTGACCACTTCTGACACAAAAGAATGTCACTCTCCAAGCCATCCAACTCACTGCCCTTCTGCTGCCTCCTTCTCCTCCTTTTGGCAGGAGCTACCGCAGCGTATGCTGTTTGCCAGAGCTCTCAACTCCAGCAAACCAGCAATGCTCCCACCCCTCCCAAAAGCTTACAGGCTTTTTGTCACTCACTCCCCTAGTTTTCCTTCTGGCAGATGGTCTGCTGCATCTTGGCTGAATTTTGTGCCCTGACGACATCACGCTAGCACTGAAACTGCCCACTTAAAATGCATGCATCGGTACAGAAGTCAGTTTGATTGCTGCATGGTGCTGGGAAAAAAACAGTCCTTTTTTTTTTGTTTATTATTTCCTTTTTGCTCCTTTAAAAATTGCATACTAAGTGTTGGACTCATCCTGCTAAAGGAACCTGTTTTACAATTGCAAACAGAAGATTGTGCTTAAGAATGCAGTTTTTCCTCAGCCTACCAACCTTAAAGATATTGGCAGGCTTCCTCTTTCGCCCCCAACCCCACGAGTAGAATCTCACTGAGCACAGCTGAGACTTTGTATTACAGCTGAAAAGAAGAAGGCCTTCTCCCTGCATCTACTGCCACGCTGATGGACCTAGGGGCATCTCGTGCTCCAAGGGTGTGCTGCTGCAGAGACTGGCAGCCACCCCTGCTACAATCAGCAGATGAGCGGGGCGTGCAACTGGGCTGTCACCAAGAGAACAACTTGCTACACAGAGCTCTACAGGTTTGTGCACTGTTGGGATTTTACGGTGTCATAGATCTGATAACCCCACAGTTGTGGGTTTCTACTGGTCCTGCCAGCCTTGCTGTGTGAAAAGAGCAACAGGCAGTCACGTGCTCCGCTCCGCCTTCTGCGTTCTTAGTTTTGTACATCAGCATCTTGTATTTTCAGAACTCTAACACATCATTTGTTGGTGCACAAAAGAAAACAACACACATCAAATGCCCCTGGCTGGCACAGCTTATAATATAATACTTTGTCGCCCGTGTTCTGACTGAAGTAGTATGTATAAACTCACCTGATCTCAGGAGCAGTCAAAGTCTACAATTGCCCAGCTAATCACAGAGTTCTCTTATCAGATGAAATCTTGGTTCAAGTGAAGTAAACCAGAGCAGTTCCAGTTAAGTGTATTAAAAAATACTCGTGGACCCCATGCATAGCATGGTGCTATTTCATCTCTCTTTGGGATGGTGTGTTACTTGTTATTAAAATATCACTGCCAAGGCCAAAAAAAGGACAAAATTAAGTAGAAAAAAAAGGCTTCGGTTGTCTACCTATGTTGCCTACTACAGTCAACAGTATCTCCTTAAAAGCAGGAATAGAGCTAACAAGGTAATACTTGAGAATAAGGAATCTGCAGCTGTCACTAACACATCTGAAATCAAACGGAAAAGTGTTAAAACACCTATAAAGCTATTACCAACATGTGCTGCTTTCACTCTGTGTCGGGCATGTCGATCATGTACCATCACACACATGAATTCACAAGTCAAGCTCTTAGGCCATTTTCTCCCCAGTGCCTTCTCCATGGTGCACTATATACCTTTGAGTAGGGAAGACACAAACAGACATAACTCCCATGAACACGAAGATGTTTTATACTTGCACTTCACCACAGTAGATGAGAAAACTTTCTGTAAGGCAATGGAAAATGGCATTGTTTCTGTTAGTCATTACTCACGGGGAAGGGAAATGCTCTTACAAGGCTGGTGGGACCTGAATGCCCCGCTTGTTCCTGGAGGATTGCATTTCTGTAAAGAATTTTCAATAGAATCATGCTTGTGACAGCTTTGCATTGCAGCTTTTGGGAAGGTTTCACAAGCTTGACTGTTCAATAAATAATCCTTTGGAGCCACAACAGTGTTCAGAAAAGCTTTACAAGTTGGCAACTGGCATGCAGTGCAGCCATTCTGAATAGATTGTAGAAGCTGCAGATCTTGCCTGGGCAGATAAGAAAGTGTCATTTGCTGGGAAACAGTGTAACTTAGAGAGGTAAGATGTAAATTTCCCTAACCCACCACTTTTTTCATGTGGCTAAATCTATCAAATGCTTCAAAGCAGTGGGATGTGCAAGTAAGGCCTTCTGTGCAGGAGAATGCAGACTGCACTTAGAATCTACAAATACTGTTTTGCAGAACTGCATTGCAGGCAGCCTGTGGGCACATCCTCTACACGCAGCATTTCACTTCTGTCCCAACTGAACACTGCACCAGCAAGGAGGAAGGATTTACTTTTCCCCAACAGAGGTACAGAACAAACAAGATCATCTCACATCCCCTCCCAGAGAAGAAAACCTAGAGCTGAAGTTCAGCTAAGTTGTCCCACTAACAGTCTGTACTTTCACCTGAACTCTCTGCAGAAGCTGAAGAGGCTCTGGAGACGGCTCGAGAGACAGCACAGAGCTGGAGCTGTGCCGTGACACAAGCAGGCCAAACTAAGACAGTTCTGCTCCTCCAGCAGATAAGGCAGCTACACAGGGGCAAGAAAGCCGTGCAGGCCGCGCGCTCCGTGAGGCTGCTGGAGCTGGACAGACTGTGCTAGCAGCGGCTGCGTCGGACAGACTCAAACTGAAACACAGCGATACCAGACTAAGAACCGCCAACCCAGACTCAAAGTTTCCACCCCTGTCCAGCAAGCGTCTGTAACTCCCAGCTTAGGTCTCGAGCTAAATACACCTCAAGCTTATTTTACACAGGTGCTGCTGCTGCAGCTAAAAGCTCTGAAACTTCTGAGAAGCTGAGCCTGTATGAGCCTTAAAATAGACTTCCAAAACTTAAGCAATCCAATCACAAAGCTAACATGTATGCGAATTTCCGATGAAACGTAACAGCCTTGCTTTCTAGGCTTCACAGAAAGATCAGTCCATCAGTGATAATTAGCTTAGGTTAATTCCACTAGCCCTTGGTTTGTAAGAAAAAGCAAATCGCCAATTGACAGATGAAACTGGATATAGGCATCAGCAATCCTGTCTTTCCAAATGCCTTCTAAAGATGAGAAGAAAGTAATGTGTTCAGCTCTACAAAACCAAAAGACACCTTGATGAGCGTTCGCTGCAGCAGTCACTGCGGGACGCTGCTGTTGCACCGGAATGACCGAACCAAGCTGCTCGTGCAGCTGGACTAGATTCTGCCATTGGAAACAAGCTCCAAGCTCAAGCACAACAGTCTGGAAGTTGGTTATTTTACACCTTTCACTGTTTATTACTGTACAGGTGATAAAGAGTAAACATGTCTGGCATATCTTTTTATTCCAGTATTTTAAAAACTAATCAAGAAACAATTCAAGACTCTATTCTCCTCACAATTTCTGTTCATCCGTCCCCTTCATTTGGCTTATGAACTGTCAGCAAAAGGTTTGGCAATGCAAATTTTTTGTGGCATGCAGACGCACCACAGGTAGCTACAGAAACAAACAGGTAGAGTGCTTTTCACAGCAGCATCTCTGAAATTATTGCAGTAAAAATATAGCAACATGAGAATTCAGGCCCAGAACCCAAACAGCCTGTTCCCTCATTATGATTATTATTCATACGAACAGTCCTGTAGACAGCAAGGACAGCATTGTGGGTGCAATCAAGTGCCCTTGGAAGGCAAAGATCCCCCTGCCCTACCTGGAACAAGCAAAGGGCCACCAAACACAGTCCTCCTCATCTTCTAGTACAAGTGCCGAACAATCCATTCCTGCCTTCTCTAGCAAATACTTAGCAGCTACGTACATGTGAAGCATGACACTACATACAATTTTGCTGTTGGGAAGAGAGAACAAACCATTTGTGACAGATGGTAGTCGTGCTGCTTTATGCAATACTGGAAGACACTTAGTTACACACACTTAAGATAACAGTGACGGAAACAGCATATGGACCTAAATAGAATAGAAGAGGTATTAAGCTTAAAACTTTGAAGCTTTTCCTTTGAAATGGTCTTGTTTTACCAGAAACATTTACTAAAGGCAGAAACATTGTTTGCACTGAACCCTAGAAAAGGATTCGAAAATTTAGGGGGGGGAAGGAACTCTTTCAAGACGAAAGCATTGAGCCAGCCTTCAGATTTTTCATGCTGCTCTACACTCCTGATACATCTCCTGAGCTATTTTTTAAATGTATGTACATCTTAAGGTCTAAGATCTAACATGAATAATAACTGAAATGATACATAATTAAACATTTTGCACATCAATGTGTGATATTGATGGTTTAAATATTTCATAACTAATATGTTCAGTTAGGTTTAGCCAAGCTACTGAGTTATTTCTCCCTAACCTCCGCTGCCCTAAATCTGAGAGTATTGATATAGCTCCCACCACAAGTTGAAAAGAAGATCTCAAATGTACTTCTTGGAAGGGTAGCTAAATAATTACTGTCATGCTAAAAAAATAAAAGGAACATTCAAGACAATAAAGGATAAGGAAAAGGCATCTCTTTCTACCAGCATATAATACACGGCATCCTCTCTCGTGCTCAGTTTTCAACAACACGAATGCTGGTGATGGAGTTCTTCATTTTCAGGACTAGCAGCCCAGACCTGTATCCCACATGTCATAAAACGTGGTGCCTTATGTAATGCCAGCATGCATTTGAACCTGTTTGCTGCACTCGGGTTAGTCATGTCACGTTCAAGGGCACCAAGTTGAATAAATCAGTGGTTGAGCGTGTTCCCTCAGTATCAGCCAGCAGAGCAATACAAAGTTACCAGACAGAGAATTGCTCCTTAGGCACAGTGAGTGAAATCTGTATTTTTAGCGTTGAGGAAGAGAGGGTCCATCCTTGCTGATGACTCATGTCTGGGTGTTGCTACATTTGCAACCTGCCAGAAGATGTACTACGCAGCAAGAGAAGGAAAAACAAAAGTCCAGTGGGAGCAAAACTGTTCTTCAGGCTGCTCAACTGTTTTAGTTCTACTCAATGAAACTTTTGCAAGCATTTCCATCTGGGGTTTTTTTGTGTTGGTTTTTTTTTTTCCTCTCATGCTGCATTTTCCATTACCTTTAAACTTTCAGGGTGTTTTGAGCTATCACTCTGAAATGTTTTTTAAAATATCACGTTTATTAATACTTCAGTGTATCCAGATATCAAGAGTATCAATGTGTATTCTCTTTAGTTCACAGATGGAAACATTTCACTTTTTTTTTTCTTTTCCCAGTTTCCCCCCAAAAAAGCACCAGCCCCCAAAACATCCCTTAAAGTACAGTAAGATGTACAACATAGATACGCCTATTACCTCTGCTACAGTATAGAAATGCTGAAGGCCAAACCACAACATCACTTGCACCTCTACAATCCTCTTCAGAAGCGTTAGCATAAAATAAACTGTTGTGAAAAAGAAGTTATACCCTGAGAGAGCAATGAAAACTGTGAGGAATACTAACATCATAGTTCTGCAAATGTTTATATTCAAGACTGGTATTCATACTCAAACTATTAATCCCAGGATTTTTCGAAGACATTTGAAGGAGGGAGGTACCTAATTCTTTTTGACAATAGGATTGAGGAATCTCGTCCCTTGGTCGATGCTTTTACTTACCATGTCACCTGAAACACCCCCAGGTACAGCCCAATAGACAAGGAAAACCACATCCCACAGCCATTCTCAGCACTAGTTAGGGAGATACATATACTCCAAAGGGACCAACTGGTCTGTGATCTGTTGCCAAAGCCAGTATCTTACACACTACACACTGTGCTGAGTATGCTGTCAATTGATGACCATAAATATCTGTTGTAATAAGGGAGATACAGTCAGTTATACAGCTGGGATAGCAATAGAAGGGCACATTCACAAAAAAAAAAATAAAAAAAAATAAAAAAATCAATTTTAATTAGAAAGACAATTATATTTTCTCCCAAAGGTTGCTATGGTCTCAAGATTTATCTTTAAGGTGATGGAGAAGTAATCTTTTGCCATTCTATATCTAGTGGCTAGCACTGAACTGTGGAAATATTTCAGGTCCGAGGGAAGACCGTAAGGTCCCTCAAGGTCTTATAACCCAAGGCAATAAAAATCACTGGCACATCATCAGTCTGTCCTCCACAACAGCAGCTTATGATTATATCCTTTGATTTCTCCAAGCACAGGTTTGTTCAGCTTATTCTCAAACTATGTAGCAATGCTTGGGCCTTCAGTGCTGCCTTCATTCCTATTTATAGCTGAGGTGAGTGCAAGTAGGTAACTCTAGGCTAGCTACCATCTCCCCTTAAAACAGGGCCAAACTATAGAAGCTCTCAGATGGAAATCAGATGCCTAGCAGCTGCAAGTTACTTTGTTGAGACTTTTATTACGGAGATTTGTTCTAGTAGCTGAGAAAAGAAGCTATCCAGGTATTTCCAGATATACCAGTTGCTGCCAAGCCTTTCCATTTTAATGAGGACAAGTTGGCAGTAGAAATGGACAGGAGGTACTTGCTGAACATTTCTAGATGTCGATGCCTGCCTTTCTTTTCTCTGCTGTTGCTTCCTGCTTTCGCTGCTGTAATCATCTCCCTGCTCCTCCACGACCTCTCGCTTTGGTTCTCGGACAAAATGTCAACAGCTGCTACAGCTTCATGCTTCTCCAGATCATCCCCCCAGTGCTCACCTTTGTCAGGGTAACACCCTAGAGTTGCTTTGTCAGCCTAATAAGGCAGCCTGCAAACAGCAGCCAGTCTCATTTTTCCATCTCCTTCTTGGCTTCTTGCAAGTAAAATACCCTGCATGTTACTATTGAAGCTGTCCCAATAGGTTTTGGATCATCTGGTACCTTCTCATCCTTAACCCTTTATCTGCTACGTCAGCTTGACAGAACAGATCTGTCTCGTTTGTGTCTGTGTGTCTGTACAGGACACTGCATCCCCCGGGTAAGATATTTCTGTATTGCGACGCCCACTGTAATAAGGGAATGAGTAGAAATTCCAGGCATACTACAGAAAAATCATAATTGGCCAGGCTCATCAGTCTCCTTTGATGAACACTACCATTGGTAATAAGAAAAGATGAGTGCTGGATCTTCTGAAACACTACTGGAAAAAGATCTGTCAAACTGTTGCCAACGTGCACATCTTCCTCTTCTCTCTACAATGGATTTCTACTACAAACTTCAAACATATCCTGCTCTGAAAACACCCCATTGATGTCAAGATGTCTTCAGCATATAAAACAAGTGCAGGGTACATAAGAGAGAGGCACAGCATGGCTCTCAAATTTTGCATATTCTTACAGCAGTGTTCTACTTTTTGAGATGCTGGAATTGTCAACGAGTGGCCCAAACCTGCAGGACCATCCAGGGTGATCAATCTGCAATTTTAACATGTCTTATTCTCTCTCTGAAATGTATCCTATTATATATTACCATGGTGATACTGCTCTGGTTTTGTTTCAAATTGTAGTCAAATCAAAGAAGAATGTTTCTGAAACAGTAAAATATTCCTGTGCCTTTTTCACACCACAGCAGTTTTAAGCTGTGCAATGCATGCTATTTTATATACGTATCTCCCCAAACCATAACACCTTCCTGTCCAGCTGTCACAAATTTGATTCTCAAATGTGCAAACCATTAGCATTTCAGGAGTGCTGAAAACTCCTTCCTTCCACAACTACAGTGGCTCAGCACCCCAGAATCTGTGATCTGTGTTTATCGGAGTTAAAGGTCCTACCCAGGCAGCACTACTGTGCTCTTTGGGAGGCCTTTGACTACTTTCAAACCTAACAGTCGGAAAAGAAGCATAAATGCAGAACTTACTAATATGGATCAAATACATACAAGGAACTAATACCAGTCTGAATTTGAATGAGTTACAAAATAAAGTTGAGGACTAAGACTAAAATTTTACTGAATTTTGCCTCTGTCTATCTTGGTAATCTTGGGGTGGACAAAGCGGTGTGGAAGCCACGGGAGTAAACCTATGGAAGGAACTCAGCCCTCAGAGAGACTTTTAGAGATTAATTTCTATTGTAAATAAGAAACGTGCTTATGCTTACCAGTAAAATACTTGAGCAAGCCTTTTTCAAATAGTGTTTTATCATTATAAATGCTGGAAAGCTTTCTGACTAAACGCGATTGCATTCAGGGATGTTTTTATTATGTGATTTCAACAAACTTGAGAGTAAAATTCAATTTAATTTCAGGAAACAATGAGAGAGGGTAAATTTAATAGGAACATACTGTTCCAGGCACGCTCCATGCCAGCCTGCAGACCTTGAGCAAAGCCAGCCATCTGAGAGCAGCAGGGGAGAGAATGAGAGAGACAGAGGGAGGTAAAGAATGAGAAGGAGGGGGAGGAAAGCACAAAGAGACAGATAAGACAGGAAAGTTCCTGTCAGACCTTTCTGTGATGAGAGAGAGGAGTTGAACACTGTGGGAGAGAGAGGTGTGAGGGAGACTCTGAGCTGTGTATCAAATAAACAAACAATATGTACAGCACGGGACCAAGGCGCTACCCAGCTTTCACAAAGTGAACGCAAAGCCTTTCTCTGGTGGCATTGCCTCAAGACATCAGTAAATAAAAGCCAGTCTTTGTCCTTCTCTTCTGGCTTGACAATAGGAAGGGGCTATTGAACACAAAACGACTCAGTTTGATCTATGCTAATCAAAGTCATCAGATAACAGGGAGAGGAGTTCCCCGGGAATTAAACAGAGGTTGCTTTTAACCACATGGGTGCTCCATTGGCATGGGTGCCAGGTGAGTAGCAGAAGGGGAGGCAGCCCGATGGGACTGAGCATACATAACCAGTAACTCTTTCTAGAGCAGGCTGTAAGATTTCAAGGCCTTCAAACAGAATAATCTCTTTCAAGAGCATTTCAGCAAGTTCTAGAGAAAAGAAGAAACTAAACATTCCCCTAAGCCCTCTTAGGGGAGACACAAGCTTGTAAAAAGAGCCTCAGCACATTAGCTAAAAATGTTGGGGTTTTTTTTGTCCTTCCTCCCTCCAGCTCCTGTCTTCTGCTCATTTTGTTTACTGGACCAGATTGTAAGATCTCTGGAACAAAACCTGTGGCATTGCATTTGAAAATACACCATATGTGTGTTTGGATTTAACAACACAGCTAATGAGAATATCGAGTAGAAAGGCTTCACCCTAATGATCCCTAAACTTCGCTGAAACTGCTGGGATGCAGGATGTTCTGTCTAATATGCAGACAAAGGATGGCAATGAATTTTGCCAGGTATCTACCAGCAGAGCACCCTCCCTGTAAATACCCGTTGGTATAGCAATACATAAATAGAATTCCTAAGCATGAGGAAGGGCTCTGTGCTTACTGGAGCTAGTTTGTGCCTCTGTAACTAGTGTGGGGCTAGCTCCTAAGACAATTTGGAGGCAGTCTGTGCCTCTATAACTAGTGTGGGGCTAGCTCCTAAGACAATTTGGAGGCAGGATCTCTTTGCATCAAATCTTAGCTCTCGCAATATCTCTATATGTGAACTTGGGCAGATAATTTAAATCTAAGAGATGCCACTTGTACTCATACCATTGTTTATTATTCTGATTGTCCAAATTTAATGCATGTCAAGGTTATAGAGCCCTCTTTTTCTCAGAAATTGTTTTGGTAAAAGGCTTGTACTAAAATCTAACTTCTCTGCAGGACGGTGAAGATCAACCAACTTTTGTAACAGAAGATCTATAAATAATATAAGCCTTTAATTTTATGTTTGCTTACCTGGTGGGAAATTTCAGGCAGCTTTAGATTCTTCTGAAAAATCCCTTCTTTAATCAAGGCAACTTTCAATGCAGAACTGGTTTTCTATTAACAAGTTCTCAGCCGCTACGTGGTTATCCTATGATGTACAATGATTTATGAACACAGATAGGATTAACTCTGACCTTGTGAAAACCAGCAACTTTCCTGTTCCTTTTCTCCTCACCTGAATAACTTACTGGACCCCTTAAACAAATTAAAGAAATAAGTAAGAGTGACTGGAAACACTGCTGGACTATTTAAGTAAGCCGCAGAGAACTACACTGGATAATTTATTCTTGTGAGAAACATAATGATCACCCAACAAGTTTGGTTAGGAAGGTGGTTTATCAGGCCACCTTGATATACTAGGGCAAAAAAATACACAGAACACCTACTGATGATGGATTGCGAGATGTATTAATACAGAAAAGGATTGAGATTTACTTTCAGTAGTAGATTAAGGTGCTCCAATGCAGCCAAGACTAGTTCTTTTAAAACAACAGGGACTGAGTTTCTTCTAGATAAGGTCTTAATTTTTATTGAAAACCTACCACCTTCAAACTGCTCGAAAGTTGAAGCACTATAAAACTGTCAAATAACACCATTATTAAAAGCTTTATTTGACAAATCTTCCACTGCTGGGATAACTTGTGTGTTTGCCTTCTCTCTCACATGAAATAAAATCATTCACTTATGCAAACTGCTGACAGGAACGGAAATAAATGGGGTTCTCAGCACAGGGTGAAACACACTATCCCCTTTCTGCAGCTTAATGGAAACCATAGTTATTCATAAATCATAAGGCACTCAGACTGGCGAGTTGTTCTACTGCTTATGCACAGGACTTTGGCAAATGTTTGGGACGGGCTCACAGGAAGCTCTATATGGTACTCTCAAGTAGCTGGTAAAATTTTAGGAGCAGCTTACAGGTACAAAACATCTGCATGAAACCATTAAAGGGGAAGAAAAGTGACTGAACAATATCTGACAACCAAGTCTAGGTTTTATTTTAACCTCCCTATAACAAAGAAGTGTTAGTAGCTCTGCTAGATGATCTGATACTCTTTTATCTGTGACCAGCGACCTTTTGCTAGCACTTGCTATGATTCACAGATTTTTAAGGCAAATAAGGACCTTTACAATTTTCTAGGCTGACCTCCAAATTAACATTAGCTTGTGTGTGCTTTCTCTTCTGAACATCGCCTCAGAGCAGTCTGGTATGAGCAGCTGATGCATAAACACCTAACAGTATACCTCCCATTTAGGAAGGATTGACTTGCCAGTGGGCCACAAGCATTTGTGAAGATTTAGAAGCTTCAGACTTCTTTGAAATACTCCCAGATTTTGGGAAGCTTTGCATCCAGAAATGCCTGGGGAGGTTTCTTGCTGCTTCCCTTTCTAAATAAAGCCCTTAAATAAAGAACGAACAACTTAAGATTCATAGCCAGCCCTCCAGGAAAACTGCAGGATGTGCTTTATTAAGTAAGTAGGCAAATTCCTTTCTTGGGAGACCTGTCCACACACTACAACTTCCAAGACACACTTTGCCACTGCTAAAAGAGTTACCTCCTCAAGTGATTGATTTCATTGGGTTTTTGAGTGCTGTCTTGGACAGCCCTCATGGGAGGGAGGTGATTCCTAAGCAGGTATGGTTAAATTTCCTGTGGTGCTTAGATCTATAAGTAAGGGCAGTGAGAAACAAGGACCCCACCAGGCCCTGGGGAGCTTCCAACCTCAACAGGCAAAGGCAGAGTGAGAGCAGGAGAAATAAATATGTTCTCAGATCAGATTATAATTTGAATGGGATTTAATAAAAATTTTGGAACTAGCAAGCTTTTGTTTCAGAAACTAATCAAAGCTAGTTTTCTGTGTTGCTACATAAAGATCAGGAAAAAAATTATCAGTACAGGGAGGAGGGGGATCAGAGCTGAATCACACTTGGAGAAGTGAGGCTTAAAGTCCAGCTGAGAAGTTGCAAGAGCATGAAAACTCTAACACACCTTCTGTAATGAATTCTGTCAATCAGAGCAGAAAGTCCCACTTGAAGTTAATGTTCCCTGAATATTTTCCCCATCTATTTTAAACTGTGAAGTCTGGACCACTCCTTAGAGATCTGGGAAATGTTCTGCCTATCAAAAACATTATTGGGCACAAGTAATAGAACAGTGGCAATAATAAAGTTATATTTCAGGACCCTGAGCTAAACTCACAGCATCTCACAAACGTTTGCCAGGTTCTATTGCTGCATCACTCACACGGTCATTTTCATTGTTTAATACCTTGAGGTTTAAGATTAGTAATGGCTTACTTTCTTCCCAAATAATTTGTCTTTGCTTTTTCCTTCTATCCTTGTGACATGCCATTTTGGTTCTGAACGTACAGACTTAGATTACTAATTGATGACAGGCATTGAAACTAAGTTTTATTTTCACTTGGCACTGCAAGTCTAAATAAAAACTGAATTGCTTTCCATTTTCTCTAGAGTTAGTGGGTCATGCAGTTTTGATAACATAAATTCCGCCTCAGCCTAGAAGACATTTTGAGGTTTGATTTAGCAGGGAAATATATAGATGCTTCTAAACTCTACCCATCCATGAAAGCAAGAGATCTTGTGAAACAGAGCCTAGAGTATTTATATGTCTCTACAGTGTTTCCTGAAACAACCTATATCTCTGCTTTTCTCCTTGACAAACCAAACAAGCTTTGGCTTCCCCAAGCTCAATTCTCTTCCTCAATTTACTAACACAACTTCTGCTCCAGGAACAGATTCTATGTAATACATGTGTTTACTTCCCTTTTAATATTAAGTTTAATAAGAAGTAGGGCAACGTAGGGGATGGACTGTCTGATTTTAAGTTTGACCAAAAAACTGGAACATCACGAAAATAAAAATTCAGATCTATTACTCGTCCCATTAAAAATATACACAAATCTGATTTCTAAAAATCACAGTCATGTTTTGAAGCACCAGCTGAAATCAAGCCATGGATGGTAGGTGTGCTGCAGCTATAGCACTGCTTCTCAAATGGTGCATAAGTTACAGTGGAAAAGACAGAGGGTCACCTGGGAGTGGGAGGGAAGGAAAAGTAAGGTGCAAAGGGCTGAAACAACTAGGCAAAGGCAAAGAAAATACAACCAAGAGATCACAGGTGCCCTGAGCTCCACCACTATCTAGGAATCAACCTGTTTCATAAATCACTGAGGAAGTTGGTGAAATTAATAGACTTTTAAAAAGATGCTGAATTTATTGCCATAGTATTCTCCAAACATTGCTCAGGAGAGAATATTTTACCTCAAATTGCTCTTAACGTTATATCTCTTCCAGAATAATTATAGCCTGTCTGCTTCTCCTCTGAAGCAGAGCTACTTTTTCTCACCTCCTGTATTCCCTTCTGACATTGTTCCCCTCCCAAATACTAGGAGCCCCTAAAATCTTACTTGCTTACTGCTACTTCCCTGTAGTTTCACCTTTCATTGCAAGCCTGAAAGGACTTATTGCAGTGAGTCAGCCAGCCTTCTCTGAAAAACACCAAGAGGTGTCATCTACCCACTCAGCCACTCAAACTTTGGCATGCTCAGGAGCCCTCACCTTATTTTGTGCTTCTGGTCCACGCTTTTGAAATATATGTGCATGTGACAGAGACAGACAAGGAAGGAGGGAAAGAGAGATGAAAAATATATTGATACATTAAACTACATTATTTTAATGGACCTTTTTACAGTGGACCTAAAGCATCAGATGAAAATAAACAATGATGATGGAGAAAATGAATGTGAAAGGGAGAAACACTGCGTGCAATAAAATGTTCTTCACAGGAACTCTTACTGAAGCAACTGAATATTTCATTCTTTCATCTATTCCAGACCCATGAGCCTCAAACTACTGTAGCACTTTAGGCACTTGCTTTTCTATTCTTTGTTGGTTTTAATTGAGCTCATCCAGAAGACTAACGTTCTCCTTTGTTTTCCACACGTACTTTTTAACTTAACATGGGGTAAGAGAGCTAACAGCAAACCTCCTCCCTCCAACCCCTGGAACAGTCAGATGGACTCAGCAGGGACTTCCTTTTACCCCAGGGTCCATGGCCAGGAACTTCCTTGTCAGGCCAGCTGGCTAGTGTCTATAAGGTGGCTATAGGGAAAAATATAACTCTGTTCTGAAGGAGCATAAGGAGTGTGGCTGGGAGCCCTACCATGAGATACCCGAGTGATTTTGCCTGTGGTACTCTGCTTATTATTAGTACAGTAAAGCTTGTAAAGAATTTAGATGTTCTTAGCCTGATAAGAGAGATGGAGTGGTAATAGGTGCTGGGGGAAGGAGCTGAGAAGGTTTTAGAGCAGTGGTACTTTCAAGAAATGCAAACTTCATACAGTTCATAGTGCTTCATGATGACTGACTGGGAATTCTTACTCGGATCTAATATCATGTAAAAAGAAAAGTTTCTAATACCTACAGTTGTGGCAATGTATCTGGAAGAGAAGGGCCATGTGGCCTATCCAAACTCACCTATGCTATAGCTTAAGACACCATCTCAGTGTTAGTAATGTTAGCTGCAGTACTTTGTATATTTAAGGATGGTGGGAAAGATGATTGAAAGAGCTGTTCACAAG
>WUAM01000299.1:4051750-4075553 GCA_024336885.1 Actenoides hombroni
AGCAAGAAGATAAAGAAGAAAGAAAGTAGAACAGGACGGGGGGTGGTGATGGGGACGGTGTAGGATAGCCAATGATGTATTAGTTTAGGACGTGTGAACTGTGTGCTTAGAGTAATTAACCAATAGCTGTTAATTGTAGTGTGGATACAAGGATAGAAACCGTATATAACCCTGGCAGAAACCTGAATAAAGGAACCTCAACTTTGCTCATATTGGTCCGTGTTGAGAATAAATTCCCGCATACAGCAGTTCTGGAATCCCTGTGCCAGACTTTGTCAAGTGTTGAAAAACTTCAATTGGAAAAACAGATAAGAAGATTTGCAGGTATTTACAGGCATTGCCAAAAGCCACAGGCTGCAACAGCTGAAATGTTGTAGCACAAAGTTCAATGTCCAGAGCAAAGTTTGTTTCACAAATAACATTACAACTGGTAGCTCTAAAGAAACAGAGTGAATATTGTTAAATAGGTGCAGAGCTGTACGTGTGAAACAAGTCACTGCACAAAGCTAAAGAAATCGATCCTTTTCTGCTGGACTTGCACTCAGTACAGCATCTGAATATCTCTGAAGATACACTCAACTTCCATTTCAACCCTGTAACCCAATGAGGTCCTTGGGCTATAACAGAACCTGGCACGGGATGTCAGTATAACCAGACATTAACGGTCAATGAATGTTTGAGCAGTAATAGCAGAATAGACAGCTTGAGTAACAACTCCGAAGCGACAGCTTCTCACCTGGGCAGGTCTGGCAAAATGCATATCCCTGAGCACGCTAAAAGGTGTATTTGCACTTCTGCTGCATACCTGGGGAGCTATCTGCCCCCAGCTGAAAGCTGGGCACACCTCCCAGCAATCAAAGGTTCTAGGGTAGAGGAGGTGGAGCTTGTTGACATATTTCAATATCTCTTTCTGATTTAGAAAAATACTATAATGCAAATGTCCTACAAATATTTCTTTCTGTCAGCAGATGCAGAATACTGGTATTTCCTTTTTCAACTACTAGGTACCTGAATGCTATTTGTCAGTAATTTGCTCCACGGCACAAAAAGAAAGCACCACCCAATACTACAGACTTACATTCTTAAGTGGCATAAGGACCTCATTATGAGCTCAGCTTTGGGTGTCAGTGATTAAACATTTACACGTAGAGCAAGGAGAAATCAGTGCATTGAAACAGTACAATGCAGTAAAAGAGGCTCACGATTTTAGTGGGTAAAACAACTTTACAGGTGCTGCCATTGTATTTATACAAACTTATTTATACAATCATAGATATCCTGGAGCATTCCACAGGTTCTGTATTTTATACATTACTTTTTAACACTAGGAAAACACCAAAATATAATCTCTTTCCCCTGAATCCCAGTTTGCTTCACCAGTCAGGATTATATTCTGTTTCCCTGCCTGCATCACATAGACTCTAACACCAGGATAATGAAGGGATTCAAACCATTCCTTCGTGAGCCTATACCCGTTTGATTCTCATGTTAGTAGTAACACCAGGAGCATCACTGGAGAAAACCACTTATGGTTGCCCACATTTTAAGCACCATGTCATCTACACTTACTCACAGCAGGCTGAACTGATGCTGTACTGCCAGCACTAATGGCCCATCTCTGTGAGAGCTCCTGTCACTGCTAGTACCACTGGAATTGCCATGATGTTTACAAAGATCAGAGTTTTAAGGGCATGCACAGAATTTTACCAGCTAGATAAAGCTTTACTGAAGATTTTCAGCCCTTGTGTCCCCAGGTGTTGATTTTGAGAGAGAACGTTAACTGTTCATATTCAGTGCTGTGCATGAGGATTTGAGCCTAAGAACACTCCTGCCTTTGTGCTTGGACTGCTAAGCCAACAGCTTCTACCAAAGAACAAAGAAAATGAATATGATAGAGATACTCAGCAGGGTCAGCAATATCTTTGAAGAGAGGGATTTAACTTCGACATTAATCAGTATATAATTGCTTACATAGCATGCCTTTCTTCACTATTAATGATTTAAACATGATGATTTACCAAGGCACTGAGAGAATGCCTGGATGGAGAGAGAAAAAGCACAGAAATATAGCCTGTGGTATTCCCTGCAAGAGAATGAATCTACCCATGCAGGAGTGTCAATTTGATAATGAAGGATAAAAATGTATGGCGAGCCCAAGAGGGTACTTTCCATATCGCTATGAATAATGCTGCTGCTCTCCCTGCCCGTTGGACTGCATCAGCTTCTTGCAAACCCAGACAAAAAAAGTATGGTGACTCCACTTCATTCACAGACATTGTTATTCACTCAGAATACCACTTCCAAAGAGCAATTTCTTATCTAGACTGGTACTAGTGAAAAAAAGTGAAATCAAATACCAGGTAAAAATAACACTTGAATATTCCAGGAAGATTTCCTCTTTTAGTCTTAACATCAGAACCCTAATTCTTGCCCTTCCTAGCAAATACTCTGTTGCTAGTTTGGCTGAAAAATTGAGGTTAGCATAAATTTACCAGATCTGATTAAAAAAAAATTGCCTTTTAAACAAGATTTTATGTGTTGAGACTATTTTAACCTATAACAGTGGTTCTCAAGTGGTTTACTCTTAGGTGTCTGAGGAATATTTGTACGGGATTCATAAAAGGAAACCAAGAAACTCAAGCCTACTAGCAGTAGGTTTAAATCTCCACACAGGAGTTTAGAGCTCCAGACAACAAAGTTTGTATAAACCATATATCAAATATGTTTGACAAAACTTTGATGTAGGAAAACACCATGTATAAAATACGCTCTCAAATCTGCTGGATACTTAACACTGGGATAGAGTTTGTTGTCTGCTGGAGGAAAGGCATCTGACCTATCAGTTAGCATCCTGAAATGCTGTGGAAAAATGTAAAAATGTATCACTTAATGAAAGCCAAGAGAAGACAAATATTTTCAAGATGCATAAACCGCATTACAATAAAATTCTCAATCTGTGAAAATTTGCCCCTCATTTCACATTCGAATCATAACGTAAATAAAAATGCTCAATGGCAGTTTCATTTTTCTGCCCCAAGCACCATGACACTCCTCACTTCCCCTTTCTAAAAAGCAGAAGGGGACTAGCAATAACAACGTTGAATAACATTTTTACTGAATGAAACCCAACTCGCTTAACTTTTAATCTGTATAGAATCAAATGTAATTATACTGGCCACGAACTCCCATAATCCACATGAAACTTCAATTTCATTTTGGAATCAAAACCAAAATCTTTGTGATTCATTTTCTCAAAAAAAACCCCAAAGCAATATAAAATAAAAACCCCTAAGCAACCCCCCAAAACATCTCCCATCCAAATCCTTCTTCACATTTAGGGGCAGGTATAACCATACAGGATTCTATGTGAAAACGTGGGTTTCCTTTTTATAAAATTTTAGTCTTTATCAGTGTATTGAAACAGTGGATTCCAGAAAAGTGTCACCATCTCCAAGCTCCTTTGTTTGCAAATGGGCATTCGACACATTTATGGATTAACAACCACAAAATTCTAAAGTAAATGGGGCAGAATTGTTTATAATGAACTAAGCTGTTGTAACATCCTCCTGTAGGTAGGCACAAAACACTGTAGGAATTAATGGATCCAAAAATTGTGAGCAGGGGGCCGTAGGTGTTTCGTACCATCTCAATTATCCACGGTCCAGTTTCTGATCACTGGAGTGGTACAAATTGTGCGTGGGTTATTTGCTTCAAAGCCAATAAGCTTTTCATTCCTAAGAGCAGAATTATTCTAAGTACCTGCTACTGTGTTTATTGAATCCAGTATGAAATCACTCATCAACATAGTCAAGTTGGAACTAACAGACTGGATGCAGAAGAGCCTATAAAGCTACACGCTCACCCAGAGTGAGGCGATGCTGCCAGGGAGTAGAAAGCAGCTACAGCCCATCTGCAACACCCACAGACAGTGCACTACCAGAAACTTCTGCCTGACCCAGGACTGCAACAGTTCAAACCGGGACAGTTCACTGGACGAAGCTGAGTTGAAAGGGTCCTTAATAAATCTAGCAAGAGTATCTCTAAGAAACCTCTTCCTTTTAAACCTGTCATCTCAACAATTCGGTCTTGGTGTAAACAAGTGGGGCTTTTTTCCATGGACCGTTTCTTTCCAGAGAAGTTGATATGAAACGAACGGGGCCTCCTCTTGCACTGTATATAACTGCACACAAGGAATACACTCAATGTGAGCACCTAAAGCGGGACTCAGAAAGTCAGCTCAACACTGATGGTAAATGCCACCTCATGCTCTTCCTGTCGGCAACCCAAGCTGTGCTTGATCAGCTTTGCAAACTCCACACAAATGCGGACACAGCTCCACAGCTCGTGTTTGAACACTGTAACTCTCTCCTAGAGATACAAAGCAACCAAGTGATTAACACAGCAGATCAGAGACTTCCCTCAGAGTCTGGGTGACACCAGTTCCATTTTTCCCTGTTCCCTCAGACTGGCACTGATGCTACATAATAAAAAAAAAAAAAAAAAAGAATTCCCACCGACACAAAAGTTGGCACTTCTCCTCACTATGCTTTCACAAAGCCCAGTCCAGTCAAAGACAATCAAACTGGGCTAATAAATAAGAAGCACACATAAGCTGGGAGAGGTGTTGGGCTTACGGGCTTTCCTGGGAAGAGGGAGTTGGCAAGTTCAGCTTTAGGAAGAAGTTATAGCACCAGAAGTCACCCCCCAGCACCCAAGAATGCTTGAACTACAAGTGCATTTGGCAGTTTACTCTGGAAAAGACATGACATAATAAATAAAAGCATCTGGCCAAGACATGGCCTTTGGTGGCCTCTTCCTCTCTTAAGACGTTTGTCTCAGAGATATGGAGGAAATGGTGAGGGAGAGAAAAATGGATATAAAACTGCTGACACTTCAGAAATTACATTTCTAACTTATGAAATACTAAAGCTCCTTTCTGCTAATACACTCTTCAGTGGTTAGCATTAGATCCACCTGGGACAACGGGCTAAAAAGAATTAACATAGCTGCTTTTTATTCCATTCACACAATCTGTTTCCATTTTAAAAGCAATTTTGTAAATTTCTCACACTCCTTTTATTTAATCAATTGTGATGTAGAATATTAATTTCTAAATTGCATGAATCTTAAGTATTTGAATACCCCTGTGGTCTTAAACCCTCTACACCAGTCCTGTGCATTTATCTTTGTTAGCAAGTGACACAGTGCTTAAAGAGTACAGTTAAAGAGTAGAAAGATCACAGCTGCTGTCGTATTAATATTTAGAGAGCAGATTTAATAAATACCATATCTCACTCTATGTTATTATCTGCATTAGTGCTATCAGGTTTTAAGGGAATTCAGGAGATGGTTTCTTATCCATCAGGTTGTCAGACGCAGACAAGAGGAAAATCAAATGTTCATTTACTCACATCTGGTGTTCCACAGGGATCTGTGTTTAGACCCCTACTGTGTTTATCTATATAAATGGTTTCTATCTATCATCTAAATCAGAAGAGTTTATGTGTAGAGCAAACACCATCAGATAAATATCCTTATCCATTAACTCCGTATAAAAGTACAAACCAAACGTACACGGCACATTGTAATTTCTGCTATTTGCTGAGGTTATAAAACTCCCTTCCTTCTTTCTTCCGCTTTTATTTTTGCTCGAGGTTCACAAATTGATTTGCAACCAATTATTACTTTCCCCTTTTCCTCATGCCTTTTATCATTACACTGATACATAGCTTCTGCTTCTCTTGTACCCTATCAAGAAGCTGGAAAATCGGTTTGAAGAAGTGTTATAAATAGGTAACGCTGAATAGAACATGAAAGCAAAGCAGATGTACCCCTGGAAATGAAACATTCCAACTAAGAGATATATTGCGTCTTGCTTCAGGGGAGGACAGAGGTACTGTGGCAGAGGCAGTGGTATTACGCAGCGCTTCCTGCTAATGCTGCCATTATTATTCTCCTCTCTTTAGCTATCTTTTTACGATGGCAGCTCCCTTCCCCCAGGAGGAGTCGGGAGAATTTTATAGGGGAAGAAAGGAGCAGAAGGAGAGCGTAAGCGGATGGATCTTTGATGCTGACAGCCATTTTGGCTTACAGGTTGGGGGTTTTTGTACTGGAGTTAGTTAAATTGTTTTACTTTTATGCAAATCAGAGTCATTAATACATATACATTGAGACCATGAGCAACTGCAACATCACTTCCCATCTGAAACCTGGTACTGTCGCTACCCTGTCCCTTTCAGGCAGTTCTATGAAGTGCATCTAAGAGAGAGATTCTCCTGCACTGACACCTGCGTGAAGGACATGTGGGTACTGTCCTGGTTCAGCGTAGCTCCCTAGAGCACAACGAGCTTTGCCCAGCATAACGCAAACCCCAGCTCTGTTAGGAAAGTGACTTCATCCTCAGTTCTCCACTAGTGCTCTTTAACCAAGCCAAGTAACACATGCAAAGTGGGAGTATCCTGTTTCTAAAGAAAACCCAACACCAAAGCCCCGACAGTGCTCTCTTTCTCTCTGCTTTCTGATTTCTAGGCATTAGGCTCATCCCATGAGCTGCATTAATACAAGCACCCTGGCTTTGGTTGCACCCAGCACAGCAGACACAAACCAGCTCTCTAAATAAAAGAGTTCCCTGCTGATTGTTTTGTATCGGTGAAAATAATGAATGTATGATTCATTGTTTTCTGCAGTCCTGGCAACACAGTTAAACATTTGTTTTAACTTCCAGTTACTAACTGTAGTGCTATTTTCAACATCTCATCTGCCTTATTTAAAGAGACATTAGTTATTAATCTCCTTCAATAAAATACATATAGACGAATAAGCCACCTGTGACTCCTTGAATCTTGTTTTAAGGAGGATGTAGTTTCAAATTATTAAGAAGCAATACATTTTAAGATATCTATAGATAAGAGCTTCACATCTGCACGTATATTTGCTACGAATAATTCTGTGCAAATCAGAGTGGCTCCTCAAAACACTGGAGTTACTCCCGCTCTTTCCAAAATGATGCACCAAATCATTTGACCATCTATGGGCAAAGACTTCTCAATTCACGTGCTGTCAGTAACAGTTTGCCACACACACTTTTGATCACTATCCCATTGGAAAGTATCACAAAATGAACAAACAAAATATAGAGCACATGTTCATTAACATGCACAGGATGCATAAAGAGAAAATGATGTTAATGTGCCTTTCTCTCTGCAGTAAGAAGGAGAAGATGGAGAAGAAAGTGTTTATCTCAGCAGGAGGATGTGCAGATGGATTTTTAAAACTGGCACATTCAGACTGGCAGCTACCACCTCTACCAAACGGAAAGGTGAAGACCCTGTGAAGGATGATGCAGGGGAAACACAGCCCATATCACAAATCTGTGCTAAGGACCTACCTAATATTTTGGGAGAATAGAGAATCTTACCTGCTTGTGCTCCAGGATGGCCTTAAGACATGAAAATGTATTTTACAAACACGTTGTACAGGGTTTCTTGGCCAGGCTACTGTGCCTAACAAAGAAGGGATACGCATTGGCATGAGCTTGCATTTTTTGTGCATGATTTTGCATGCACAGCTAAGCCAAATTAATACCATTATCTCGGGGGAAAGACATACATTTGTCAATAATTATGATAAACCTACTTTTATTTCATCATTGTACCAGTCATATAGTCTAAAATAGAATTTTAAAAATTGAATTTTGAGCTTCATTTAGCTTCAAAACTCCTATCTGTGAAGTTAAGCAATGCTACTATCTCCTTTAATGTGGGAGAAACAGAGTCTCGGAAATGTGAATGACTTGACCAATAGTCAGACAGGAAGATTAACTGCAGAAACCGGTCTCCAGAACATCAGACTAATAACTGGACTTGACTGACCTGTTCTGCCCCACTTCCTTTTGACCTCCATTGCAAGAAAGCTTCAGTGAGCTTTGTACTGAAGGTGCACCCTGTCTTACCTACTGTAACTGGACTCAGTGACTGACAAGGAGGTGGATCACTCCAAAAAGCCCAAAGGTTGATGTTGATGCAAGCTTTTCTATTCTATATACATACAAGCACACCAGAACTAGCTCATTCCAGATATGCAGAATACTCAAAAGCAACCTCATCCTAACAGATTACTTTGCCAGCTGAGATTTTGTCTGGTTTAAAGACATACTACATGTTTCACACACTCTATCTCTCTGACAGAGTTGGATAAACATGCTTGCTGAAAAGTCAGTTCTTGATTTATAGCAACGTACAGATGGCTGCTTCAACTCTGAAGTCTCAGGAATTACCCAACTTGATAAGAACCCAGTGTCTGTATATGCCAGATGAGAAGAAGAGGCATGTAACAAGTACTTTCCACGCACAGGATATTTTTACTACATATTAAAAATATCTGATGCCACCACACTATTTTGCTTTTAGCAGCGGGCCATCTGTGTGTTGAACTGATGTCCCTTCCTCCAGGTGTTTCTCAGTGGTATTTAGTTGGCCACACTTTTCCATACATAAAGGACTCTCTCCAACTCCATTCTTTCTTTAGGGATTGAGCCTCATTGGTGCTTAAACTCCAAATCCTCGACTTTGATGTATGTGCAGTGAACAAAAGTTCCTTTCTGGTTATGTGCACCAAATAAACATCAGGCAAAATCTGGAACACCAGATATTTTTTTTTTTTGCTTTTAAAGTTCATTGAATCCTACTGTGTGGGGTTGCAGAGGTTGAAACAGCCCTCAGAAAGTAGAGAACAGCTTTGGCAGAACCCAGCACCTCACTCTGCCACATTTACATGACAGAGTTCTCCCCTTCTGACATATATTCCACAGCTGGTCATAACCCACATAATCAATAGGAAAAGAAAAGAAACCTACTAGCCAAGCTCAGGAAAAGACAAGAAAGCTGATGGATGGTACAATCAACTGCTGCAGGTTCTCCAGGCTGGGAGTTTCACTGCTAAAAGACAAAAAGGTTAAGCAGAAGCATTTCTGTTCTATAACACTCACACAGAAGAGTACAACAAAAATGGACCTGAGCTTTCTCATTTACAACATGCCTTCCCCAAAACATTCTATGAAATGCTCTGTTTTCCTTCCCAGTCAACGGTAGCAACAATTTCAAGGACAGTGCAACAATATTTAAAATAAATATGCATAAAACATTAACTAAGGGTAAGGATCTTATATTAAAAATTACAATGAAATTACAGTTACCATTAAATTTAATATAAAATGTTGCAATAGTGCTGTAAGAAACTGATAAAGAATATATCATAATAAAACATCTGCAGATTTCAAACCTCATTTAAAAGCAGAGCACAGTAATGACCACATTCACAACTGGTTATAAGTGGTTAGGTTTTATGCTACGTATTTGAGTGAACCCGCGTTTAGTGAGGTGTGGATCATTGCTTTTATATAAGTGGTAAATTTTACTTATATTTGGAGTTGGAATCTCATTTCTAGGCTTTCAGATGTATTTTACTACTGTCTTTCATGTTATGAAAAGTACTGGAGTTCCGTTCACGTTATGGAAGAACTGCTAAAGTTTACACCTTACGGCTTAGGCAGCAGGTATGGGGTTAGCCCTGTATTCCGATAGATCTGCTACCATGTCACTTCCCACTACTTCTCAAGCAAACATTTCTGGTGTAAACAACTGAGATTCGCATTTTAGTTTACTTCACGCACTTAAACACGTACACAAAGGTCTACCTGTTGACATATACGCAAAACATATATTTTCAAGCCAATGGCAATTTTTAGAAACACAAGACAGCTCATGTTCACCCTGGAGTCCTAAGAGAGCTGTTTGGGTCAGGCTGTAAGGAACAGGCAGACAGAAGTGAGGCTTGAACAACTCTGCTGAGGGTGCAAACCAATTCCTCTAGTATTTTCCTTCCCAGACTAGACAGAAGCAGATTTAGATATTTGCCACTTAACCACCACACGGTACAAACATTCTGCAGTGAGAGTCAGGTTACACCAATTTCAAGTGCCTCCGAAGCTTCTCCTGCAGTGCCCTGAGCATCTCAGAGCACCAGTGGTGATAGCTCATCTGGAACACTCAGCAACAACACTGCAGAACACGGTTTCATTTCCTCTACCCCCATTCACGTGGGATCTGCCACCGACAGCAATGCTGCCAGTGCTGGGGAGGAGCTGCAGGAGTCAGAGATGACAACTTCACTACTTCTTCATTACAGACCCTACTTAAATTCACGCGGGATGAAACTGATAGGAGATGGCAATCCTAAGAGAAAAAAGTGCATTCAGGGGATTTTTTTTCAGGGACATTTAATCCACCCCTTTTTGAGAGCTTTTAAATGAAGTTTTCATCGGAGGCATATCAAATTGTCCATGGAGGAGGCAAACTGGCTTTGCAGCCTTGCAGTAATCAAAAGAAAGACCTGATGGTGAGCACCATCTCTCATGCACTGATAAATTGCTTTCTCTCCTGCTCTCATTCTGCAGTACTGGAGTTCTGTTCATTGAAGTTAATGGGAGCATTTCCATGGACTTTAGTGTGTAGTGGGTCATATAATAAGTTCCTCCATATGCTGTAGTCTGAGGGCCAGAGCAGCAGTTACTCATTTTAAGCACTATTTTAAGATTTGATGGATGACTTAGCTCTGTTTTCCCAGTTTTCCAAGGACCCAAGGTAAAAACCAAACTAAATACAAAACACTTCATGGCATCCTCCTTTTTTTTCTTGGTTGGTTGTGTTGTTGTTGGGGAAAAAATGAGCGTTCAGTACAGCCAATAAATCACTTTGTCACCTTAATCTTTTATTGATCTCAATAAAAATTGTATTTTTTTTTCCTAACAAAAATTCACCAAGAAGGACATCACATCCAGGGATGTGTATAATGTAGGAAGCGCTCATCATTTAACATTCTTATTTATGGGACAAGATATGGATTTTTGTGGAAAAATCTTCAACTGTTTTTGTAAGGTGATGCATCATATTTTTAAAGATGTGCTTGACTAAAAGGCAGGCTGTTTACCATCTACACTAAGAAGCCATATCTTATAGTGAGGTTTTATAGAAAAAGATTATAAACCCACTTTTCTGGAAGCGGTAAAGGTGAGGGAGTACAGAATTTCCCCCCAAGAAGTCTGTTCTGTCACATCAGTTCAGTATAGCGCAGTAATTTGATTTTGTTTCAGGTGATCATGTTGAGAAATTGCAGAAAAAAAAAAAGGGAAGGAGAAGTGATTGCTAAGGGAGCACTACACTTTCTCATGAGGATCACTTTGAAAGCATGCTGCCGTGGAACACACAAGAAACATAAAACCTTGACTACCTCCCATGTTGGCACTTGCTTTCTGATCATCTCTGAGAATACAAAAGCCACGCTTGAGCAACAACCTGAGCTAAAGTCAGAAGCACGCTGGTAAAGCAGGATGCCCCATCTCCAGCTTAGCACTCTGGAAGAGATGCAAAGGGAGACCAGTAACTCTTCTGCACTCTCTCATATGCTAAGTTACTGAACGTCGATAGTATGAGCTGTACCAACAAGCACCTGACATCCTCCTACATCTCACACAGATGAAGTGCAACCAAGTGCAGTTATTCTCCAGCACTATTTTCTGAAGAATCCTCAGGCCCTTCTTTCTACGTAGTCTAGTACAGTCTTTACTGAAGACCTATTAAATTTTTTAGTGCATCATAACTGTCTTCAACCTCCAAGTGGTATAAAATTCATATGTGCTTGTAATAATTGCTTAATAAAGGTTTAACATCATTTTATGGTGAAAATGGGAAATGATGGCCAGAATCCTTTCATCCTTTCCATTTCATTTTACATAACCTACAGGACTGTACCCAAAACTGGCTCCTAGGCTTCACTTGCATAGTTTGCAATTTATCCAGGCTATCTTCCTGCCAAGAAAGGCAAGAACAGAGAAAATTCCTCTGCAAGCCCTCTTTGTAATGGAACTGAGAAAAACAATCTGCAAAGTCAGCTGGACTCCTGGGTCTAAACCTTCTATGTATCAAATACAAGTCAGAGTCTGTATCAAGTGTCCCCTCATTCTCTTACTGAAGGAAAACATGGGACCAGATAAGCACGTACTTAACATCAAAGAATCATTGCTCACATAATTATTATCATAACCATCTCTCATGTGAGATAATCCATTCTATGCAGCAATAGTCACACTCTTGGTTTTCTCCAGTTATGGTATATGCTGGTTTGGGATGATTTCAAACCGGATATTCTGAACATACCACAGCAACAGGCTTTCTCAGCATATACTGTCTCTGAGAGACTACCCCGTATACAGGATGAAAAAAAAATTATCTTAATGTTAGTGTCTAAACCATTTTTATAACACACTGCCATTGTCACAAGCTTAACCTGAACTTGAAGCAAGGACTATTTCCTTTTCATCAGACACCTGAAATTCTTCTAATACTCATCTAGATTTAGAGATGAATATAGAGATTCCTCTTTTTTTTTCATGTTCTACTATTCAGCCTTCTCCGCTTCTTGATAGTCTGAGCACATACCTTTTTAGACTTTAGAGAAAAAGAAAGTTGCACCAGTGCCCACAATAAACCAGAAAGTACTTATTCCCTGCTCATTCCTATAAGAAGTGAAGCTGAAGAAACACTATCTCTGTTCTTTATTTGTTTTTCAGGGTCAGAAATTCAAGGCACATTGCACAAGCTTCTTATACTATGGCTAGAGGTCAAATCTCGTAATACATGACTTGTCAGTATCTTTTAGCACAATTGATAGTAGTGTGCTGCTGACTCTTGCATTCCAGACCTAGAAGAAAATGTCCAGAGCAACTGAGGTTATATGATAGATTTCATAAAATATCACCAAGTTTCAGCAAGAAAGATAGTGTTGGAGGCTAAGAAAAAGGGCTGCACATCAACCTCACGAAACACCAGCGTTTTGATTGATGTTCGAAAGCGGTCATTAACAGACCTGACTCCTGCCAGCCACAACAGTCTCTGCCTAGGTTAGTAGGAATTCATCTATGCCACAGAAGCACTTACAAGCACGGGCCCCCATCCCAGATTCAAACAGACAAAAGAAGAGATAGGAAAGCATTGCATTATTACATTTTTTTAAAATCTGTATAAAAGGTAAAAGTGAAATTCTGGCCCCGATGTGATCTCTGTGATTATGGAAAATTGGCTTCCAGTAACTTGCAATTGATCTACTCTCCATTAACTCGACATACAAAAGTGTTTCCAGCAGGTCTTATGAAAAAGAAGGTAAATGCAATCAGCAGAGGAGGCTACAATTAGAAACAATGATTGGGGAGGGAATCCAAGGTTTAGTGCTAGGAAAAATGATAGCCATTATTTCTTATTTTGAACTCAGTTTCAATTAGCTAATGATAATAAAATCTTTTTAGGATTCTGAAGGCTTGCTAAGGACATATGAATACCCAATAGCAGGTGTTCTCCCATTAACTGCTCCATCTATTTCCCTAGCAATCAGTGATGTAAATAAATCACACACACACTTCAACAGGATTCTCCCCTCCCCTGCTTTTTTTATACTGTTCTGTTCAGGTTAAAGCTGTAGGGAGGGTGGTAAATAATAATCAGCAAAGGGTGAAGCTACATGCACAAAAAACCAAACTATTTTTTGGAGGGGGGAAAAAAAAAAAAGTGTTTTAAATTTATGAGCAAAATATTAAGTAAACTACACATGAATATGGAGGATCAGACTCTTCTTTACCACATGGAAATCCTGAATTACCTTCCCTTGCATCAGGACAGTACAATATTGATTAATAGGAAAGGAGACAAGATCAGTCAGCCCATACTGAAAAGTCAGCAGGGAATGTTCTTCAATGCACCCTGCCTAGATTCAAAACAAATCAGCTTTTGGGTATAAACCAAAGCTTACTATGATATTCGATTACAGATTAGTATTAGCATTTCCTTTGTTCACATCCCTGGAAATTCAAGGAGAGAAAGCTAATTTTCTGTACTAAAACTTGCCTTTTATCATAATTCCCATTTAACACAACTTTTCAAGAAATCACTTTCTTAGCCCGTCATTATTCTTCAAGGACTCTAACTTTTCTTACAAATGACACTATCAAATTTCATCACACATGCATCATGTCTCGCCAGCCTAAGCAGCTGAAAATAAGGAGATTTTATTTGATACAGTGATATTTTGATATTTAATAGTTTTTTACAGAATTCACAGACACAGAATGAAGACCAGTTTCCCATTACATATACAGCAGATAGATCAGAAATAAAAAGATATGAAAACGTTCCTACCTTTAGATTTGAAAAGGAAAGATATACAGATTCCTTCCTAATTTCACAAAAGATATAGTACAACTTCTGTCATCTGATTTTAGAGCAGTTTGCAACAATCTAAATTTGAAAAGGTAGTGCTAGAAAATTTTGCACGGGTGTTTCAGTGTGCCTTTTGAATTCCCAGAGAGAATAACGCCTGCTGAAGATTTAAGGTCCCCAAGGTACAATGATGGCAAGGCTGGAAATGGCAAGACATAACACAAGAGGAAGGGCCATGGACTCTAGCAGCAGAGGAAGAGAAGTGTAAAATGCAGCATTTTATCAAAAAACCCTAACTGCATGAAATAGGCCTACAAATGTAGCATTTTCATTACACGGGAACTTTCTCAAAAGCAATTTGAGAATGATCTAAAGCTGACCCTACTTCTAAATCCCAATCTGGACTAAGAAGTTTAGGTGACTTTTGATATTAAAAAATACTATCAGGGTGAAATCCTACAGCCAACTCAGATCCCTATCAGTCAGTCAATAAACTCACTATATGTCAAAGACCATTCTAACATCAGAACTATGAAAATATCAAGGTCTGAAAAGCACCTGTGGTCCCACCTAATTATGGTGAATATCTACTAGCACCAGTTTGACTAAAATTATGGGTACAACCCTTGTGAAGATTGAGTCTTAGGTGGTTCCTGGTGCTATGACAAAAACTTTATCCCAAATTAATTGCTTTCTTATGGCCTTAAGGACAAGCAACCTACCTATTTCAGAGCAAAGTTCTTGTGCTTAAGCGATTAACAGGAAATACATAAGAACACAGTTAAAGAGTAATCACATTTTTGTCGTGGCTGACAATTAGCAGTCTTCCTCCCCAGGAGGTATCATACAGCTATGTCATTATCATTATCAAAATCTTAAATCCACTGAGGGAGTATAAGATCTCTTCTGAAAAACAGGTTGGGAGAAATCCTGGCTCCACTGAAAACAATGGCAAAACTCCCATTTTCCCAGCTCTAATTAGCTATGGTTAAATTACAGTGAACATACAGTGTACTCGGCTAGAGCTGATGAAAGAAGAAAAGCAGAGCTTAATATTCAGTGACCCCACCTGAGCAGTGATTCTGAAGCAAGAAGCTCAGAACACTTTTTCGATGCAGCAATCCTCAGTGCTCTCCAGGAAGACCACTGGCTTCAATCCCCAGTTAAAAACGACAGAATCACGGCAATGAGAAAACAGTTACACAACCAGGAAGCACAGTGCTTTATGTAATATTTTCTTGGTGTGTGCATCTTTTAATCTCTAATGTTGCTGTCTATTTATTTCCATCTGCAACTGTTAATACAACAGGAGTTTTTAATTGTTCTGCTGCCGCATGACATATTACTCTAGTCTTCATGAAAACATGTGAGCTTGCTTCTTTTTTTTCAAGTTATTTAGGAGCAGCTAATGGAAGCTGAAGTCCGTTCTCACTCAGTGTATGCTGAAAGGTACCCATGTTAGTTCTCATTCAGTGTGTACTGAAAGTTACCTATGTTAGCCTTGCCACTATTGGCTGCAGCAAAGTAACCAGGAAAGAGCTGCTTCCCAACCGTCACAGGGCTGGACAGCAACAACATATTTAAGAGTACAGCTTGTCGCTGTCTGATGTTCAGCTCAGCTAACTGTGTTTGCAAGGAACATCATGCAAATGAACCTCACTGCTTCCTGGCATACACAACAGTGACATATCCCCTTTGATGTGCCACGCGTGGCACTTCAGGCTGAGTTTGTTAGACTTTGCCTCTAGGCAGAGCTGATGGCAGAGCGATTGGTCCAGGGTCAGTTCAATGTTTGTATTCGACACAGTCTATTGCTTTCTATAAACAAATTCTTGACTCTTTCATCTGGAGAAGTAGCACCAATGCATAGCACGAACTGCATCATTCTGCTGTGAAGGTTTGGGTGTGGGGTGTCCCTGGGCAGGAGTTGGCAGCAGAAGCCTCTGTGAGGAAACGGCTGGAGCTGCCTGTGCAGGACACAGCTGCTTCCAGCCAGCTCCACTGCAGAACACAAGTGAGCCCTTCACTGATGCTGGTCAGCACCACTGATGTTCTCTTGTTCTCCTCACTCTACGGAAAAGCCTTCCAGTGCAGAACCTTCTTCCTTCATGACCCAGAGACCCCAAGTGCAGAGTAGCTCTCTTCTGATACATCCTTTTGCCACATAAAAGAAGTGGCACCCGTCTGAGTTGAAGGAGATAGTTCAGCTTGCTTCAGACTTCACCAATCCCATTACTATGATGCTGTGTGAAAAGCAGTAGTCCACCCCTGGGACACAGAAGCAGAGTGGCACCACATACCGATATCATAAATACCTTGATATTGTTGGTATTTAATACTTTGAATACGCACACTTTTAGTAAAAATGCTAAGAAGTAGAATCAGAGTAACATATGATTGTTATGCTGCCCAACTCCAGAAGAGAAAAGGCAGAGTTGTTGAAATACGAAGAGGAAAAAAACCCAATATTCACATTAAACAAGTGTAGACACGAAGTCATTAGTGGACAGGAAGGAAACAGAATGAAAACCAGCAATGATTATTGTGATACTAAAGAACAGCATAGCAAGAATGGTGAGACTTCTGATATTTTTCCTTTGTGCTGTATCTCTCTGCTCTACAATTTTAAGTTTTCAGTAGAAGCACATTGTTAAAGTTAACTTTCCACAGACTTAAAACACCAGACTCAAGAGAGTTGTCATCTGTAACAGAGGCTTCTGCTACTCCTTGTAGACTGCAAGAAAAAGATGCTATCTCCATCCATCATTTTTTGGACAGAGATAAATGCTGAGAAGATTTGACTGTCACATCTCTTTTTAAAGACATCCCCTAGTTAGCACTGCCCACTGCTTTATGCAGCTGCAAGTTTAAAATGTCCTGGCACAGGGAGAGAAATAGATTGGGCTCAGCAGGACCTTCTAAAGAGTCCGCTGTCTTGACTGTCCATCTAGGAGAGGAATGATCTGGTCACGAGGATCAGGCTGCACACACAGCATCGCATAGAACTGGAGGAAGGCCACTTTGTGGCAGTGTGTGTGCCCAGTCCTCAAACCTGCTGTTCCACATCATCCAAGCAGATTTGGCTTGTTGCCAAAAGACAAGAGGCCCAAATTTTGGAGAGAAGCCAAAAGACAAGAGGCAATTGACCTGGCGCTTTTCTGTTCTTTCCTGGGAATTGCAGAGCTACAACATGCCACAATTGCTTACAAATGTTGGGATCGTTTCCTCTACCTGTGCATTGTGTAAAGAGACTAATGTACTTTGACCTGCAATTTGCAAGGGGGTTACAACTACCACGGGAGAAGCAAACTGTAGTGCACAGGTTCAGAAGTGCTCAGGTGGAAGAAATGGAAACAGCTGAATTTTATTGCTGCCTGCAAGAGAAGTGATGCTCTTAAATCTTTACTTGTACACGGACCCAACCAAGGCTAACAGCATCAGAAAAATCTTGGGCTGATTTATGCACAATGCCATACAGAAACCTCAGAGCTGGGCAGCCTGGCCTCTGCTTCTCAAAGTGCCTGTGTCTACGTGATACCTGAAGGCTTGCAGGTTTTCTGTACGCGGGCTCTTTTCTTGAGCCCTGCCACAAACAGAAATGGAAAACAGGGGTGTCCAAACCCCCTGCTTTGAAAAGGGAAATTTGGGTGGGGTACATCACCCAGCAGCGGACGTATGGGCAGCTCAGGCTGTTAGTGCACACAAAAAGTGCAGAGCAGGGCAGCACTCACCTGAGTTTACACCGAGCCAGCACGAGCAGCCCTGTAGTTGCACAGAGACAACGCTGCTTCCCAGCTATTTACCTTCAAGGTAAATTTCCCTTACATTAATTTCATTCTACCCTCAGCTGCAGAAATTCACGGGTGCACCCTCACGGCCATCTGTCCCATTACTGTGCTCTGGAACCAGTCGGGAAGTGGCACCTCCAGCCAAGGAAGAGCTCTTCACACACACACAGCACTCACGGGGTGCCCAGGATGGCCTCGCGCACAGAGCTCACAGCGATCGCCAGGCTTTCTCAAACCCTCTGATTTTGTTGCCCTTTTATAAAATGCAAATTAAAAAAATTATGAAGCAGTAGGCAATAAAACCTGAATTTTTAATACCAAGCAATCACTGAAGCTTTTCACGTGAGTACGAAGGACTAAATAATCCCATTCTTTCTCACGGCGCAGACCCAGGAGAGTTTCTTTCTCTATATTGCTTTTATAACAGCTATCTATCTTAGTCTGGTCTTGTTGATATATTTTAAGGCTTTTAATTTGGAGGCTGTTATTTGCTCAGATGTTATCTTCAGCATATTAAGTATAGTAAGCTTGCATCAAGTCACACGCCGGGCATTTGAGGTGGGGCAGAATTTCTTATTTAAGCACCCATGTACGATGGCAGAATAAATAAATAAAGAACACCTTCAAGGCCTCCAAGCACCTAGTAACAAAATCACACTCTAACCTTACAATAATGCTCTGCTTACAGTCCTCCCAAAATACAAGTCATTTGCCGGATCCCAAATGATATTTGGTTGATGGATTGCTGGTGATTTCTACATCAGAGCACCTTGGAGCCCTAGTGCTAAACCCCTGACAGCGTTAGCATAAAAGATTTACATTTATGTTATGAGGGCCACACAAGAATAATAATTTTAAAATCCATTGCCTTGGCTGCTGGTGCACCATGGGAAATCTAGCGGCAGCAGGCAGTGTGCCTGCACGGTAATTACAAAATGGCAGCACGGGAGAGGCTTTGGAGACAAGGAACGAGAGACTACAGCCATCTGCATGCCTTGGCGAATTGAAATTACAGTAATATATGAAGACATTACCTGAAAAGCCCAGCACCATTTAAATGATTTACTATTACGCCCCAGCAAGCTTTAATTTAAGGATAAAGTCATTCAGCAAGCTAATCTGATATAGGAGGCATTATTTCACACAGTTAAGTTAATTTACACTAGCTGATTGTTGTTGTTGCAGTTGGCATTATTATCTGCACAAACAGCCGATCGGCCCTGACAGAAGCAATATACTGTTTAATACAGCGTCTTAATTCAGCAGGCTAGCTATCTGTGATAAAGGTTTGTTTATAAGCAATAATGGGGAGGAAAGTCATTTTGAGGCTAAGCTGATAACACTGATGAGAACTATTTTATTTTTTTTTTGGTAAGAAAACAAGCAGGAACTATCCACTCATTTGTCCGCCTGTCCGGGAGCAGTAACATCCCGACAGATTTCCCTTACGCGGGTTCTGCTTTCCCACCCTAACTACAAGGTAGATCTCTGGCACCGCTTTCCGCAGGCATGCCCTTTGACAAAGCCGTCACCGTCATGGCACTAGGGGAGCTCCTCCACCCAGTGAAATACGGGCTTCAGGAAGACCTCCACAGCTCAACTCTCTGATGTGAGCTGATTTTAAAAGCTTCTGGTATATCCTAGAAAAGGCAAAGTACGCGTGACACACTGTGTGGTTTGGGCTGCCTTCCCTCCAACAGCTAATGGCGAGATGCGCTATGGCACTCTTAGCAGAAGATAATGCTATGTTTTCAGAATAATCCGATGGCAAGGAATGCCAGGTGAGGCAAGGCCAGACAGTGCCTGGGCCAGGGCCGGCTTTGTGCCACCTTTCCAGCAGGGCTTGCATCAGGTTGGCCTCATCCCTCTAGGTATACGAGGGATCTTTTTGTCCAGAAGTAAAACTGAGGGAGAGGCAAGGAACAGTGGGAGCATGTTCATTCATCAAGAACTGTAAAACTCTTTACCAAGAAACAGCAGCGTTATTTTTCCAGTAGAAAACCAAAATACAGACAGAGTTTTAAGAATTACTTCCTGTTGCTTTCTCTTCTCTACCCTCTCCCCAGCTGATGTAATCACCTACTGACTTAGAGACACCAGACGCCTGAGGGAATTCCTTAACTCTGCTCTCCTCCTCCACATCATATTTAAAGCTCCAGAACATGTTTCTCAAAATTGCCCCTCTTCCCCAAAACTGATTACCCAATAAAAACCTTTCTCTGTTCATAAAGTCACAATGAATATAATTCAACTGCTACCACAAAACCAAAAACCAGCCAACCTACCCCGAAGTTGCAGGCAGGCTTTCTTTTGACAGAAATATAATATTCTGTAATACTGGTTCAGGAGCAGTAAAAACTTCAGAAACTTCAGCATACAATCTCTCTCAAAACCAGATTGTCAGAAGTAGTTACAGGGCTCGGGACCAATTAGATGTCAAACTCCACTGACTTCCACAGAAGTCAGAATCCTAAACACCTCTGAAGGCCTGTGTCTTCAAATGTTTCTGGAAAGCATCTTTTTCACAACAAAGCTTAAGCATGTGTTTAAAAAAGCTACAATAATATCACTAAAAAGCAAGTCTATGGCCATCTCTTCTGCTGCTCTAAAGAGCACACTCTGAAGTACTGACTCCAATGGAGTAGCAGCAGTTTGTACATGCCATGACTAAGCCCATAGCATAGAACACAAAGTACTGCTGCATTCAACCAGACTTTGAAGAAGTTGTTCCGGCAGTGAAGAGGACGGTGCTCGTTCATTGCACATCTTTGGGGCACAACATTTGGTCCTAACAACTTATGGCTGCTGAGGTATTGTAAAATTAAAAGTTATTCCATCTTTTTTCAACACATGGAATTTGGTGTTGTGTAGCATCTATCAGATGTCATCAAGCAAGCCCTACCCAAGTGTTAAGTGGGAGCACACTCCACTTTGATCTGTGCATTGTGTGAACATTATCCTTTCTAGAGAGCATCTGTCTCACCAGCCACCGAATCGAGTTACAAAAGCAAGCTGCAGTTTGCCACACTGGCTCCACAAGGTCGCACAGGAGTCAACATACCAGCACAGCTAGAGGGAAGGACTGCATGTCTCACATGGCCTCATTTTCCATGGATTTGTTATGACTGACAAAGGAACCAAGGTTGTAGAAATTCTGTTCGATGGCCAAGTCTTACATGCTCCATGTTCTGCAAGCTCTCTGAATAGCCTCCTGGTACGTAATTTTCTTAAGAACGACATCATTCAACATCTCATGGCAGAAGCTGACAAAATCTGCACTCCTTTCAGCCACTCAGTAATCAGCGAGTTTTCAGCAGGAATTGACAAAAAGCAGCATGACAGCACACACAAGCAATAAAGGGCAAAGACCATGGTAAGGGATTTTTCCCCATTCTATTGTAAGAACAGGATTTTAATGACACTTCTATTTCATTTGTGTCTTCATTTGTGTTTACGTTACCATGCTTGTTCACAAAACCATGTGAATGGTACCAAATAATAATGAATACCAGATGTTTTAAAAACAGTCTGTTAGAGGGAAACCGTTACTATTTTATAGACCTTTTTAATTGTATTTTAAGGATCATACATTAGCACCTTAGATGGTGTAAAAAGAGAATCATACCTCAAGCGATTTCTTTACTTTCAGTTCAGAAGTAGTAAAGGCAGCTGAGTTTGTGTCAGCCATGCAGCAGCTGAGGAGTTCCGTTCCACTCCTGTGCACGCTCACATTTGAGTAGCAGTGTTGTAATGCAGAACAAACTTCAAGAAAGGAATAAGTCATAAAAGGGGGAAAGTACAAGATGCCTGGGTTTTTGTGCTTTTATTTGAACAGCACAAATACAGTCAGACACACGGACAAAAAGAGGAATACTGCAAATCAATTTGAAATCATTTGGATGAATTAGGCTTATGGTCTGATAAGTCAATTATGAAGTGTATGGGAACGTAAGGCAATGAGACTGAGAACTGAAACATAATAGATATTGAAGAACAAATAGGAAAGAAATGTACTTTCATAGATCACAAGATAGATTTGGGGTAAATTCAGGATAAGATGACAAAACAGCTGAAATGTGGTAAATAAAAAGAAAGATATCAAGCAATGCAGTAGAATACAGGCTGAATGAATTATTTCTAATTAATCCACATACATGTTTCCTATTTACAACACGTCTTACACGGAAAAAAAATGTTCTATTGTAACTACTAATTTAAAACAGGGACTGATTTTATAAATCACTGAAAGTCTATAAAACAAAGAAGGCTTCAGCCTTGCAGAGTTTTAGAGTGTTCATTTCCAAATGAGTCCTAAATACTTTATCCTATGAGTTAACTCTGACTATTCAGCATTAAGAAATTTTACTCCACTGGCACTGGTTGTCAGTCACTTAATATCATCATGCCTCCTCCTAATTTGAATGGCAATGGTAGTCCATTAGGGAAGAATTTCATGCACGTGGAGGATAAACTGGTGGCACATTTTGGGGTTCTTGCATGTCTCATACAATTTATATTCAAATATTAAACTACAAACACAGAGAGAGTATATGGAAGAACGAAATACATACAGAGACAACTGGGAGTACTTCTAATTTCATAACTTATTGTATGGTCAGTGAGGTATATCATTAAACTATTTTATTCCACCTAATAAATTTATTAACATTTATTAACTAGGGGAAATTACTAATTGATTCTGCCTCGTGGACACACACACCCCTCCTAGCCATGTTTAACTACCTAGGTAATTGGCGAAAAACGAAATGTACAGTCAGATAATTCACGGAACATGGAATTGATGGTTGACTTCCTCATGTTTGGTCCTGCAGTTAGTAAGAATTGTCAACTCAGCCCCTGCTCTATTTCCTTCCAAACTGGAAACCCCTGTTATGAGTCAGTGATAATAGACACTGCAAGTAACAACACTGTAACAGACACTAAAAACCGCACTCACGGTAAGTTCAAAGGCGTGTACTTCTAATGCAGGAGTCAGAAAAAAAGAACAGGGCAAGAAAAACTTTCTTTAGTACAGTCCATCAATTTGTGACTTCAATTTGACCTCATCCTTAAGAGAAAGGGGACCAAAAGGAAAAGGCAGTGGCATGTGGTTCATATTATTTTAACAGACAATAGTGGACTTACGTATTTCAAGGAAGCAGGATAACTTTTGACTTGGAATACTAGATTAGGACACAAAAAGACATAGGTCTCAAAATTCAGTTCCCTTGAGGAATCTTTGTGGCAACAACAGATTGACATAATGCTCAGAGGCGCTTGGTTGACCTGGTTGGCTGCCAGGTGCTCATCCAGCCACCCTCTCACCCTCTTCCTCAGCAGGACCAAGGTAGGAAATAGACTGGAAAATCTCATAGGTTGAGATAAAGACAGGGAGATCAGTTACCGGTTACCATCACGGGCAAAACAGGCTCAAGTAGCATTGAAAATTAATTTAATTTGCTGCCAATGAAAATGGCATTAGATGGGAAAAATAAAAAAAATAAAAAAACCCCATCTTGGCATTTTTCTGAGTCTCAACTTCACTTTTTTGTTCTGGGCTCCTCTACCTCCTGTCCTGAGCAGTGCAGAGGGATGGGCTGTGGCCAGCCTGTAACAGCTCCTCTCTGCTGCTCCTTCCTGCTCGCTTTTCCTCTGACACCGCACGGGTCCTTTGGGATAGACCCACGACACCGCCACCTTCCCCGGGGCTCCGGGGGAATCTCTGCCCCAGCGCCGGCAGCTCCTCCCGCC
>WUAM01000299.1:4075667-4114425 GCA_024336885.1 Actenoides hombroni
TCTGCCAGAGGCAGCAGCGGCCTGGCCGCGGGGCTGGGCCGTGCCCTGCGCTGGGTGGGGAGGCCGGAAGGCGGGGCAGCCCCGGCCTCTCCTCACGCAGGGCCCGGACACCACTGCCGGTGCCTGGCACCAGCACCCTCGCGAAACAGGCTTTACATTTACACTGACTCGTTTCTTCGGTTGGTTTTCCTCGCGTTTTGTTAAACTTTATTGTTTTAAAAAATATTTGCACATCTTCTGTTCTCTAACCTTCCTCTATTTTATAATATTTACATAATTGTTGCAAAACTATTTTTAAGAAAAAAAAAATCGCTAAGAAGGAAACACAAAATTAAATGCTATATTATTGGATTAAGACATTCTTAATCATATATAAGCTCTTATTAAAAAGTTGCAAATTACATGCATAATTTTCTATAAATCATGTCAGACATTCAGCTGTGTCACACACAGGAAAAAACCCGAGACAAACTGCCTGATAGAATGAGGGGAGCAAACAAAAGGATATCAAAGACCTATATTCCCTTCAGAAAGCAGATGTATGTTAGACTGAAATTAACTATACTAGCTATCTCTCACAAGGTATTTTTTTTTTAAACAAAAACTAAGAAAGCATTCCTATTAAAAGTATACAAAGAAATGCTCTCTTTTAAGCCAGCCCAGGCAAGATAAAAATATGTCTACCATGAAAGATGATGAGGTTGTAACTTAGGCCAAGAGCCATAAAAAATATTAAGGTAATTTAGAGAAATCTACAAAACCTTATTTACTAGATTTTTATCTGTTATTAAGCTACATTACATGATTTGGTAATTTTAATTATTTTTTTTTCAGAAGGTGCAAAGTGTTGTAAAGTCTTAGACTAGCGTAACAGCTGCAGCTGAAGAAGACCATATTAAGCTAAACAAGAACATAAAATATCATGAGTATTTGCCATGGGCTTAAAGGGGATTTGGGAGCAGCACTCCTCAGCCCTGTGCTCCAGCTTCTGCTGGCTGTGAACAACCTCAGGCAATGGTAACTCATCAGTGCAGTCCTAAAGGTACCAGGTCATCTTCCATCAGCGTATCATAGGACAGAGATCTATCAGCTCTCCAGAACTCAAGAACCTCTTAGAACCAATTAGAGCTGAATGTATTAATTTCACATGGACATAACACACTAAGTCATGCATTCCCCCACATTAGGGTCACGGGTAAATCAGTACTAAAGAGTTATCCAAGGTTTTACAAGCAGAAGACTAACCAATTACTTACATTTAAGCACTCAATAGACAAATTGGATATTGTAAGATTTTTTTTTTTCCCCTGCAACTGCCACCTAAAGATTCCAGCAAAGAAAAGTCAGTTACGTAGCAAAACAACTAGACCATCCAGAGTAGTACGGTTGTGCAAGCTGAGCTCTATCAGTACAAAGAGGAGCTCAGTACATGCGCTCCTGAACATGCATCTCAGCCATTTTCTAACGGGTTTAGTACAGAAGAACTCTAAAGCAGCAGCGTTTCTGAAGATTCCATGGAGAATCATCAGTAAGACCTTCTGCAGAGTTCATTCCTGACACTATTCTGGAAAGATTTTTAAGGCAAAAAAATTGAAAAGTAATAGAAATTATGTCTTCAGGTTAAATGCTTAAGAATTTAATTCATTTTTCTTAATATATTTTCATTTTGCCAATACGTGACAGGTGTACGCGTGCACACACGTGAAACCCCTCCACCTCTGGGTGTGGATAAGATCAAGGCAGAGTTTGTAGGTAATATTACTTGTTAGATCAACTGAACCAGCAAGGAAAGAACAGCCAAGCTGTCAGGGGCACAGACAAGTCACATCAGTTAGTCCAATAAAGGATACTGCCTCTCCCTACAAACTCCATCTGACCGATTCTCTTAAACCACTGTGTTTACAAGAACAACACCGTTACACATAAAACAGCACTGTTGCTTGGATGACTTGGATAAGAACCTTACCAACAAAATGACTTCATCGTTAAACAACGTAACATATTTGAAATTGGATTCTGGATTCTTAGATGTTCTTCAAGGCCTCTCCTACTGTACCACTGAATTCTAATTGGCAATATGAATTGACACCCCTAATTTGTGGCACACGAGAGGTGTGATTCTGTTTTCAAAACACTTCTGTCTAACAGTGAAACATCTTCAAATTAAATAGACATTTATGAAGAACAGAATATGACTCAATATTTTTTGTTGCTGTTCAGTATTCAATATACATTGGAGATATCCAATCTGGGATATAAATTGTCTTGCCTTGCTTCTGCATCTTCCATACATTTGAATTTTTTAACACATTACTTAGCACACGGGTAAAAATATTTGGAATAAATCATGCATACACTGTGCAGGTCCTCTTCATACTCAAATTTGTTGTCTTTCTGCATTCTAAATCACATGCATCAAATCTTCAGTCCTCTTACATTTAATATGCAGCTCTGAAACTGCAGTTATACATAATTTTCATTTGCTGAGGAGTGATACATAATCTGAACTGAAATTAAGTAGTGTCATCCCGTGTTTAGTATTTATTGATACAAATTTAACTTGCTCGTATTTCAACCTCCAATCTTCCCTTGAATAATCTGTATTTAATTATGCATTCCACCTCTCTATTGACCTTTGAAAATATCCCTCATGACTACCAATCAAAAATGATATAAATTAGAAATTCTTTTGAATCCTTTTGCAGTACTTATCATTCCACTCCCCAAGTTATTCAGCACTTCAAGTTTTCTCAAAACCTGCCTCCTTAATACTAAAAAGTCAAAACCTCCAAGCCCTTCCATTTCCCTAAAATGTCAACTAATCATTAACATGTTACTCTCCATTTAGCAAAGATAAGACAATTGAACACACAAGGCAGTCCAGAGTTGTTATGTAATGGCTGAAAAATAAGGAATATTTGGGGCGTATCATTCTATTTTGTGTCAAATAAGCTTGTTCTTAGAGAGAAGAAACTATAGCTGTACTTTTCTGTATTACAACTTCCTAGACGTATTTATTATTTGATGAAAGACCCAACTAAAAAAGACTCAAAGAAGAAATAAAGCTGGCAAAATTCTAGCCACATACAATCCCCCTCCCAATTTATTTACACACTCTTACAAGCTACATATACAACTAAGCTGCAATTCGAGGTGCAAAGGAACTTCTCTTCCAGCTACCTGACTCCTAGCTTATTACCCAGTACGGGAGAGTTCAAATGTAGAATCAAGTCACCAAATAGTAACTTTAAATGTTTTTCACCAGGTAGAAAAGAGCAACTGTTTTGCTAACTAATTTCTATGACCTTACCATGAACTCACTTTACCCTCCCGAAGCCTAAGTATTCTGATTCTGCTCAGAGACATAAAAGTGAGTGGCTCAAGGGAGTGAAATCCATCTCTTCTAAGCTGTGGCCAGGATGGGATAGAACACACGGATATCCCATGAACATGGGTTCTGGCAGTAGTAACAGACTAATGCTTTTGCACTTCTGTGAGGTTAAAAGAGATACATCACAGGGAATTTCCACAACTGGCACTCTGTGCACGGGTAAGAAATGGTAGTTATTCTCTACAGCCCCGGGACTGGAAAGACAGACTCATGTAATGGACAAGTGACAGAGCCATAGACATTAATTCCAGGAAACACAAGACTTCCACTCCAACTCTTTTATGTGACAGTAGGCATAAAATACCTTCCAACACTTTGCAGTAAATTTAAGACCTATACTGCACACAGTCAAGAGCTTCAGAACTACAACATGCCATAAAGGAAAGAAAAAAGCACAACTTTGGGCATATTTCACCTAAAAAGTTCCATGCATGTAAAGAAGCCTGATGACATCAATGATGACTTCAGTCAATGATTTACCACACAGTGGCAAAACAACAGCAGTGCTCCCAGCAAAGCAGACTGGAGTTACAATCTGTTCTTCCACTGAATGTGGAATTAAGTGGGTTAATTCTACCACATGAGAACGAAATAGCAGGTATATACCTCAAAAACTTCTCAGAATTGTTTAAAAGCTCACTAACACAGTAACAGCACACAAGTTCTGATGCTCCAAAGACAACTCCCACTCCAGGTTTAACAAGCCAAAGATAAAGGAAGTTTTTGGCCCTGAAGGGTGACTGGCAATAACTGCCATTTGGGTTAATAACGGTGCAAGTACATTGGAAACATACAGCAGTCCATATTACATGGACTTCATTAAATACTGCCCAGAAAATAAAAATTAGGCTCCTTTCTACACTGCTTTGTGTTCCAGCAGTTCTAGAGCTTCGTTTCTGTGATCATTAGAAACCTTGATCATTTTAAGTATGATCTCGTACTGGTATTACCATTTAAATTAGAAGGTTCTCTTCTCAACTTGGTACTAACTTCTATGCTTGTCTTACTCATAAAATACTAATCATATTCACATACAGGTCTTGTTTGCCTAAGTGAAACAGAGTTCTTGAAGTCTGCCTTTCAAAAGCTCAGCCTTCCCTTACAGGAGAGATGCTCCAGCACTTTATAATAATCTTAGTGTCTCTTTGCTGGATTCACTGCAGCAGCTCTATGTTTCTTTTGTACTGGGGAACCCAGAACTGGAAGAAGTACTCTCAGTGTGGCCTCACCAGTGCCGAGTAGATGGGAAGGGCCTGCTGGCAATACTTTGTCTAATGGATCCTGGGATACCATTCACCTTCTTTGCAGCACAGGTAATGGCTTACTCTTCAAAATTTCAGTTTGTTTGTTAGCCTCCATTTTAGACAGCTTTAATGATCTCCTGTGGTTTAGAGCTTGGCCCAGCCTTAGCCACGCATTTGATAACACCGTGTTGCCAGTGAGGGTATGCTGACTGTCCATGTCCTCTGTGAATTTCCAAGAAAAGGAAGTGGCCTGTGTCTTTATGTTATCTTACCTAACTTAGCTCAGCTCAGTCCAAGGCCCACTGGTGGTCCTGGAAGTCTTTGCTTTCGTGCACATACACACAACTACATGGAATACAGCCCTGATCCTGAGTGAAGATTTCATACTGTAGATTGTCGTCACTGGACTCCCATTTGGATTGGAGACGTGATTACTGGAATAAATCGCGTTATGAAACGGCACTTTTTATCTGACAATGGAACCAAACTTGTGCCCGGGACTTTCAGGGTGATGTCTTTCACTGCAGTCAAAACCTGCCCACGGCACCACTGAGGTCTTCAGAAGCACAGGCTGTCGATAGCTGGTGAACATACCTAATGCATTTAAGTAGCAGCAAAGCAGCTAATTAATATCGCTAATGTCCTGGATATGCTATCCCCTTAGCTAATAATGAATATGGGAGGAAAAAAAGAAGCATAGTAGAAGTTGTGTAGGTAAAAGTTTTGGTTAGGTTTATCTTTTGAGACAGTTTGATTAGATAGATTAAGTTTCTGTGCATCTCTCCAAAGACCACAGTAATAACCAGTGTCGTGACTTTCAAATCCTTTGAACTGCAGAAGGGAATCAAACATGGTTGTCTTTTTATCCCAGCTTTTACTCTTTAGAATTCTAAAAGCTCGCTTTGCTCATCTGTCAAAGGGATGGCATTAAGGGGATCACTGTTGACAAGTGATAGTACAAATTATGCAACACAAATGACATTTCACTACCTCTTCTCTGATATGCAATTCCCACTCTCAATCATGCCCTATTCTATGAAAATATTAAACCACAGATCCAACTGCAGAAAAAGTGAAAGTGTAGGAGTCTCTTGATATCTTGCTACTGAACAAAAATATGTTCTGAAGCCCACACCTATAATTAAGTTTGTGAAAGTGGGTTCCATTTAAAGTCCCCAAGTTCCTGTGGGGATCTTCAAATATAAGCATATAGATGTCATCACAGGGCTCTACAGTCTTTCATAAGTAAATGTCAATAGTCATGAAAGGTCTTGCATTAAATTCAAGGTAAACCAACAACCAAAATCATGAGACTGTACTTCATCGAAGACGTTTCTCCTTATGCAAGGAGAAACTGGAAAAATTATGTGCTCTTCCAATTTGCCCCTCAACAAAGGTTATCTCCGACCCATACAACATCAGGTTCTGATGAGTTCTCTCGTATTCTTCCAAGGTTTAGATGGACAGAAGTTCAACAGCTACAGAACGGGCAGAGATCTGAAGAGGATTCTGAGAAACCAGGTTGCGGCACTCAAGCCACTCAGGTCACAGCAGCAGCAATCAAAATGCCCGAAGTACATCTGCACTGGCTGTGGTGAGAAGAGAAGCAATTCCGATGGCTAGGACACTGCCACAATCAGCATGACATGAGACATCTGCACGCACTGGCTGCATTGCGCTAGCTAGGAAAAAAAAAAAGAGGTTTTCAAGTTTTAGTGCTGCACTCTTATCACTGCAGTGAGGCAATTTAGTCCGTAGACATTACGAATCAGACTGGAAGAAGGCTGACTGTCTCAGAGGAGGAGGATTGGAGGTGGGTTATTTTTACAGTAGATGAGATTATTCCTTTCCCATCGACATACGTTGATATTCTTGTAAACTGTTCTATAGATACCAAAAATATAGAGTAACAGAGACGGCAAAATAATTTTGAGAGTCACCTGAAGACATTGCATGGGCACCAGTAATGGTGCTGTTAAGAAGGAAGTCTCTGCTCATAGACTCTGCCACCACGAGCTTTGTCTATATGTAGAGTCAACAGTACAGAGGAGGGCCATTTTCATAAGCTTCTGTTTCGGAACAGAAAAGTGGACTGAAAACGACGTGTGACCATTTTGAGAAGTGCACAACGGACTCATTTTGGCACCTGAGCTCAAGACACCGTCAAAGAACAGAAATATTGAAATGAATAAGAGGGTTATAAGATACATGATAGAAAGAGAAATGGGATTTGAGACAGAAGTTTTGCCATAAGGCTGTATTTAGATCACAAAAGCAGAACAAAAGAACAAATAAAATTGTATTAATCTATTTTTGCCCAAAGCTTGAAAAAGCTCTTGTGTCAAAAACCGTCCCTCTAAGTTACACTTGGTATTCCCATTATATATTATATCAACTGCTTTTTATTAGCAATCTTATTACCGTTGATGCGCACAAGAATGGCAGCGGTTTACAAATGAACAGAATTGGAGTGCAAAGAGTACAAACCATACAAATTGTTACAAGTTATTTACTGGCTTAGTATAAATCTGCATATAGATTGAGGAAGTGAGTCATAAAGCACCTTCAGGTATGCCTCGAAAGATACAATTATGAAGGTACTTGGGAGCCTTGTATGCACACAATGGGCTACTACAAATGGAAGAAAACAGTTCAATTTGTCAAACATGCTTAGGCATCTCTTTTTATTTGGGAATTATTGTATGCTATGTCGTGGAAGAAAAGGAAATATAGACCTTGGCTTATTGCTAAAGAGTAAGCCACTGGAGTTCTTTATAAAGTGGGATTATACTGAAGTTAAGGATAAAAATCCTATATTCTAATGCGATTTAGGATACAACTCCCTATGCAAGTTTTCCCAACGCTGATCACTTTTCAAAGCTGATTTTAGTTCTGCTGAGTAAATTATCCAAGAATCAGTCAGATTATGAGGATAAAATGAAACTAGATGAACGTGTTAAGAGCATTAGAACATAAATCTGTAGTGTAAGTCACAGTTCAGCTGCATGCTGCCCCTTGAAGAAATTGATGATACAGTCCCTAAGGATGCCTTCTCACCTGCTTACAGAAACCACAGCTACTGGCAGGGAAATAAAGAGTGCTTCCATTTATTGTGTATAGCACAGTCAAGTCTTAAAACGTCTTTCATTTTATATTTCTTTGTAAGAGTTTACAACAATAAGAGAACAGTTGAAGGTAAATTATAACTTAATTGAAAACATGGCTGTAATTTATGCTTTAATCCAAGTAGAGTCTGGGCACTAACAACAAAACCAGAACCACGACTTCTGAAAATTAGGCTGTTATGTAAAAAGACTAATTCCTTACAATCAAGCAAAAATTCTTTAATTAAGATAGGAGTGTTCTATGGTTATATGAAAGAGGACAGTCATCCTCAATACATTTAATTTTTGCTATCTACTGTATGATCTACATGAGGCCATTTAAGTTCTTTTAAATGTTTGCATCTCTAATGGGGAAGACAGTATTTCTCAGGGAGATGTATTAAAATATTTCCTAAGTTTCAACTGATCACTGAATCTTATTATTATTCATGGGAGTTCTACTGTTAGTGTCACACATAATGTAATCTCTAGCTATATTAATTAATGTAATTTTGGAGTGCTCTCCCCTTATTGCTCCTCTCCTCATCCTGTCCCTTGTGTCATTTTGTCACCATGTTAAGCATGGATAAAATTGTTCCCTGGGATATAGCATTTGACAAAATCAACCTTCTACCTCTTGGACTGCCTCTTACCCAGGGGAGCCAGCCCATAGGGAATTATTTGTTACCATAGCTGTCATTAAGGATACTGAACCCTCTACAAGTCCATAATATGTGAACTTACAAAAGTCAATAAATCTCTGAAGGCACCTTAAACTGTGATATGAGCATTTAATCCTTTGTTTCTTTTGGAATATTTACACAAAGTACTCTGATCATAGAATCATAGAATAGTTTCAGCTGGTAGAGACCTTCAAGAACATCAAGTCCAACCTCATTCCTAGCCATATCAAAAACCACTAAACTATGTCCCTAAGCACAACATCTACCTGGCTCTCTAACCTTTCCAGAGATGGTGACTCCACCACCTCCCTGGGCAGGCCATTCCAATGCCCGACAACCCTTTCTGAAAAGAAATGCTTCCTCACTAAGGTTGTCTCAGCACTTCCCATATAAAAATCAGTTTATCAGGGCTTACAACTCAGACATGAAAGGGGTTCTATGGACTTGGCTAGCAAGGTCTCTAGCACATTGTAAAGCTCCATTTTTAGCCAGGTTTAATATAGAAGTAAGTCTTATTCAAGCAAAGGGTGCACATTCATCCTGCATTTGCAGGAGAGGATGCCTAACCTAGCAACTTGGGAACCTATTGGCTAACTACAAGTAAGTTAGACAAAAAGGGCAAGGAGAATTTATTTTCCTGTGTGTTCTACGGACATAGGTAATTAAGTGAGAAGGTACACACCAAAACACAGAGAGAAGCTGCAGTACAGAGGTCATTTGTTAGTAGATCAGATAGGATCCAGTCACCCACTGAAGCTCACATCCCATTGGCAGTCTTCCCAATCACAAAATGCACAGATTTAGAAAAGCTTTACTCATAGAAACCATTACTTGTTTCCAGTAAACTTGCATGCATATAAAAATACGCACAAAGCTGATCAAGTATAATATTGTTTTGACTATCTGGTGATAACTACATACACTTGTTATGCCAGGTACATAACCTATTATAATTAGTAGAGGACTGACATACATCCCACCACACCCCCATTTCCAGTCTCTCTTAGACACTTATGTTCTGCTCTTTACTGACGAATTAATGTTTTGGCAAAGTTTATTGCCCTAAAAAAAGAAAGGTCATTTTTCAACAAAGAAATTGTTTTTCTTATTTTTTTATTTTTTAGCCTCTATTGACAAAATAAAGAAACCAAAATTAAAATGAAATGCATTGGCTTAAACACTTTGCTTAGGGGTAAGGGTCACACTTGTTCAAGGTATCCAGGAGCTCTGAAACATAATGCATCTGTGTGAAAATGAGATTCCTTTCTCTTTGGAATGCTAAATTTCTACAGACCAAAGTGAGAAACCACTCAATAATACACACAACACAACCATAACAAAGGTAAATTACTTCCTGGCAGTGCTTTTCATCTTAAGCCTAATTGCAACCTCCCTAAAAAAAATCTTCAGCCGAAATTCACTAAAATTAATTCCTTCCCAAATCTATTTCCCTTTACAACTTTACACTTTTCTAGGACTTTCAAAGTACTATAAGCAAAAAACTGCTTTATCAGCAGAAAAGTCAGCAAATTAAGGTCTAGATTCTTTTTACTTTTCCATGTAGCTCTAGAGCTCTGAAAGCCTCTTTTTTTAAAACTTATATCTTTAAATAATACTGTGCTGTGTCACAGTTGTTTTATAATTCAGTCTCTTGGGTAATTTGCTTTTCTTGTTAAAAACTTGCAATAAAAATTTTAAGAAATTAATAATTACTGGTAAGACTTGAGATTTGAGTAATTTGAGGATAAGCATAAACCAAAACAGGCTTGGCATAAAACTTCCACTAAAAATATTCTTAAGAGAAAAAAAACACAATTGGAGAAGAACACAGGTGTGGGCAAAAGAGGAAGGAAAGCAGATTAACTTTAGTACTGGTTTACATCACATGCAATGAAAATGAAGCATCACCCTGGAACAGTTAGCCTAAAAATGTTAGACCATTGAATTCTTTTTTGTTTGATCCTGACTCTCCTGGTGTCCTCTGGCTGTCCAACTATGTTAACTGAAATACTTCAAAGAACAGAGTCTCAAGCATTCAACAGCTGATTTTGTTCCCAGAGGTGCTGAACTGGCAAAAGTGGAAACGTGGAGCAAATATAATTAGCCAGAAAGAGAGGATGGACTACGAGAGCATTTTAGAGCCAGAAAACAGAATAGGAATGAAGAGGTGAGCATGAACTAGGCTTAATTAGAAAGGCAAAGGAATTGTGGAGATAACAAGTCTACAGCTTCCTAATATGTGTCTAATTTATTCAGATAAAATTATATATCTATGCATAAAAAGAAATAACACCTTCCTTCTGCCACTGGTTGTGAATAAGGTGTCCTTCAGAAGTGGGTCTCCATGGTAATAAGGTGTGGGTAAGTAGCTTTGCAGAGTTCTGCACAGCCCATTCACAGGTTTCTCATGGGGCTAAGAATCTAGATACATCAATATTTCAGATAAATCAGTACTACAGTCACCCACCATGCCATGATTCGAAACCCCCTAAACAACTGTTTAATCTATACCCTCTTAAACTGAAGGTTCATAAGCAATTTGCCACCAGATGAAAATAAAGCTACCCATGGAAAGCTAACCATGAGGGGAAAGTATTGTAACATTTCCTCCAAATTTTCAAAAGAATTCAACTGGTGAAGGGGAGATGCCTTTTGTCTTATGCTTTAGAAAAAGCAGAATGTAACACCATCCTGTTTGGAAGAGACATTGCAAAGAATGTCTCATTTGGGGAACCAAACCAAACCATCACACAAACCAAACCAACCATCACGAACAGTAGAATCACAACTCATAGTAATAAAATCTAACGCAGTAGTTTTATGCAGCAGTTATAACTTCAGCTGGAATTTCCAGCATTTAAAGGCTAAACGCATTGCCCTACAGAGAACACCAGCAGCTTTGGTCAGAATTGGGGACGCACATTCCCACCAGGAGTGCTGCACTTTCTGGGTATCAACAAATCAACCGGGGGAAGCAGTTTATTTCTTCACACCCCCTATTTCACCAGGTACATATAGGACCATTACACATTTCTGTTGCAAAGCACTGCTCATGTAGCGTCAGAGTGCATTAGATTTCCTGTATCTTATTTATTATACACGTCCACATATTATGATAACTTGGTTAGACAATATCCCACGCAGGCAAATGTGAAAATCACTTCTGTGGAATAGAAATTACTTATTTTGATTCTGCAGGGGTTTGTTTTGTCAAAACCCATGTAGTATTTAGTAAACTAATAATTGTTCAATTGTGGAGCACAAGAAGTGTAAAATTATCATAACAGAAGTGGAGAGAATGAAAAGAACAATGTATCTGACCTCATTTGTTTGATTATTAATGGTGTTTCATCTAATTTACAAGGTCTAACCTTGTGTGATGCAAATGTAGAGAGCAAATGTACCTTTTTATCTCACAGCCACTAATTAGTTATGCTATACATCATACTATTTTTGCTCTAGTTAAGCAATAGGACACATGGAAATTGGCAGTGAAAAGCCTTCAAGAATAATTTTTATAAAATATGATAAACTTAGAAAGATTGAGAAAAACTGTGAAAATTATTTAACATAACTTCACAATCTGGTATAGCTCTTTCTCTTCAGCTAAGGAAAAAAAAAACAAAAAACCAAGATACCACCAACAAAAAAGTCATTAAAAATTAGAATTGAAACTTTTCCAGAAATGCTGCATTTACTTGGAAGGCTTTTGTTTCTTTTCCTAGGACTTCAGCAAGGTACCAACCACTGGCAGAAAATGGCCCTGTATTACCTCAGGTCAATGCTAGGAGCCATTCAGGCAGCGGGATCCCTGGCATCTCATTTTGCATTTCAGAGAAAACACATCACCTGTTCTAAAGAGTTAAGTAAAAGAGATTTTGGAAATGGTAATAGTGAAGCAATGCCTCACCTGATACTTCTGGTAACCCAGATTAGAGATGAACCAGAGCAAAATCTGAACCTACTTGCTCTAAAATTTACATGTAAAAAGACACAGATGGATTGGGTTGTAGATTTGAACAGGAACAAAATGCACTTCATGGAGCTCTAGAGTTACATGCACAGCAAGGAGTCAAGTAGAAGGGTGCTGGTTACTCCCTCTGCCCCAGGTTTTGTTGCATCAGACTTCAGATGTCTTTCACAGCTTTTGTTTCTCGGTAAGTTTTGTGAAGTAAAAAATGCACACTTGCTCAGCTGACAGATTTTGTTCCTGTGCTAGTTGAATTACTGTAACAGCAGAGCAGAGCACAGGCTGGCTTCAGGCCAACAAGTTCAATTTGGGTGGCTTCTCCAGCACGTATCAGGAGAAGAGAAAACACATCTCCACAAAACAATTAGGTAAAAATCAGAAGGTGATAAGATGGAAAATTAGTGTACTTAGATAGAATTTAGGACTGAAGCTTTTCTCCTTCCCATTAATCCAGTGATGGATTATACCACTCTGTCCCCAATACATTTGTTTTAATTAAAGAAAAATGAAGGATGGACCATGCTTATTCAATATTTTAGGTCAGTACCACTACAGAATTTTGTGCACGTATATATCCTACCTATCTCCTCCCTTATACTCTAATGAGGTGATATATCAGGGAGAGGGGTGAAAAGCTCAAAACCTTTAGTTTTAAACATGGGGTTTTTTTTCCTCATATCTTTCCTTCTGAAAGTGAAAGGACTCCCCACCCTTGTCCCCCATCAAGAACAACAAAATCACCTCTTCTCTTTTCAGCTCCTGTCCTACACTGCCTATAGAATCTCAACCATGGCAAGATGATGCTAACCAAGATTGCCCTGTGGCTTCATTCCAATCCTTATCTGTTTGATTTTGTATTTCTCTTTGATGTTCCTGGACTTCCTAGCACAACAGGGCATTGGCCCTTGACAGGAACTCGGAGATGCAACTGTAATACAAATAAATAAGAAATGCTGAAGAATGCCTTCTAGTAAAGGGAAACCAAATAGCCTGATAGGTTCCAAAATAACATTTTTTAAAAAAAGTTTTAAACACATATTTTCTTTAAAATATTTTTTGCTTGTCCTCTGACAACTGACTGGTAATACTCAGATTTGTCTGAGCTAACAGTAATTTACTGCCAATGACCAGAGACTCAGTAAAACATCTACTTAGGAGACGGAACTTAGAGACATTTACAGTAAGGAGCAGCACTGGGAAGGTTCATCAGAATCCACCTACTTATCTTGTAGTATTATAAAAGAAAAAAATAAAGGAGCAAAATATTGATATCAAATGAACACGATTTCACAGTCATCTAAACTGATTCTATGATTCTAATGTTTTGATCACATTAATTGCAATATCCTAAATTTCGGGGGGGGGGGGGGCAGCAAAATTTTATTTGCTGTTTACTGACAATGGTGCTCATATTCAAAAAAGTCTGTTTATAATGGTGGCAATTTACAGCCTTTCCAACCTGGGTAGTTTGTAGCAATCTGCCGTGGTAGCCTGGTTTGCTGCTGGCACTTCGTTGCATTTTAAAGTTCAGATCAAGTTTCTGTTGGTTTTTTTTTTTTTATTTCAAGGTCTTTGCTAAAATGTCTGCATAACATACTGCTGCTCAGTCACATTTATTTGTGCTTATTATCTTACACTATTATTTTTACCGGAAAGACTGACAATTATGCATTTGCAGAGGTAGTAGATCAAAAGCCTCTGAACACTCTGGTGTTTGCTCTGGGCTTAATACTCCCTGATACTTTTGCTATCAGTAGAATTTGCTTGTTTACTATTGCTATCTCTATTTAGATCATTTATACAGATGAGAAACAGTGTGAGGTCGCACTGCTGACTCCTGGGAGGTCTCATTTGTTATCTTCCCCCAAATGAACAGCAGCTACTTTTACTACCCTTCGCTATTTGAAGCCAGAACTCCACTCACACCTGTGTTCTCACTTGCACTCCACAAAGATTTGAGTTTAAAAGAGATTAAGCTGTGCGGGCACCATATTCAGCAAAGGGGGAAAAGGTTTCAAAGGAAAAAATAAATGTTAAATGCTGGGCCAGTGACAGGGAGAAGGATTTGCTTTTTACCACCCAGAAGCAGAGTGATCATATAGGCTACTGAAGAAGGGGGGGGGAAGTTAGCCTGGGAGATCTGCTGTAGCAGCTTCTCCTGCACACCCGTGTCCTTCTCAGCAAACAGAAAAGTGACCAGGTAAAGAAAGGAATTGTATTGGGAGTCCAGGTACAGTTCCAAGGAAGTGGACTTACCTCTAATGTTTTCAAGGTCCTTTTAGAGCTTGTCTTTGTTTCTTTTTGAAGGAGGGCAGTTGCATGTGCAGGAGAGTTGACAAAGCTAGTTTCCTACAGATTTCTATTTTGTGATGGGATTTTAGTGAAATTTAAGACAGTGTAAACTCTGCAACTTTGATTGAAATCTTGCTGTGGGGAAGGGAAGGAGAAAGGGAACTAATTCTTAATTCTAGCTGTTATTTTCAAGAAGAGAATATAGTTGAACTATATATATATAGTTGAATTATTTCTCCACCAGACTTGGCTGAAGTAGGCTGATGAACTCAGAATGGATCTTGTTCATCATAATAGATAAAAAGTCATGACTAGAAAAGACACTTCCTTAAGAAAAAAGACTCTTTGAAATGAAAAGAATTAAGCGGCAATGCCACAAAACAGTGTAAAATCAAAGCTGCTGTTTTGGTCATGAGTCAATCTACCCTCTCAAAAACCCTTTCTGTTGTTTTCATGCTGACCAGATTCACTCACCTCAACTGAGGAGATTCTACACAAAGCTAATTTTAAAACTGACAGCTGAAAACCCAAAAGCTGTAGTCTGGAGGCAGGGATCTTGGCCCAATTTTATCCAACAGTCAACTGATGTTAAACTGGGACTTATCATCTTGTGTAGATGAGACTTACAGGACTTACATTCACCTTGTCATTAATCCAGGTAATTGCATCATCTTGACTATTATTTTCAAATCATAAACTAGCCCAAATATGTGGATTTCATGGTGGACCAGGAAGGGGCAAGTAATAAGTATCACTTAGTCTTTTATTGTTTGTAGTCCCCAATCCCAGATCAACCTATTTACCTTATGCTTAGTAGGACCAAGTATAGAGTTGTTGTTTGGGGTTTTTTTGGTAGCAAAACTTTAACACTGAGTTTCCCTCTTCTTCTAAATTAAGTTCTACCCAATTTCAGAGAACTGGAAATAAGAACTCTCCAAAACAGATGAATGAAAGAAAGGAGATTCCCCACAGTTTGTGTTCAGTATTTTCCAGTCACATCCCCAAGGGGCTCTGCCAAAGAGGCAGATCCTGGTTTACATGGCCCTCTGTTGTGACTGTGTTTCCCACATTACCTCTGTAAATTGTAACAAGTGAAATAATGAAAAAGCCTGGCACAAAAATCTTAGCTTAAAAGAAAGACTTGATGTCCAACTGGGCCTCCATTGAGAATCAGCAATCTGCTGTTCTACCCTTAAATATATTACCTTGACCCAACCTCTGCCACAAGAAGTCCTCCTGTCATTGTGGAAAGCGTATTAGAGTATTAAAAGATCCTTCTTATTTGCAGTGACTCTGTGGTAAGTATAAATCACACCACTAGCACCAATAGTGCACCGAGTTTCCCGTTTCAAAAAAATGCCTTGTTTATGCAGCTCTTCTTTTCCTAGCCTTGATTTTTTTCATACCAAGGATTACCTCAGCCCTTTGTATTTTTGTGGAGCAACAAAACATGGAAAAAGAATCACACAGACCTATCGCCTTCTCTTTTGCTTCTGTGCCTTTGCTTAGTCATTACTGAGGACCTGAACAATGTTCTCTTCTGTCACATTGCTGGACTTTTCAAAAAGTGTTTTAGCAACATAAACAACAGGGATATTGTTTGCAAAACCGTGATAAGTAGATGATAGCAGTTCTCATGACATTTTTAAAGCACATGGAACAAAGTCTTCGGAGACTGAATATCTCCTGCACACCAGAAGCTCTGTAAGTATTATGAGACACTAAATGGTGTTTGGGATACACAAAGTATAAACTTTAAGCCCTCAGACCACAAGGTCCCTGGTGCTCCTTATGGATGCTTTTCAGCTTTGTTACTGTTTAGAGAGCTTCAGGTCGACTGGAGGGCATTACCATTAACATGTACCCAGATGTTCTCCTCTTGATCTTTGTTTAAAGGCTGTATAATCTTCGTAGTGTAGTCACACTATACGACAAGTATTGCCTTAGCACTTGGTTTCAGCTATTGAAACCAAAAATGGAATCAGTCTTTTCTAAACATCTTCAAAATATTTTAGGAAAATACTATAGGGTCTCTCTAAAGGGCAGCAGTTGTCCTTAGTCTGGGCAGGGGCTAACAAATCTCTATGGTTACTGGTGAAAAGTACATCAAAACGGTCTATCCAAAGAGGCACATGTACTCTGGTCAAGACTTTAAAAAAAAAAAAATAAAAGTTTTAAAAACTCTTCTCTGTGGCTAAAGCAGATGAAGAGATGCATGGCACACCTTGGCAGGCTACCAAGGTTTCAGGCAGCATACGTCACCGGAACAAGGAGAAAAGATGCTGCTTCAAAACTTCTTACAGGCAAGGACGGCCGCCACGAGCTGACTGCAGTGCTTTCCGCAGGTATCGTGACTGACTTGAAATCGTTACTGAAAGCCACGCCACTGCTATTGACTTTGCAATAACTCCACGTCTCAGCTCCGGTACAGTGGCAGCCTGGATCGACAAATCGTAGCTAAAACAGGCTCTGGGCTTTTGTATCTATTGGTCTTTGTTAATTGCATTTCTATTTTCTTTATCACATTTGCTTCTAAACACTCGGCACCACAGAGGATGCTGACAGCACAACTAAGTTTTGTCCTAAGTTCACGCAGAAGCCTCTACAAAAGAGACTCTAGGGCTGCATGCCGCATTATACAGCTCCTCACGCTCCGGCAGTAGAAACAGAGAGCAGTGCAACTCTTGGCAAGGATCCCAAGTATGTAAGGAGGAGAGACAACAAATGCCTCCAGGGACACACTGATATGCAGAGCTAACCAGCGCTTGAAACACCACCTGTGCTCCTCCCACTGCGAGGAGCAGTGCTGTGTTCACTCACAGCGCGGTACTCTGTCCCAAAGGGATTCATCTTGCCTAATCTTAGGTGCTCACAAAGTAGATGTTGACACCTCAGGTAGTTATCCTTGTAGAACCAGTGGAAGGCAATTGATACTTCTACTAGAGCATGGATCATCTTGCCCAAAGAGGAACATCTAAAATAGGTCAGTGGAGTCACAGCCTAGAAGCAAAGATTTTTCTCCATTTTTCCATGAAGAACTCTGAATGAGAAGACGTCTTGAGAGGTGTACGAGCTTTTCAAACAATCAAGTAGAAAAAGGAAACTCAGGATGTCAAGCCTATTTATATCAATAACTAAATTAGACTATTTTCCATATGCCACAGGGTATGGAATGGCAAAAAATCCCCATGTAACCTCAGTTTATCATTCTGCTACTACTTTGTGACATACGAACACCCCAGCCCAGAACAGACCTGTCATGGAGAGGAAAACAACCTCCTGACTTCACACGGTTATCTCCGAGTGAAAAAGAAAAACTCCGTTCATGTCTCACTGCTCTTTTATACTCCTGTTCATGCCTAACTACGGGAACTACCCGTACGTAAAAGAGTACAAGAAAACTGCTCTTACAGTTGACAAAGCCCGACTGCCAAGAATAGGGTAAGTCTGGGACTTCTCTGAGGTGGATGCATGCTTCTATTTCTCAGCATCCATATCAAATGTGAAAATCTTTCACCAAGGTACAGCTTCTCTCTTTTCACAGAAATTCGCAGTTTGCTTCTCCGCTGCCACACCCTTTGTGCAGTTGTTCCTACCTGTGCTAAACACAACGTCAGCTTCTCAACTGTACAGCCAAGCATGAACACCAGAGCTGGCAAAGGCGGCGGCCGGCGGGATCCAGGGGGCTTTGAAATTGTATTTCAATATATAGCGTCTCCTCTAACCTGGATTAAATTTGTTCCTACTGAAAAGTGCATTGCTGCCTAACTACCCTGACATCTGAACAGACTGTTCAATAAAGTCTGCTAAGGTAAAAATTCTAAGCTATGTCTTGTACCATCAAGAGCATTCCTGAGTAGGTAGAAGATGTGTTGTTGTTTGATCTTATCAGTTAAATAAGAAAATAAGGGGAAGAATGGTATTTCTAATAGCACAGCAGGCCTCAGAGCTGCAGTGGAATACTATAGCCAGGATTAATTCAGACGCTGCCTATGAAATCCTCAAAACACTCTGACCTTGCCTCTCAAAAATCAGAGTGTGCAGTTGTGCGGTGGTGGTAGTGGGAAAGGATTATTACTGATTTGGTGGAATTTTCTGTCTTTTGGAAAGGGTTACACAGGACAGTATTGTTTTGTCAGATGTGCATTTTGCAAGTCGATACAGGAAAAGCGGGCTACGAAAGATTTGGTGCTTTTGTTTAACAAGGAACACCTTGGAGTCTGGGCACCTTCCAGATGAAATGTTGCCATTATAGGCTGAGACTCAAGTGGACTTTGGTGTTAATAAAAGACCTCTGTCTCTCTGAGACCTGTCAACGATGTATCGTAAGTATAATGTAGATGTGCATGTGACACCACAAGAAGAGCAGTACTTGTACTGGGTTACATAGCATGTAGTGAGTGATATGTAGATTCTTTGTTTTAGAGATGAAAAACTGACCCTCTGCAGTGGGTTGACCTTGGCTGGGCACCATGTGCCCACGGAGCCACTCTGTCACTCCCCCCCTCTCAGAAGGGCAAGGGGACAGAAAGTAAGATGGAAAAAAACCTCGTGGGTCAAGATATGGGCAGTTTGATATAAGCAAAGGCCACACATGGAAGCAACGGAAAACAAAGATTTACTCTCTACTTCCCATCAGCAGGTGATGTCCCTTCCCTTTCCCAGGAAGCAGGGCTCCAATACTCATAGCTGTTGCTCCAGAGGACAAGCGGATGCCCCATCCCCCTCTCCTTTTCCTAGCTTTTATTGTTGAGTCAATGTCACATGGTATAGAATACCATCAGTTTGGGTCAGCTGTTCCAGTTGTGTCCCCTCCCTAGATCTTGTCCACCCCATCCCACTGGGGGGGAATGCTGGAAAAAACCAGCCTTGGTGCTGTGCGAACCCTGCCCAGCAGCAGCCACAACATGGGTGTGTTATCAACACCTTTCTAGCTCCCAGTGCAAAGCACAGCACTGTGAGGGCTGCTATGGGGAAAATTAACTCCATCCCAGTCAGACCCAATACATTCTCCACCCCTTATTCCATACCATTTGCATTATGCTCAGGCCCCACCCATTCCATCATATTTCATTCTGATTAACTACTATTCCCTGTCCTTTAACAGATAAGATGATACTCCCCCATTACATGGGCTTCCTCCACTCCTCCAGGTGTTCACAAGCTGGCAATACATTTGTGAGGATGGATGCTTGGGACAGGAGAAGCAGCATGTTTGATTGTTGGGCACCAACACCAGCTTGATTTGGGTCACCATTGCCCTCATCTGGTTCTTTGCAAAATTCACTCTTCCTTGTTTCAGGTCATTCCTACTACATCACTTCCTCCAACATCCAACTCGCATCACAGATTATTTTTCCCAGGTCCTTCAGCAAAGACAATCCCACAAATGGTTCTACCTTTTCCTAAGAGAGGAGAAATCCACACTGCCTTCCTCAGCCACTTCCCTGTGTGCTCCACAGGGACCTTATCTCCTCCCACAGTATGCAGGGGTTTTGTTTGGGCAGGACCAGGATGGTTAACAGATCCCCTGCTGTTAACCAGCCAAGTGGCTTCTGCTAAATTTACATCCCAGTGCTTCCATCCCCCATTGCCCAGTGCTCTCAACATAGTCTTTAGCAGTCCATTATCTCTTTTAATCTTTCCATAGGCTTGTGGGCAATACAGGATGTGATGCATCCACTCAATGCCATGTTTCTTTGCCCAGGAGTTTGTCGGGTTATTTCAAAAATGTGTCCCATTGTCTGATTCAGTCCTTTCAGGAGTACCACGTCTCCACAAAATTTGCCTTCCAAGGCCTACAGTTGGCAATTGGCAGCACAGAGGTAAACCCATCTCAGTCAGACCCAATACTCCATTGACCCTAATCATCTGTCACGCTTCATCCGGATGTCCTCTTCTAGACCTAAGTAGCACAGCAAAGGCAGAAAGACTAAAGCAGCAGGATGTGTTATTTACTTATGATTCATTGCTTGAAATGTGCTGTTTTCACACTCCTAGCCTACAGCAGAAAACACTTCTAAAAGTATTAGCCTAAACAAATAGGTTGAACCTAAGTTGCTCTTCTTCATATTTGTCAAAAAGGAAAAGTACCACAGGTCAACTTCTGTGACGTAACCAACATGGATTTAGCTATCTGAGCACACACTGAGTAGGTGAAAAGGACAGATACTCCTTACTGCCTGAGGTGCTGTGGTGGTTGTAGCCTACCTTAGTTCCCCAAACAGGATCATAGATCAGTCAAGTTAGAACTTTAATATTAATCACTGTGTTCTGCTCAGGTTCTCATTTATTAAGCTTCCAGTTAAATTTAAGAGAGGCAAAACTTTTTAGCAGAGAAATGAAGCACATCAACATGGTTCAGATTTATCGCAGTCTTTCTTTACTACACCAGGCTGGTTTTATGCTGGCAAACTTGTCTTTGATTGTATTACTGGTGTCAAGGCTTTTGGAAGGCCTTCCACCTAGGACAGGTCTGCCCCAAGCATGGCACTAGCCTGCACTGTGCAACCAGTGCTGCCTGAACCAAGTTAGGGAACAGCCTTTTTGAGGGACTAGTTGCTCCCTAGATCATCAGTTACCTAAGTATCACATAAAAGTTAATGTTTAGTCTCTTAATAAAGCTGTCAGAGGTAAGCACTTTGTTTTTTTTATTTTTTTTTTTTTTTCCTTAAGGACACTAAACACACTCTGAGCCAGAGCTCTAAATGAAGTCAGCTCAAACTACTCTCCATCTTCTATAAGCATAAATCTTCAAAGGGCTCTGACAATATGATGGGTGTTGGGGATTGGGGCAGGAGGGAGGCTAAGAAAAGGAGAACAAAACATAAACACTCCCTCAAACCAAAGCATTCCTCATTCCTGACCTCAGATGCTGAGGATAGAAGATGTCCTGTATTGCTTCAAAGCGCTTCCCTATTATATCTGTGTTCTGTTCTCATTCATGGCTCATTTTTGTTGCTTCAGAGGAAGGGAGGAAAAACAGGATACAGATAGCAGAGTACATACTAGAGGAGAAAAAAAGTCCTCCTGATGCCTGTAGGAGACTAAGTCACAAAGAACAAAGTACAGAATCTCAGCCCGAGTTCCAGTGGCTTTGTATATCTCATGCTATTATGTCAGTAACGATGAGTTTGAAACATTCCCACTATTGCGATCACAGGCGGCAGTTCAGGCGCAAGGCACCAGTGTTTGTTCTTGCATGTTAGGCAATTTGAAATCAGGTCTACTTCAGCACATGTTCCCTTTTCAAACCCGGATCAATCCTTTCTTCCTGTGGTGACTTCTAAACCTGCAGCTTTTTTGAGATTCGCCTGAGGTAGTCACCTGTCTCTCTCCGCTACTCATTTACTAAACCATGAAGTTCTTTTGTGTGAATGCACAAATTGCATTTCCAACAATGCACCAAAGAATTCTCCCAGAATGACAAACAGATGCGTATACAACACAGCTAATACAACCGTTGCAGGGCTATCAGGAGAAGTGCACAGCGGTTTCTGTCTGCACACATTAACATCCAAGTCATCTAAGCACTTCTTCTGGGCCTCTGAGTCATCTCGATTGCTATGGATTACTATCTCCCTGGAGATTCAGGATGGCATTCCCATTATCCACTTAGCTACACGCTTTTACTAGATCATCTACTTTACTTCAGCTGATACTACCAGCTGCCATTACTTCTCTGTTATGAATACTGGAGTTGATAGACATCAACCCACCATTCCTCCCTCTTCCAGAGGATGGGAAGTCAGGAAGTGTTACAGCACATAGCTTATAGCTTATAAAACAACCTGACATGGCAAAACCTAAGCTTTGAAATTGGTTAACTATAACTTTGATTTCTTGGTTATCAGTAGGAACACTTATGGTGAGGCTGAGCCAAGACTATACAAGATCCTCGATATAAATTAGGTATTTACTGAGATGAAGGGGGGGAAAATGTACCCCTTCTTCCTCCTTCCCTGTGACTTCTAGTGCCAAGAACAATGTCATAGACCATAGAATATCCCTTTGGTCAGTCAGGTCCAGCTGTCCCAGCTGTGTCCCCTCCCAACTTCTTCTGCACTCCCAGCCCACACGCTGGCAGGACAGCAGGTCTGTCCAAACAACCAGAAAAGCCCTTGATGCCCTATGAATGTTGTTCAGCAATAACTAAAACACGGGTGTGTTATCAACACTGTTCTCATCACAAATCCAAAATACAGCACCATACAAGCTACTGTGAAGAAAATTAACCATATCCAGCCAAACCCAGTACCGATGTCACTGCAAGATGGCAGTGTACATGTTGATCCCATTAACACCTAAATAAGGACTACAGTCTTTCCTTACCCCAATACTGCATAGTAGCACTATGGCCTGTTTTCTGCATTCCACAGGGAGAGGATGTCATCCCTCTTGTCCTCAGTGGTTGGCCTGGAAATCACAGAGACTGATATCAGACAGAGTGGAAGTTGCCGAGCGCATTACAGGATGGCTCCCAGGCTGCGTGTGTTTATTTATCTGCCTGTAGTGTTGCTGTTCATTAAAAAGTCTGTCCTCCTTTTGAGTGAAAAAAATATTTAGCTTCCCTGGCTTATGACAGTCTTTGTAAAGAGCACGGCTATATTGATTCTTTCTTCAATGTGTATACAAACTCATTTATAATGTTGTGACCTGAACTGTAGAGCACAAATTTAAAATGACCTGTACATATTACTTGGTAACATTTGGATTGCAAGTTAAATACTCCCTGATTAAACATGAATGCTTTTCCCTGGGAGTACAAGATATCGTATCAGAAAAGCCTTCTTATCAAATTCACCATCCTGGAGGCAGACACATTCTCTTGCAGTGCCGGGAGTTTATAATGATAAAATTAACAATGTTGTATTTCCCAATGAAGTCAGCAGTAGTGCACTGCATCCTACCATTAATCGTTAGAGCCAGTTCTCATAACAGAGCCACTTGCTGGCCCTCAGGCACCTGCATCACTCCCCAAGCAATTCCAGTCCCCAGCAATAACTTATCGCAGAAGCCAGGGATCAAGATTAAAAACCTGGTGAATAATGGGAGACTGTGTGAACCTCTATTCCTCTGGTAGATACAAGCAAGCTAATAACCTCCTTAAAGGGGAAGCAAATCATTCCATATTTTTCACTTTATGGACAAGCCAGAAAAGACCTGTATCTATGTCTCAGTAAAATTTATTGTATTGTTTAAGTTACTCGTTTCTGCCTGGTACAAGGCATCAGCATGCATAAAACACTGGGGGTGGGGGGTGCTCCTCTGTATAGCACTGTTCCAAGTACACTGCACTCTGCTTACAATAAAAACTGCAGGGGAAGGAAATTTTAATTTAAATCAGAAAATCAGAAGTACTATCCATTTTGCAAAAGCATTTGGGCAAGCAGGATAATCAGAGGCCAGATTTCCAGCTGGTAAAAAATGACTCAAATTGACATTTGTGCCAGAGAGGTGATAAAAGAGCCCTTGCAAATGCATTCCAGCCATGGCTTCTCCCCCTCTTTCCTTCTCAGGCGTGGTACTAAAATACCAAGTGTACTGAAACTCGTGCAATTCTCTGGGAGTCTGCTGCAATCGATGCAGCTCACAACTTGCTAAATATACAAGAGAGACAGGCAGGTCTAGAAATAAAAAGAGGAGTATATTATAGAAACCTTCATGGGAACCTAACTGAAATGTACCTGCTGGGAGGAAAAAAACGTACCTACGTACATAGCTACGGTTATACATAAACATTTTTGTCTCATGGAATTCAACATCAAATATTATCCTGATTTCCAGTCCATGCACAGTTACCTATTCCTATTTTCACCTACAGAGCATATGTAACTTTATAATTATTAGTATATTGTTTATTCAAAAGTTAATCACGAAATTTGCAGTCCTACAGTAATCTGAATGGAAGTAAAGGAAGTAGTTTGATCTAAGAGACTGAGACACAGTATATTGTGCTGCTCTTCAGTGTTCTCAAGAATTTCATATAACAATCTTTTTTGGTTGTTTTTTGAGGTTACTATAAAGGGAGTACTTGAATTCCTGAGTAAAAAACAATAATTACTATTCCTAATATAATTAATACTTGTAACAGATTTTGTACAAAGTGCGCAGAGAGAATTTCAAGCATGGCATTGAAGAGGAAGAGAGTATGGGGAATTTAAGAAAGATAAATGTACAACTGCTGTGTTTAAAGTATCCAGTTTATATAGGCAGTTCTTTGCCATGCCTATATCTGATGCCTTAGTCAACAGCAATTTCAGACAACACACAAGAGTTGAACCAGAGCAATATATAACACTGCATCTTGGGGAAAAATGCATGAAAAAACTATAACTGAGTCACAGTTGGGCTGATTTCATAATGAATACCACATGGACTCAGAGGAGAAATTTCTGTCACTGTGGATCTAATTTGCCATTTAGAGTATATGAAATGTTAAGAATTATGGAGACTGCAAATAAATCTTTAAAAGCTGAAACATGCTACCAAAAACTCTGAAAGAAAGGAATGGATACTAAACATGACCACAAAAATCTGCCAAGTGAGACTAGTCATTAAGCCTAGCTATAAATTGTAAATGTCCAACTGTTTTCCTGAGTTTTCATAAAATGGTTATTTTCAATCGATAGATCTCAAAAATTCTGCCTCTGATTTTCCCACCTGCTAAAAAAAAAAAAAAAATCATAAAAAAATCTAAGTTCATCATTGTTATAAAATCTTGATGCACCCCCAAAAGCTCTCCAAGCATAGACTCCAATGAGATAAAAGTCATTACTACTTACTGATGTATCTGTAAACCTACATAAAAAGCACATTATGTTTAATGATATAGAAATAAATAATCATGTATTAATGTAATGGATGCATTTCTGAATACCATGTAGTATGCTGGAGTGTTAAATGGTTCAAGCTTAGTGCTATTACCACTGCTTTGTGAGGTAAGGTAATTAGAAACGGGGACAATGTTGGACTCAGAAATGTGTTGTGATCATTTCAAAACATGTAGTAAACAAAAAAATGTGATTTGAATGTTGAGTGCCCTAATATTCCAATCGTAACCAATCTATAGACAATTATCTCCACCCAAAATCACATAAGATGCCATTATTCACTTTTTCATGTTCAGTTTGTGCCCAGGGTAGAGAAAACCTGGAAATGAACTGCATAATTCTACTGAATGATTTTTCCTGACTAACTCTGACAAGAAGTCATTTTCCACAAAAATTTAGTACTTCCTCACTGTATATTTTTGATAAAGAATTAAAAAGCATAGTTATTTTACATCAATTTTCAGCAAAATATCTCTACTGAGCATATCTTGGGATCCTGTGATTCTTATTATTACAAATGTCTACTGTAGGGGAGAGAATATAGAATACTGCAAGTCATACAATTAGTGTGATTTATAAATATTATCCTCGTGAATGTGTGTCATTTGCTTTACAAATGTCAGATAGACACAGCAGTGACCTGTTTACAAGATGGGGTTTGTTAAGAGGTTAATCAGATTTTCAGTGAGGAACAGATTCATGAAAGATCACTGTGGATGCTATTGAAGAGAAAAAAGTTCAGTCTCCTTTTGTAATAAAATGGATAAACTAGGGACTTGTAGTGATGTTAAGAAAATGAAGCTAACGCAAAGATATGGCGGGAGTATCTGCTAAATCTCACTTGAGACTGCAAGAACCTAAGTGTTGATTTAGGAAAACAACTGTCAATATGCCAAGGTCAGTACTCTTTCTGAAAACACAGAACAAGGTGTTTAACTTTAGGTAAATGCTCAGGTCCTGTTTAACATACTGTTATTTGTCTTCTCAGAAAGAGGCACTAAACCATTGCAGGTGGGGACAAAAAAGCACCAGTGAAGACAAGAAGTTCTACTTGCAGAGACAGTCAAGACTTCCAACACTTCTGAAATTCAAAGGGGAAGAGGAAGACTGACTGTGTTATGTTACAGAGGGACTATTAGATTTGAAGTAGCAGTACAACAGACCAGACAAAATCTGACAGTGACTACTCTTGCAAAAGAGCTAGCATTCTTTTTTCCTTTTTTTCCTCCCCTCACCTCTTTTTAAGAAAATATTTGAAATCCCATAGCTCTTAGCTCAATATAACTCACAGTGGAAGACTGTATTTGTGAGCTAAAAGATATAATTCTTAGACTATTAGAAAAGTTTCCCTAATTGGGTTATTTTTTCTGCAAATTGGTCTAAACATGAGAGTCTTCAGTATTCTTGCAGCATTGCTCATACAGCTTTAAATAAAACAAAAATAGATAAAACGATGAAGTAAAATAGACTTAACATTTTGCACTGAGAAGTAAAAAGTTGGAATTCTTCTACTATGTTTGACTGCTATCTAAAAAAAACCAACAAAAAAACCCCACAAAAAAAATCCAAAAAAATGCCACTATCAAAATGAAAGTAAAGGTTCAATCAATCCTGAAAATCCTTATACACATGAATAATAATAAGACTCTACAGTAAAGTTATTCATGCTTTGGACTTCATGCACAAGTGTCAGGATGCAAAAAAATCAAGTCATCATCTCATTGAAATTTACAGCTTTACATTGTTTATTTAAGCTTCCTAAAATTTCTGCTGATTACAATGAGAAGTTTGCAGGAGATGATGATCAGTACATGATAATGCCATTCAAATCCTGCCTGGTTTGGGTACAGAACACAACACACATCTGTGAGATTATCTTCACCTTGTAACCCCCCACCTTGCATTTATATACAATCAAACCCAAGACATTTATTGTTTGGTTGCTAAAAGACTGTATTCTTTCTTAGCTGTTAGAGTTACCTCATCTGTTAATGCAGTCCTTGAAATTGTGCTTAGATTAAAAACCTCTCTAAAGGAAACAGAAGAAGACATTTCAACAGAGTCATACTTTTTGTACTGATCCCTACACAATGCATGCAACAGATCAAAGTGTTGAACACAAGCAAGCACCAGTTTGTGAAGGCCCTCAAATGTGTGAGCAATTCTTGTGAAAGAAAAAACAGGCATCAAAGACATAGACATCAACACAACTAGTCCTTAGTCTTGGATAAAAATATTTCTACACTACCTAAAGTAGTGTAAACCTCAGATACTAGACTTTATTCAATTCTTTTCCTCTTTCAGATGGCTTAGTTTTACACAAACTTTCTCTTAATGTAGGTTTTAATATGACTTCGAAGAAAAGAAGGATTTTGGATTTTTTTTTTTATCGTGTCATTACACCATGAAAACTCAAACTGATGAGATGAGATGATTCACTATGTTAGCCCACTTAAGTTCGGTATCTATTTCTGTGTTGCCTATTTTAATTTTAGTTGCAAGTTAAGCTGACATTGTCGCCGTTTGTTTCTAAGGGTTTCCAACATAGAAGTGAAATTGCAGTACCTTGTAAATGAGATTTTGTCTGTTCAGCAGATGGATAGCGATTGATTAAGCTTCAGTGACTTGTCTGTGGATATGAATTCTTAAAGACACTGATCTGCAAAATCAAAAGCCCTGGGATAAATTACATTCTTGGAATATTCCAGTGCAGTACGCTTGAAATTAGTGGAAGTTGTGTGCATGAGACCAAAGGGCTGATCTAGCATTTCATGTTAATGTAGGCCAACAATTTCATGCTCTTTAATATACCACCTTTTGAAAGAGTGGAAGCATGGCTGTCTACTGCTCTGATTTCACCAACTTTTAAATGTCTGCTGTCTCTGAAAAGGCAGCTCTTTTTAGTAAAGCTTTTTTAACTTTAACATAATAAAAAAAAAAAAAAAAAAACCCCAACCAAACAAACACCACACCAAAAAAAAATCCCCCGCACCAAAACCACCCCAAAACAAATAAGAAAACCAAAACAAACATACAAAAAATCCCCACACCAAAACAAAACAGTCAAACGAAAACCAAACCAAAACCCAAACCCAAAATACAAAGCATACTTCTGACACAACACAGAAGTGAGGAAACAGAAATGAGAGTTCACTGAACCCCTGCAACCTGATGGCTGAGTAAGGTATGGTATGGATTGCCTTCCACGGCTCGGTACATACGTTTCAATTCAATATTTTAAAGTGCAAAGAATATTTCAGAGTTGAGCCAATTTAGAATGCAAATTCAGACTCCATGCTTTCAAAATTATTATCCTCATGAACACACGCCACAGCAGATTTGCTTTGTTTTCTCTTCTGAGCATCAAACTTGGACACAGTTTGTGAATCAATAAGCAACTTGTTTTGTCGTCTCCACGTGCATTGATTCACAAATCATTTGCCTCTTTTTAAATGCAATAATAAAATAATTATCACTTAATAATGCACCATTACATCATAAGTAGCCAATCAGAACGCTGAGGAACCAGAATCTTCTTGTCCCTGTATATCATCTGTATACTGTAGTTGAATTTCAGAATAAATCAATATATATTTCTTTCCATGGCCTGGGTGTTTTGGAAATGCTCATGTTGATTTCCCACTACACAAACAAAAGACCACCTGAGAAAACCCAGTAACTCTAGATTATAGTAGCCTGGAAATAAATTAAAGAAAGCAAATTGTACATGTAAAGTTTATACTGAGGAATTTAGGATACAATAGCTATTACAAATGATATTCTAATTTTTAGATAGCAACATGCTCCTAGTCTAGAATATACTTATTTATTCTGCATATTGTAGAAACCTACAGGTGTACTATGTTAATAGTGAAGGTACTGATTTGGTCATTTTTAGAGAAGATTTTCAGATACCACTAAATCATCTCCAAAAAGGACCTTTTGAGGTCATTAAACCAAACCTTCCACTGACATGGTGTATAAATCTTAACCAGTAAGGTTCTGATCATTTTCTTTAAACAGAGTAGACTCCGTATTAACAAATTAAAACCCCCAAAGTACACACTTGCAAGTTTCTCCTCCTTTATCTAAAGGTGATGAAAATCCACCTCTGTTATAACACCTCCATTCTGTATCCAAGGCTTTTGAGAGGAATTTAATACTACCTCCCTTAGTCCTTCAGAAAAGGAGTGTGGTGGGCAGGCAGATAAATCGAAAAAGGTTATAAAGGGAACTCCCTGACACAGAAAGGTCAATAAAGGTCAATAAGCAGGAGTTACCCTGAGACAGTTGTAAAAGCTGTGTCTTCTTAAACATATGTGTAATGGATTATCCCCTGTAATTTTTAGATTGTGCTGGAGCTACGAAATACAGCCATTTTTTGATTGCTAGTTTAACTACCACACAAGCATTTGGACAAAAATTGTATCCTGGGAAGTCAGGATAAGTCACCTGTAAGTAAACAGAGAACCTAAGGTATTGTAATAAACGTGTACTTATGTGATTGTAACTTTAACAGCTCTTTACATCTTGCATTTCAGAACTAATTCTTTATGCAGTTATTGTGATGGTCAATTAGCATAACTTTTGGTATTTATAAGGAATTAACTTAATTCCTGTGACCAAAACCGCACCTGTTTTTGTGTCACTGCTCCCTGCAGTTGCCCCCTTCTGTAGGGACAGGGACTGTGACAGCAGCACAGTACACTGCACAACCACTCTTCTGAGCACGATTCCTTGCCAAGACAAATGAAGCCCTCTCACAGCCTTGGGATGACAAAAAACTGCTATCGCTGCTTCATTTCGGTGAATCGCGCTGCCTGCTTTCGCTGCTGCTGAAGGTGGGCTTTCTGTTTCCACCTCAAGCCACAGTAGCCTGCTGCCTCAGAAATCCAACTCCTCACAAAGAAAAAGAGGTGGTTATAAGAACAAAGAGGGGTGCTGACTGCAGATGCACAGCCACCTGCCCCCCACCCCCAACCTCTCGTACAAAAATTGCATGCACTTCTCAGTCTTCAAGATCACTACCTGCAAGGTACCCCCACTGCCAAGGTGACAGAGGAGCTTAGCAGATGCTAGCAGTGTAATGAGTTACAGCATTCCTAAAGAAGAACGGTCCCTGGAGGCTACAGAAATGCTACAGCAAAACCACCTCCGACTTTGATGTCTTGCATGACCACGCGGCATTCTCGTGTCATTACGACCTTTCTATTATGCCTAATGACATTTAAAGCCTACTTCTTTCATTAGACAGTTATTTCTGCAGTACTGGGAGGCAATCAGAAACCCACATTTCCAAGAATACGCAGGCTGTTAGAGAACAGATAAACTGTCCTGGGTTCAGCATTACCACGTGCTTCACTCACCTAACAACAGATGGCTGCTCCATTACTCTTTGTTTCTGCTAGTTCTGCCTTGTGAAGGGAAGGCCCACCACAGCACAGGCTTTTTCTTTTTCTGTTGGTTTGGGGTTTGTTTGTTTGTTCCCAGGGAGATTACTTGGGAAAACAAATTTGCTCAAAATTAGTGAGATCCAGTTCTTTTGAGGGCAGGGACACAGGAAGTCCTCACCACTGAGGCACTGCCAAAGCTTTCCGTATTTTCTGTAATATTTACTTGGATTGCAATTTTTACAAGTTAATAAATAGCACTCCTCTAAACTCTACTAGCTACTGATCATTGGATGCCCGTTTAATTGCACGAGCCTTCAAAATCCCATATCATATTAAGGAAAGGCTGTGCTTGTAAAGCCATAATTAATAGTCCATGACAAAAGTAAAATGAGCTGAAATTTGGCCCTTACAAACCTGACTCTCAGGAGAGGTTCACCACATTCCCAAGACCTTGTGGGGCCTGCACAGGGCACCAGTGGTCTGAGGCAGAGGGATTTGCAGAGGTCTACGTCAGTTAGATCCTCTGCTTACTTAAGAAATCAAGCCCCATGTATAAATCCTGCCTTGAAACGAACAATCATGAAACTGTTTGCTAACCATATACATCCAAGCCCACAGTTAGACACATTAGATGTGGATCATCAACACTTAGGTTCAAAAGATGACATTAAATTCGGACTTTAAAATACCGCACAAAAATGTGTTTGTATAGCAACTGACCAGCAAATGGTATGAGTTAGAGAACCACAACGGCAGCAGCTTGGATGCAACTATGCAACAACGTGCTTTTATGCCTCTAATATTGTATTTTTATCTCTTTGGACAACAGAATGATTATTATTTTGTTTGGCAGCACGGTAGACTTTTACGAGTCTTTAACAAAATAACCTCCCTAAGTACATAGCAATGAGTGTTAAATTCAGCTGGCCTGGAAAGGATGGCATCTGCTTCAGCTTTGATTTTTGGCTTGCAGGGTTTCTCCCACTTTCCATGGCAAACATTGCATTCTATCTTTACATTTCATTTTTACCAATGCCAGTAACAAAACAATTATAATATCTTTTAAGATATTATGGGGGGGGGGATGTCAAGAGGATCTCTTTTTTTTTTCTTTCTTTTACAGCCGTTTTGCAGACCCAGTGTAAAGTCCTAGACCTATTTAGATTCCTAAATACTTGCAACTGTATAACGTGTCTTGACATATGGGTCATTTTTATTTGTTCCCAATTCAATCATGGAATAAACATTCCATTTTCCCCCAAAGAAATTTCTGAAAAAGAAATGTTACAGGTAACTGTAAAGATCTCGATAGGAACTGTATAAAACCTCCACATGACAACAAGGGAAATCAATTCATCAAGATGATGGGTTCTAAAGTAGAAAAAAAGATTCCATGCTGCTGTTTGAGTTGACAGAGTATGTTGGCAAGACAAGGAGCTAGCCTGAGCCTGGCTCTAGATGAGAAGGAGACGTGACATAGAACAGCAGGCCACAAGAATGAAAGTGTTTATCAACATTATTTATAGGGAAGGTGATGAACTTGCCTGAATTTCCATAGTGCCCAAGATTTCTCTGATTTATGATTTTTTTTTAACTTCCTCCTCCCCTCGTTTTCTTGAGGAAAAATCTTACAGGCAAATCTACATACCTTTAAAAGGGGGGAGGGAGGGCTCTTTATGGCTTGCTCTCTCTCATGCGATCAAACCTAATTTCTTTCTCAATTTGCTGAGCCACTATCTCTGGTAATTGCAATTGGAGTGTCAAAACTGTAGGCATCTTGAAATAATGGAATACCACCCAGTATCAATCTCATTTCACATTTCTGACAGAAAGCATGATTTCCCTTTGTCTGTCCCATTTGCAGTAACAAAATACATGATTTCCATTTTCACTAATAATTTCGACACACGCAGTTGGCTGACCAACATTTCAAATCTATTCTTTTATTCTTACAGTGATATAAATGTTCTTTTGCATCTGAAAAAGTACTTAAGGCCTCCAACACGTTCATTTTTAAAGCAAAAGACCAGAAAGGAGTTTATTTCTTCAACCTGGATCAATATAGAAAATAATTGCTGAAAGCTTATGGAACCATCGTATGTTGGATAAAAAACAAATGAGACAAGCTGAGAATAACAAAATTATTTCGTTTTACTCATAGCTAATATTAAAAACACTTGCCTCTTAAAGTGGACAAATCCTAGCATGACTCTAAATATCTCAGATTTCTTTTCTGCAGACTTAAAATGAAAATATCTTCTCAATCTTCTCGCATACCACCTCAGACATCCATTTTGGAGATATTTCTCTATTGCCTACATGCCAAAAAAATTTGGCCTTTCTTATTTAAACCTCTTAGTTGAAATGCAAAGCCTTCCTTTTTGAAACAGAGTAAAAAACGTGGGTCCTATCAATCAACACTACATTCAGAAAGAATATTCTTGAAAGTGGGTTATGTCTGATTTATCCAAGAAAACTCCAGAGAAAGGCTACAGCTATAAATTTAAAGCCACCTTTAAGTTTTCTCAGTGGAGCCTCTTTCCTTTGGTTTGCCTCCTTTACAGCCCCCTGACTACCATGGGGCCCACCTCTGGGCTTGATCAAGTTTATCAACATACTTGTTCTGGTCATCCAAAACTGGACACAGTATCACAAATCTGAGTTAAAGCCTGCCAAGCAAAGGGAAATGCTTGCATCTCATAGTGTACTTCTGTCTACCAGAGACTACTATCTCTTTATCCTTAGCAGAAATCTTCATATTGTTTTAAAATTTTGCCTTCAGAGCAGCCTATGTATTTCAAGTAGCCTAACACTGCTAATGCCTCCCGATTTCGAAGGGGAAAAAAAAGAATAATTAGAAAATTTTGTGCTTTCTTTAGATACATTTTCACTCTTTTGCATAAAACGCATCCCAGTTTGGGGTGAGCCTGCCTGGACTGCAGGCTCTAGCACTATTTTATGCTCCTATATTCACCAACTCCTAAAGCTGATTTTTTTCCATTTAGTTACGTCTTTGTCTTCGAGTACAACAGATAGACTGTAACCCAAAGAAGCAGATGGCCCATGATCTTCAATTAGATATTCCTATTCCATGGCAGTTTCTATTTTGTCTGAGCAAATTTTGGTTTTAATTTATGAATGTATCTTAACAGAAGATAACCATAGCATCTGTAATTGGGGAAAAAAAAAAGAATGCTTGAATGACCTATGGGGTTCTTCTGTTAGCATTAAGATTGTTTCCTCATGAAAGGAATCTGTTTCTACTACATCATGATATTCCTCTTTGTAGCAATAACTGTCACAACATTCTCCTAAAACTGACTTTTGGAAGATTTACAGACAACCATCCCCCACTCCTTACTGAGCTAGAAACATTTGTGTGATTAAACCCACCTAATCAGGTTGCTACCATGACTTAGATGACCCTGCTTGCTCTTAGAAGTGTCACGGCTGCTGCAGTACGCTACACAGAAAGAGCTGAGAGAAATGCAGACCCTGCTGCACTCTTTGAATAGTCATATGGTAGCTTATACACTGGAGTTCAACCCAACAGACCTTTCAAGTGGCAAATGCTCTCCAGTGTTAAAAGAAGTTGCTTCCCCCCATTAGAGAAGGCAGCAAGTACAGAATACCCCACTACTTGGAATTTTAATGGCTGCATAAATCTAACATGAATAGCTTTGGCACCAGTTTTGTTCCTTCTCTGAGCGCAAAACACTGCTGAAAAGTGATTGCCAAACACTATTTTTCATTATCTTCAATAAACAAATTTATCCTTCTCTGAATGCCAAGGTTCAGGGAATTTCATGAGACGTGCATATATCCACAGTTTTCTGTTTCCTGTTTGGCTAGCAAATCTCCACAGTGTAAGATCCACCACCTCCACCAAACACAGCAGGAACGTTATTTTCCCTTTTTTGCATCATATTGGTTGAATCCCCAGATAACTGAACAGCACCTCTAGGGAAGTAAGCTGCACAATATTTAGGTATATTGAGCTGTCCCTGAAGAGTCACTGCAGTAGCTCAAGGTCTTCCTCAGAAGAGGAAGCTTTTTCAGCCTCTCCTCATAGGTCTTGTGCTGCAGCCCCCTGACTATTTTGGTAGCCCTTAGCTGGACTCACTCCAGTCTGTTACTGCCTGTCTAGTACCCTAAATGGCACCAACCGTCCAGACGTACTCTCCTGAGTGCCTGGCAGAGGTGAAGGATCACTTCCCTTGGCCTATGGCTACACTCCTGCTAACAGAACCCAGTGTGTTGTTGGCATTACTGATGGCTTCTGTGACTTGGTTTCAGGTCTGGTCAAATGCAGTATGTTAATATATTTCAAACCCATCCCTCAGTGCAGCAAGGATTCAGAAAAAGCTCAGTTTAACCAGAGCTTGCTCCAGATCTTGAGTTTAACACCGTAATTTTTGCCATGAAGACCTGGGAATGCTTTAGTGTTCCCCAGGTCAGAGACTCTTATGTTAAGAAGTACAGCTGCAGTAGACGGTTGATTTGGATTTTCCTCCTTCTATTCCACAAGATGAAATCATAATGGAGACACTAGAAACAAAGACTGAAGATCTTCCTGTTTTCTCATCTCTAAGTCTCAGCTCTACTGCAGACACAGGAACCTCAGGGAAAATATTCTATTTCCCTGTGCTCAGTTGTCCATCTGTAATATTAATATAACAGTATCTTCTTCTTTCCTAATGTCTGCCTCATGTATTTCAATTCTGAAATTCACTGTCTCAAAATGATTTCTATTCTGTGACTTTAAAAGGCATCCCGGAGTACAAGAACTAGAACAATAATTACTTAAAGCAAATGATGCCCCACACTGCCAGTGATTTCACAGAGTTTTAGATAGAGACTAGATTGTGCTGGCTCTTGTTTTGATTAGGCAGCATCCTTATGTTCCTTTTGACAAACCTTTACTGCAGGGAACATGTACATTTTTCCCCACATTGTAAACATATCCACTGCCATGCATACTATTTTGATGGAGTGCCCTTTCTCAGAAAGGACAGATTCATCTACAATTCTACATGGCAAACTTCTCTGTGGGCAAAATGAAATGGTGTTTAGCCTTCAACTCTTCCACAGTAAGTTTTAACTCTAATAGGAAAAAGACACAACTAGGAAAGCAAATCTCACTGTATACCACCTCCTCGCCTGTTACAGTACAGCTGGATATTTAAAATACATTTTATGTGATAATTGCTTTTATAATATTTTAATAGATATTATATATTTGCAAGTATATCTTTTGTGGGGGCACAATTTTCATTTTGATGACTAATCTTGTAAAGTATCTTGAAAAATGTCTTCCTAAAAATATACACCTTTTTAACTGGAGAAAGGGAGAACACTACCAAAAATGTATGAAAATCAAATGGCCAAAACAGATGTTCAACAGTAGCTTTAGATAAGAACTTTGGTCATATTTCATCACAGTGAATCAAATCATAGCCTTGTAAATACATCGTGTCATAAGACCGGCCTACCTGCTGCATCATTTGTGGTTTTGGACCAAGGCTGAGACTCTTTGGAGTTTGTTAGCCCCGTATAAACCTCTGTATGGTTTGGAGAGTTCACCCAATCTTTGTCTTTCTCAGTTTCCTCACCTAAAAGAAACATGAAAAGACTTCCTCAGCAAAAGCAGTTAAACAGTGCAGTCCAGCAAGACTACACAAGAGCAACAGATGCACTAAACCAGCAAATGAAGGTGTTGGCGATCCTGTTCATTTAGGCAAGACGGTGATAGAATAGTTTATCTAACAATCTACACAGCTAGCTTTCAGAACAGTTGATACTGACTGTAAATTTAATAATTATCTTAGCAGTTATGATTCTACACAGAAAGAGATATGTATCTCAAATTAAAATGATAATTTGTTCCTTTCTTTTTTGTACCTAAAACATTTTGCCCCTACTACAGAGGAAGATTACTTAACAGGAACAGGTATTTCACAACAGAATTATTCTTAGGAACTTGAAAGATTCATCAATAAATTGTCCTGAAGCTTCAAACTCATTCAAAACAAGGGTTTTGAGGGGAGAAAACAACCCTACAGAATTATGGGAAAGCATTCTAGTGAACTTCTGGAGTAAACACTTAATGTCCAGTGGTGTACCAAGTGCATCTGTTGCTGCTGCTGGAGTCTTTTGACTTGATTGCTTCAACACAACACCCTATGCAAGAAATACAATTTTACTACATGTATATCAACTAAAATTCATTTTAATTATACACGCAAACACGCAACTATGAAAAATGATATATAATCCTAACTTTATGACCAAGTGAAAACAAGCACGAACATGTTTCAAAGAGCTCTGTGTACTGCCGGCCACAAAGGATTCTCTACCTGTTTACCAGGTGCTGGATAGAGAAGTCAACGGACTTAAGAGCAAACGCAGCTAATGAGACAATTGTGCTTTCAGATGGTCTTTGTCTTTAATCTCACTGAATGAATGGTGGGGACACATATTGTACTGTAACAGAGTGAAATGTTCTCTTCTGCTTCCCCTTCTTTCTTGCATGACAGCACCATCTGTTTATAAATACATCACTAGAATGACAGTGCTCTGATGATGTCCTAATATAATACATCATCAAAGTGCCATCAGTGATGATCTAATGATGTATTAGAAAGCTGTTTATCAAACCCCTGTTGCTCTGATGATGTATAGGTGCAATATATCACTGGAATGTCTTGCACTGGTGGCACTGTACTGATATAGACCTTGTGGGGAAAAATGGGTCCTGTTAGGACTCAGCAAGTGAATGAAATGCAGACAGATAAAAAAGGACAATGAAGGAAATAAACAGTCAAACGTGTAAATGAATTATATTAAGAGGAAGCTCCAAAGGTGAGGAGAAAGGAACATAGGCTTCAGAAAACTGAATTTCTAATGAAGTTGGATTCTTCAGCTGGAGAGACAGAAATTTGATCACATTGTAAGTGGAGCAGAATGAAAAAGAACGGGGTGGGGGTGGGGAGAGAAATCAAAAAATAATAAAAAAAAGAGCCAGTTGATGTAGAACAACTATTTCACAAATCCCCCATTCTCTTCCACCCTTTCCTCTAATTCATTTCTGCAATTAGGTTCAAAAATAAACGTGTGGTTTTCGGCTATGAAATAGAACACTCGTAGTCTACCAAGAAAAGCCCCACATGCCTCACAAAGCTAGTTTTAGGGCACTTTGTTTAAAAGATTGTGCATAGTTGTTTGGGTTTTGGTTGTTTGTGGTTTTCGTCATCATGTGTGTCCCCCATCCCAGCTCCAAACTGGTCCTGCACTTCTAATTGCTACGCATTTCTTTGGTCACATGACCCAGGGGTATCACCCCAGAACTTCACATTCAGCGAAAACAAGGTGAGACCACAAAGTGTACTGGGGCTGTTGGGGGTGGAGTTAGCTTTCTTTGTAGAGCTGCATCTAGTGTTTGGGACCAGAACAGTGCTGATAACACACCAACCAATAAACCAGGGGAAGTTGAAGACAGTGCTGCAAAGTGCTGGTAGGCGCTAACCTGCGCTCCCTCCACTTTTACTGCTCAGCACAACGTTAAGTGGAGTGGAAGAGCTCCTGGCTCAGCTCAAGTCAGCTGTTGTAGTTCCGTCCCCTGACTGCTTCTTGTCCACACCTATCCTACTTGCTGGTGCGTGACAGAGTGAGAAAGGGAGAAGGCTGTGACACTGTGTAAGGACTCTTCAGCAACAGGTAGAATTTGAACAACCCCTCAGCCATTCAGATGCCCCAGAAGGTGGGTGGCAGGAGTCCGACCAATTCTGGACCTCCTCAGAAAAATCTCTGTCCGCATTTCAGCCCCGCTGCCTGAACTGCCCCTCCATTC
>WUAM01000299.1:4114525-4138308 GCA_024336885.1 Actenoides hombroni
AGTGATAACACGGGGGTGTTATCAACACCCTCCAGCTCCCAGTGCTGCAGCGTGAGGGCTGGATGGGGAAAAGCAGCCCAGCCAGACCCACTACACATGTTATATACACTCTTTTGGTTGCAAATCAGAAACACAGCACCCTGTAGGCTGGTATAAAGAAAATTAACTCCATCCTAACCAGACCCAGTATATATGTATTTGAGATACCAGTCAGAATACATGAGGTGCTGCAGCATCAAACCCTGTATTAACGCTGTATGGATAAAAATCAGAGGCAATAAATTAATCTTGTTTAAAAACTACCCCAGCTTTTTTTTTGCAGGGTGTTCTCTGAAGCAAACTGATCTTCGAAATTTCTAAAGCACATTGCCATTCTTTATGTTTCATTTGAAATCCCAGGAGGTTGTGGATATCATAGTCTACCTGTCAAACTGGCATGGCACAAGCAATGGCAGAACTGGGTTTCCTCACTTTCACCACTGTGCTTCAACCCCAACCAAAGGGATTTTTCAAAGGAAAATAAGACAACAATATTTTCATAACCATTTGAATCATGGCCACTGTGGTAAGTAACCATTCCACAGAATTAAAATTATAAAGTCATATTTATCATTACAGGCATTAATGGGCACTGAGTAAACAATGACAAATGGTACTTTTCACTAGAAAGAAAAAAAAAAGACAGACATCTTCAGCAGACTAGGTAACCCCGTGAGAAAGACTCCATTGACTAGGATTTAGACAATCTACAGCTCCCAGCTCTGGTACAAATTCTTGCTATGACCTTAAGTCATCTGATGTCTGTACGTTTCCCTCTGTGCCCTTTTCTTCCCATTCCTCTATGTCCATTTTGCCTTCAAGATAGGACTATTCTAGTAAGAGCTTATGTGTCTCTTTGTACAGCAAGTCCCCAGAATCCACCATATTCCAATGCTGGACATAAATGGATTATCACAGAACAAATGATCACACAATACCTGGTTTAGCATTTTGTCAATCGACACAAATCAGCTTGTGTCCATGTCTCCCTCCTCTCACTAAATGAGTGGATTCTGCGTGATCTTTGCACAGTCTTCCTTAAAAAGACAACCTAAATCAGAAAGAGCTCTTTAACACTGTCTGAGAAAAAAGGACGACTGAAGCATGAAGAATCTAACAGCTGTTCCAGCTGAGAAGTTCCCACACCTTTGCACTTAAACAATGTAAGATTTCTTGGGTTTGTTTTTTTTATAAAGGGCATTTTTCTTGCAGATAGGCAGAAGGCAGCTGAGTTTGTTTTGCTGGCACAAAGTGGGCCTCATAAATTTTCAACAGCCATCATGGTAACAAGCTCATTTTATTTCTTTTGACCTCATTGTTATTCATTTCGGAGGCTCTTTACAGACTGACAAAGCATTTTTCAAACAGTGGGGGGGGGGAAAAAGAATAAGGCTATAAAAGACATCAAATGGAAAAATGACCAAGAGATGGTAACTCAGCAGCCCCTTTTGGCAAACCCAGGCCATGTCACATCAACAAGCCCCTGTGGTACAGGAGAGAAGCACACCACTTCCACAAAAGAACTCTGGGCCATTTGGGGCTGACAAAGCTTAAGACCAATTCTATGTCCACAGATTTCACAGCAGATCATATTTTCAGCATGTTCCTAGGAAAAGAACGACGGTGTTAACAATTAGGAACCCAGTCTAAATTTTGAAAGTGACTAACTACTATATTGCCTCCTCTTTTTACAGTTCCTGATCAAGAGGTTAACAGACTTCTCAGCCTTTGAGGAACACGCCAAAGGCACTCGGCTGTCAGAGATCACTTTGGTAAGTACATCAGCTCAGAGCAACCAACATTGTGTTAAACAGACGCAGAAAAGATTTGCAACAGATCCTGTCATTTTCTGTTCATGAACTGTCTTGCAAAAGAGCCTTTTCTGACTTTGTCACTCAAAATTACCTGTTCTTTCTTTCAGCAAATTATTTTCTCTCCATAGACTGCTTAGTTACAAAGTGCGAGTAAATTACACAATCCTCACTGCAATTTATTTGAATAGAATATATCATTTAGCATGTGTATATTTGAAGTTCTTTGCGTGACAGCAAAGTACATAGATCAGGAAAAGAGAGAAAAAAATGTCATGGCTTATGTACCCAACATATATTTTACGACTGAGTACAGAAGCTAACTTACTTGCAGGTCATTCTGTATCAGTAAAGATTTATTGTTTCAAGCTCCAGTTTCCGCACAGTGACTGTTTTTAGGCACTTAAGAGAGCCTGGTTTTCAGAGGTAAAGTCAGTTCCCTTTGACAACTTAGCACCTGACGATTTGGACATCAAAACCAGAATGCTGAAGTTGAAAACTCAAGCCTTGCTGCTTAGAGAATGTGAGTACAAAGCAATCCTGAACTCAGGAAAGCTAAAATCCAAGTACACACCCTCATACATAGAAATTCAGAGACTGAAAACCTTAACACATGTTTAATCAAGTCTACTTCCAATACCTACACATACCAGTGACAGAATAACCCTTGGCCCTTCAAGAGCAAAAGCAGAGGTAATATCTTCTATTAATACTTTAATGGAAAAAGAATAAAAAACTTTCAAGTTCAGAACCTCCTCAGTAAGTTTGAAGTTTATCAGGTAGTTGCTATTTCAAATGTAAATTCTACCATTGCACAGGCTGTTGTATCTGACTGACTAAGCAGATGTTATTCGGAGAGGCCAGTACTACTGAGGTTTAATGGCAAAAAGAGGTTTCAGTTTTTATGCCTATCAAAAATTTCCAAAGACAGAGACAGTACCATTTGCTTCTGTTTCACTTAAAGGTGACAGTTGCAGACTTTGGGGCCATCACAATTCACATGAATACTCTCACTTCTGTGGCTGCTGACCCTAAAGAAATCTTTAAATATCATGGAGTCTAGAATTGTAGAGAACTCTCGTGCCTTTATTCTAACGGCAGAAAAAGAGTGATTACCCGGGTGAAACGATTTGTGTGTGAGCTGCTGGAGGCCACTGAGCAGCTCTGAGCTGAAGTGGAAGACAGAGAACTAAGTCAGGTGCAAGAATAGTCTTGTTAGGACTCTCAGGTTTCTCATAACAATTTTCACCTAGGGCCACTACCAAGATGAAGAGAATGATCACTTCTCACAGAGGAAGTATGTGTTTCTTGGTTTAACTTCTTGGTTCTTTGACAGGATGTTTGATTTAAGACACGCTTTGAAGACACAGATTTCCAGCAAGAGACACAGAGTGGTTGGAGGGGAACTACTCATGAATTATGGCAACTTGCCTGAAGAAAACACCAGATGCCCAAAGAAATGGCATACTGTTATTTTCTTGCCAGTGTCACCTACTGTATCAGGATCCAGTACATTATCTTTCAAGTGCTGAAATGAAATTATTAACACAAAGGTAGGTATTTGAAGAAATAGGTAGATATCCAGTTACTAAGTCTAGGCCTAATTAAGGCTTTTTTCTACCATGCTATACCTAAACTAGAAATTCCAAACACTGTGTAGCCTAAAGGTTTCAGTATGTTGGTTATGATCAGAATTGTGTGAAGTTTCCATTTTAGTGCTTCCTCCGAGTAGTAAGAACGTTATCAAGGACTCAGACACTTCTTGAAATCAGACCGACGCAACTATGCCCTTAAACCCCTGAAGAATTCACTACTATAGCAATCAGTTCACAGGGATGTCCTCAGACTGGGCTGGTTTTGAGAGACAGTGTGAGAACTAGCCTGGGCAGGAAGATGACCAGCCACTGCACCCCTGAATCCAGGGGCCAAACCAACAGTGCTGCACAACAAGTGCAACTATGAGTGTCAGCCAGGATTTTCACAAGTGCAGCAACACACTGATTGTTTAATTACATGTAAAGAGCTGGGCAATATTGTAAAATGCAAATTCCGATTGTTCTAAAGCAGCCAAAATCCTTGGGACAGTTGGAACCATTATGTGGAAGAACTGAAGAGGTTTCTGGAAAGCCAGTGAGTGCCACTCCTTAACAAAATGGTACGATAACAAATCCTCCAGAGGTGTGAGCTACCTGACCTTTTAAGTAAGCTGTGCTTAGTCAGGAGTGCCTAACTTTTTGTTGCTGATTTTCCAATAGACCAGAATTGAAAGAAGGATGGAGGTTTTAGTTAAATGAAAGGAAGACAGCCAAGCTGAAGGCAACATTTGTAGAACAGTTTTGCAAGCTTCCCCCCCCCTTTCAGAAAAATCCAGAGGCATACGACGACTTCAAATACAACCAAATCAATGGATTTACCACCTCATTTCATTTTTAATTTAATGGTTCTGTTCATTCATAAAATAGAAATACTACAAGGTGAAACATGGACTGAAATTTAAACACCTCATTAGAGTTACATATTATTTTGTCTACCAAATATATTGCTTTGTCAATGGAACATGGTGGTTTATGCAAGATCTCTACCAGGCTGTTGCTTTACAGTTATTTGTTTGGGTTTGATTTTACCTCTGCAGTTCCCTGATCAAAATGTATACAATTTGGTTTATGTATAGCACACTCAATGATATTATAATGATTTGCAAGGTATTTGTATTGATTTCACTTTACAAAAGAAGTCAAAATCAAATTAATCATAAGAAAAAGAGACCAAATGCAATCTTTCAAGTTTTGTCCATAGAAAAACTTATTGAAAAGAGATACAATCCAGAAAAACACTTCAGTTTTCACATTTCAGTTTTGCTTGAAAAAATTTGATTGCTGAAAATATTTGATCAATACTTGTCACTTCTGATTTGTCATTTCTCAATAGTTGCAGATAAAATTCATTGTAACATGGAACTGAAAACTACCAAGATAATTAAGTGGATGCATCTAATCCATAAATGTACTATAACAAAATGAGGTTTTGGGTTTCTAACCCTTTGAAGATAGAAATTGCATTATTAAAGCAAATCTGAATCTAATGAATGCAGAAAACAGGTTGACTTTGATCAAATTAGTCTTCTTATGCTCAAAGTACTTGATCTTCAAAAACTCTCAGCAACTTCCCATTTAACCCAAGTGCCCATCTGAATTTGAAAGATCATGCAAACCTGGATATTTACATACAGGAAAAAACCATGATGAAATGTGTCATTAAGCCTCTATGAGATAATAAACAAGGTTTCTAATAACCCTGCTAAATAATGATATGGTTTACATAGCTCTGTGAACTGGCAAAAAAATTAAGAGCGGTGGGACAGATGCAAGCAGAGCAGCAGGTCAGGAAGGATTAGATCACTGTGCCTCAGCAAAACCTCTTACAGAAGACAAAAAATGGTAAAAATCAACACCAACCACTCAAGTGTTGCCTTTCTGTTTAACAAAGTGAGGTTCAGGAATCCATTGAGGCTTCCAGGTAGCTCTGCCAACTTACCCCCATTGCCTGTCTAGGCAATTTTTTCCCCTCAGATAATGCAAGCTATTGTCAAACACTTGATTGTTCTTTTAAACTGCATTTACAAAAGGTGCAAAGGAACAAACTTGCCACCATGGTAGCGCATAAGCTGGGAGAGAGTATAATGCAAACAAGGTAAGGTGAAGGGCTTTTGCTACCTAGAGATGACAAACTAAATTCTAGCAAGAATGACATTGGTCGGTGTCCCTGCATTCCCTACTCCCAACAAAATTAAAATCCATAAAAAAGGAAAAGGACAGCAAACAGGAGCAGGCTATTTTCCCAGGATTTAGATTGCTGTGATGCAAGTCCAAAACTAAGTCAAATGAATCAACTGAAATAGCTGGGTTTAAGTTCACAGAAGTTTTAAAGTCATGCCAGAGAATAAACTAGAAGACCTGTTTTCCATTCGTGCTGTCCTCCCCTAAATTCATCTCAGGCTGCTCTCTCCACGTTCTCCAAGACTGTCTCTCCAGGGGCAGCTGCATCTCACACCAAACAGAGCTCGCTCTCCTACGCCAAACTCATGAGAGTCAGCATCAGGGACAGGCACTGCATTCCTCTGTCACTGGTTTTTCCCTGTCCTCCACCTCTCTGCTTGCCCTGCCCTTATGGAAAAGGATTCAAGAATAGCAAGAGCTTGAACCCACACCATCAGCAAAAAAAGAGACAGTTAATATACATTATAATGCCACCTAGAACACAGCCCCACCATCTCCATAAAGATACACGTAACCGAACAAGAAATAAGGGATATTTTCAAAAATAATGAGTGGACACTACTTCCAAAGATCAATTTTCCCTTCTTTTTGATTAATGGATATTTGCCACATTTTCAACAGCTTTCTCTAGGTCACCAGGAAACTGAAATATCAGTAGTTGAAACCCCAAAATATGTTTAGCTAGTTACAATTGTGCAATAGCAAGGTCACGTTAAATTCGTTCTACAAGGAGCATTTATTCTACTGAAAACAATAATATGACAAGACTATATTTACAACCATAATAAACACAATAATAAATGCTGACAAGTTCCTCCTGTTTCACTTTTCCTAAATTTGAATCTGTGTTAGCTTATCAGAATAAGAGTACACTCTACTTTGAGACTGTTTTTGAAAAGCAATACAATTAACTCCTAAATCAATAAATGAGAGATGATCACCTTCTATTCTTTTTAATACTAACCCCAATGTAAACCAATATTATTGACATGTGCTAGGGAACCACCCCTTTTTGGTACATAAAAAATCAACATCAATCTAAAGTTTCTATGTGCTCTACAAATTAATCCATATATTTACAAAAAAAGAAAAAAAAAAGAATCATTTTCACTGAAAATATACTTAACAGAAATGGATACAGCTCTCTGACATAACAGTATATCACACCTGTAAATCGTTGTCCCTTCTATGCTGTATAATTTAATAACCTCAAACAATGAGATTTTTATGCAAACTCAGATTTTACCCTAATATGACACACTACAAACAAACATTGATCCCTTCAGGAAAACACTTGGTGTTAACATGGATAGCACTGAACACATTTAAAATCTGCTTTGAAGAAGAAGAAATTCAGCCCTGCACACAGCAGGTACATGATTCCTACTCAGCCTTGGTATCCTACTGCAGCCCTACTCATTACTTTGGGATTCTGATGTCCTTCAGGTTAGCTGTCTGCTTAACTTCTTTGCTAATTGACTTACCGTACTGCTGGAAATGTTACAGTGCAAAAAATGGTCTAGCTGAAGTCACCACACAAAGCAAAACCAAACCAAAATCATGTTCATTTCTCACAAATAAAAAACCGAAGCCTTGAAGAGTCTCAAAATGCTGAAGCGTCGGTACACTGAGGAGGGGAACGCGTACAATAGGTACAAGGATTACAGAAGGGTGGTAAACACTCTCCTCTCGAGGGTTAAAACCACATTCATTAGCAGTGAATGTCTTTCCTATTCCTGCTTCATCTCCACCTTTTTTGACACCTAGCTTGGAAAGTACACAGTAAACTAATTAGAAGTGAAGCAAGAGTGGGCACAGTGGGCAACCTCCAGCCTATGCAGTTCGAAACAAGTTTCTCCCAGAAAAATTAACCTTAACAATTAATTTCAGCTCCTGCAGAAGCCGGTGGGATCTAACCTCTGTTAGACACCCTGCTGATACTTCTGGATGATTTGGCACTGAACTTTAATGTAAGGCATATTTACAGACAGTAGTAGATAGATTAGTGTCCTTTTGTATGTGGCCTTAGTTTTACGAGCCTAAAAGAAAGCTACATTCCCTGTTTCTGTGACCATGAACTCACCCCATGAGCTACTCATGCCACAAGAGGCTTTCAAAGAAAGGTCTTTTTGTCTCCTACCACAGAAAAAGCTGCTATAATGACAGTTCAGGGAGTTAAATTGCTCTCCCTTCAAGAGTCCACTATGGTACATTTCTAAGAGAGATACACAGTGACTCAGAATGTCCACCAGACTGAAATTCAAGAAGTGATACTTCTATATGCATAGACCAAACAAGGCTGAAACATTTTGAATAGTGTCTTCTGCCAAAATGCCTTTATATTAACCACATAACCCTATATTCCTTCACATAGCCTAGATTTTCCTTTATTAACAAAGCATTGGCAAAAAGATTACATTACTTATTTACTGATAAATATATTTTGATTCATTAATAGAATCATTAAACCCATGTGATGCTTAGTTAACAGAGTAGATTCCAAAGAGAGTAACTCTAAACATCAAATTTCCAAGGAGTAAATTGGGGCATGGGGAACTGTATTAACCTTCTCAAGATCTCTATCAGCCCATATGGGTTTTGGGCTTTCACAAAACAAGCCACTAAATCAGTTCTTACGTGTTTCAGGGCAATGTCAACAACAAAGATAGTGAAAAATGGCTATGTTTAAAAACCCACCAAAAAACCCCAACTTGAAATTTCAAGGACTCCACAGCACTATTATTTTAGACAAGATGCAGAACACGGACGTGGCTTGGCCAAGTGAAAAGATCAGGGCATGGCAGGCTCAGAAGCCTTTTACATTGGTGCATGGTTTGGGCCAAAAAGAACACGTTCCACTCTTGCCCAGAGCCTGCTACCACCATCTGCACAGTCCCACCCAGCAGTTGGAGCTACCTAACAGCTCTGTCACTTCTGACTGTAGCTGAACGCACGTAAAGGGCCAGAACAGTTAATGCTGTGCCCACCAGTTCCAATTCCCCAGCTGAGCTGATCAGGTGGACATTTTTACACCCAAACCTAAGCGGAGAGGAGCTTCACAGCAGTATGGAGCAAACCTCAGACCTGTGCTTCTCTCTGTGGCAAGATGCTGTCAGTGACCGAGGGCAAGGAGCCTGCCTTTCATACTTTTTGTGTAGGTACATGTAAATGCTGATCAGAAACAAAGAAACGTGGAGGGATACTCTTAAAGGACTCAACTTTTCAACATTATTATGGGACACCTCTTCCTCCTAAAAGTTTTGGATTATCCCTAAAATTTTCTAAGCCAATTTTTAGACCTCCTCCTTTCATTCTTGATTTACGGTTTCAGAATTGCTGACCTTAGTAATGAAGCAGTGAAAAAATAATAATAAAGAAGTTATTCTTGCCAGAGCAAACATCTAAGCCTAATTGTTGATATTAGCTTTTATTGACATCAACATGAAATTCTGATTTCTAGCAGCAATCTAGCATGTGAGTGGTGGGCACAATTTATCATGGAAGAAGGAAAAATGGTACATCCTGTCACATCATGAATCATAGAAGTATCAAAATTGCTATGGAAACTCTGCACTTTTTATAGAGTAGGCACATAAAATTCACATAATATGTCAGAGAATAACTTATTACTGTCCTGAGGCTGTAATAAGATCTACACCCTTATTAGTGAAAAGATTTGACAGATTTTGTTTATAATGAATACTTGTAGCCAATGAGGTTGAGTCAAAGTCACCCTATTTTGACCCATCCACTTGCTTTTAGGTTTCTGTCCCCCTTAGATACATGGAGAGTGCAGACTAATATAATTTCCAATGGTTATTAGATTCCATTATAGTCAGTTGTGATACGACAGGGAAATTGGCTGTATCCAGGTACAATATTCACAATTATTAGGAAGAAATACCTACTTATCACCTTGGATTTTTTCTTGTACTATACAGACCTATTCTTAGCATTTACCTGTTCTGTTTACAATTTGTTGTTGAAGACACATCAGAAAAAAAAAAAAATCAGGATTCATTTGATAAGACTGCAAATAGAAAAATCTAGGTTTTAACATGAAATGGTTTAAAGTATTTTCTGCAAATAGCCTAAACACTGCAGCCCTTTGCCACCCTGATCTGTGTGTGACATGTTTCTCCTTGATTGACAGCATCTCTGATGGGTTAGGTTGGAGAAAAATGAGCTCGTTTAGGAAAGCAGAAGATACTACAATTAGGTTTTGCAGTCCAGAAATACAGTGACTGGTAAAAGAAAGCAAAGTGGAGAAAAATGGTTGTACTTGTAACACCCTAGGGTGCAAGGGTACATTTATCACCTTGTTTTATATGACACAGTGAATGAATGGTGATGAAGATTGTCAGCATCAATGTCAGTGAGAGCAATTCCACAAGGAAAAGAGTTTGCATTAAGAGACTCTCCACCAGGAAGAAATTCACCTGATTACTTTATAAACAACCAACCTACAAAATGGAGCAAAGCAGGTAACGGTAGATTAAAGATTTATCTTTTGTTTGTCCTAACTGTAGGCTCCTTTTTACTGAAGACAATGCACCTGAGGTCAGGGTACAGCAATCGGACCGAAGCCTTTGAAGATAATAGGGGCGTTAAAAAAAGGCAATGTAAAATGCACACGCTACAGCAACCATCAAGTCCAACCTCAGAAGCATGCAGTGGGAAGAGAAGGACTGCACTGTATGTAAACACAGTAGACACCACCGTGTCTTACAGTAAGTGGTCTGTTACTATTGAACCTCATCAGATCAACTGGCAGGAGTTCCAGTTCATATACAGCACCTTCAAAGGCAATGGGAAACTACTCCTGGAAATTCGTACTGCTGAAATCATTGACTCACACAAATAAGCCTTCATTGTCTATGAAAATGACTAAAAAAAAGCAACGCTGGGTAATTAAAAATCTAAAGAAAACAAAAGAACAACCAGAACAAAAAGCCCAGTGCAGAATTAGGATTACTGGTGGACATCTAAATCTCTTCAGTGCAAAACACACTTAAACCACAAGTTATTGAAGAGAGAGTAGAGTGAAGGTGGACACACCCAACACCAAGCATGCCTGCAGCATGCAATGCTCCTTCACACACTCATCATTTAACAGGAACCAGAGGGTACAACTTTGCTACATCTTTACCTCACCTTCTTTAAAACCTCATGCTACAGTTTGGCTAAAAGGGCCTCCACAACACGATAGCGAAACAAAACCTTCAGAAGCTGTTTCTTCCAAAATGCCACGGCGATTCAAAGAAGGGCTGAGGTACCTGCCAAGCAGCTGGGCTCTCCCGGGCTGCCCCACGCCTTGCTGCAGTGGCTGCCTCCACCTCTCAGCACAGCAACACCCACCCACGCTGCTGTAGGTGTTTCCTAAGGGCTACTTCAAGACTTGGGGAGACAGGGAGGTGGGGTGTGCGCTCCCACGGGCATCCATACCCCTTGGTTTTACAAGGTGGAGCTCTTCCTCACACCTGCAACTACACCCTTCAAGGGACATCTGCTGAGGAAGTGTAACTCTGCATTAATGAGGAAGAAGTGCCTTCTTTTGACCATGCGACCATTAAAGCTTCCACTGAGTGAGGATATCAACTGTTCCCATACAAGGACAAAGAAACAATAAAAGTTTGTTGAAAAATGCAATCTATTAAATTCGGAAAACTTCTCCTATTTTCCATTAGCTAAGGAAAAACAAACTTTTGAGAAAAACTGCTTCACTGAAATTTCATTTTAAGGATTTTAATTTTTATGAATGTCATACTTGCACCTATCTATACCCTCTATTAAATGCACAGCGTACACTTTTCAACATATTTAAGGAAATTTAATGAGTTTAATAAACTTAAAGGGATGTTATGTCTGTTCACTCGGTAAAGATTGTTTATTTCAGGAAATAAAGCATTCTGAAATGAGTAATATGACTTTTAGAGTTATGACTATCTCATTCAATTAGTTTCTGTAATTATTGTCATTCCACACAGTATATGCAACACTAAAGGAGAAAATACATTTCCAGGAATTACAGTGTAGGTGTACAACTGTTACTGCTAATGAGCCATAAACTTTAGTCCCCTGCTCTCTAAATTCATGGCAGTGTAATGTAATTTGACAAAATAAGCGACAGTTACAATTGGACAAATAATGCATTTTAATATTTTCTATGAGATTGTTACCCTCCAACGTATTTCATGCAATTTATTTTTTGTTCTATATTTTAGAACATCGTCCCACTTTTAAAAAGTATGTTGCAATAGACTCGAGCAAGATCTGAACACCACCGAATTCTCACAGCTCAATTACATGCTACCTGAGCTATAGGCAGGAAATCTCCAAGATGTTTCCACCTCTACCTAGCTTTGCCTTAACTCAATTTGAAAGAGATACTTAAGAACAAGCTAAACGTAATCCTAGATCTTCACAACTGACGGACTAAGACATTTTACTACATTAGCAAGTAGTAGAGGGTAGCAGGAGCAAGTCCATGAGTGAAGCAGTTAGTACAGAGGCCCAGCCGTGTGTGTGTGTGTGTGTGTGAAACTCAAAACTAGCTTGAGTCTAATCCCAAGGACTGCGGTGCATTACACATGCTCCTGGAGAACACCTTGCAGTAAAGTCTTATTTGTTAGGTATCCAAATCACTTATTCCATGACTGCTCCAAAGCAAAGCTCACTAGAGGGACGATTGGGAGATTTCCTTCATAAGCACACCCCAGTCTGAACTGAAACAGTAGCCACTTTTAGTGGTGCAATTTGAAACACTTCATGGTCAATGAAAGAAAGGGAAAGATTTTCAATCACACTCTTACAATGCCTGAGAATATACAACAGGTTTTGGTGCCAGAGCTTCGCACTCCACAAGGTGAGAGTTCCTATGCTCAGAACAGGACATCTTGGGGGAGTGGAAAAAAAACCCCAACAATTATTAAGAGCTGAGTAAACACAGGTACAGAAGAATATTACTGAAAAGCTAATAATTCTGATGAATGATTTTTCACTTGGAGTTCATATTACCCAGTGCCATGCGATTGGGAATGGTCCCCACTTCAGAAGATAGAAGTTTATTATTTTCCCACTAGACCTTCTTAGTCTGGCACCTGCCACAGCCTGTGGATGGGGAAAAGCTGACAAAGAAAGAGGCGGAGATTGATTTCAAGTATCATCATCTACATTCTGCCCATAAAGAAATAAGTAACAGTAACGAATGTTCTTTATACAGAAGAAGTTTGAAACTGTCTGGCCTCTCCAGAGCCTGGCACGGAACAGCCAGATTCAATATGCTGATGAACGTGTGTCTGCTGCACTGTGCATAGGTGTTGTGCTGTTATGCACAGATCACGATAAAATATTCATAATCTAAAACCAATATAAAAATAAAAGAAATTTTAAAAAATTACAAGAATCAGGTTGCTGTCTTATCACTCAAAGGAAGAATTTTGATCAGTAGTTTCTTTACTTCAAGTTCAGAAAAATCACTCTGGACAATTTAAAATAAAGAAAGAACAACAATCACGCTATTTTGATACAGGGATTCAAGGGACACCTTTTCTCACCACTATACACCTTTGCATACAGCATACCTGAGGCTTAGATTCAATACAAGACAATTTCCACTGATCTTTTACCCTGTGAATACTGCAACAGCAAAGAAGATGGTTAGCACTGTAATCACCCTATCCTCTCCATGGTCCAGTTCCTCTAAAAGCCCACTACTTCTCACAGTTGGTGCCTCACCGTAAATGATTTTCTGTCTCCTCAGGTTGCGACAAAACAGAACAAAGGCCACTTTGCCAACATGTGAGATGCACTTTGCATGCTTCCCAAAGAAATAATGGCACACTCCCTAGCAGCAATTACAGACCTGAAGAAGATTTTCAGAAGTAATCAACTGGTTGGGAATGACTCATCTCTTGTGTTCACGATGTCGGTCACATCCTGAATGCTCAGCTGTCCTTGCTAAACAATCAATCAAAAACGTGTTAATGAAAAAAGTCACCTGTCACTTTTGAAAAGCTTAGTCATAATATGCATATTTATAGATTTATGTGAGACCTTCAGTTAATTGGATGTACTTGCTCTCCTGGCTTTCATGAAGATTGTTATGTTGGTATCAGAAGTTACCCAGCTAGTTGGGATAAGGCAAAGACACTGTCAATGTCAAACAATTTGCATGGCTACACTTTCTGTGGCTCCTCAGGGTTTCAAAATCTGAAGAGTTTGGGCTTTGTTTAAATGGAATGATTGACAGAGTAAGATTAAATTTCTGTGCTTTTAGAATTTATTAAAAAAAGAGAAGGTAGGTTGGAACATTTTTACCTTTATCATGGTTTAGCTAGATTATTCCATTAAAATGGATATCTCTCTGCAGATATTACACAGTTTCAAAATGATATCTTCTTAATGTACCCATTACTGTCTTTAAGGCAGTTGTTAAGTCATTCAGTAGCTTTATCTGGAAGGACAAAAGACCAAGCTGTAGCTTCAGTTACTGTGTCTAAAGCCAAAAGGACCTGTCTTTTCCTAGTTTTATTTAAAACTGTGATGCCAATCAAGAAGGTATTTAGAAGCATATGGGAGGTGATGGAATACAAAAGGGTAAGACAGGCTTTTCTTGTACGATTTTTAAGCTACCCTGTTATCAGATAAATAAACAAATGCCAGCATCTCAGCCTTCAGAACAGAGCTGATAAAAGCACATTTGATTTCATTTATGATTATATGATTAGGAGAGGCTAAAGCTTCACGTTGATTTCCATCCCATTCATGTGAAGCAGAGACTATTTAGACTATTTGCACATCTGGGAGACCTGGGCTTTAGTCATCTTGTAGATACAACTTAATTCCTTTTTTCTACTTAATACTACCTATTCCTATAGCATTTAGTATTGGTAACCCTATGTACATAGGGCAGAATTATAGTGCCCAATTTCTTTTACTTGATGCAGTGGTACAAGATAAATGCTTTTAATCCATTATCTATGTAAACACAGTGTTCAGCAGAGGCCCAGCTCTTTCAGAGTAGCTCAGTCAGTTGCCATTAAAACATTTAATATCAAAGTTAGCATCCAAGAACACCAGAGATCACACTAAAAAAGTTTTATTTACTGTAATAACAGCTTACTATTTAATTGCAGAGATACACAAGCAATAATGCAAGCAGCACACTGCACTCAGTTTTTCCTACCTTGCACATAAGACAAGCATGTTCAAACTAACAAAATGCAGGAGTCACAGCATTAGCACTTGTGCTTTACCAGTTAGGTTCCAACCCCAGCAAACATGCAGTGAGCACACAGACAACTTTAAAGTTGCACTTTAAAGTGCAAACTAGTCTCCACCGATACCACTGTTTCCACTGATTTCTATTTATCGGCTTATTATTTCAGTATGTTCCAGACAAGCCTCCTTTAGAATTTCACATTTTTTAAAAGATCCGTTCCCTTTAAGTTTTACCTTCCTAGGAAGTATTTGCTTATGTCACAACCTACACAAAAACTGTGTATCAGTCGTCACTTAAAAAAAACCCAAACAAATGTAATCAAAGGAGAAGCAAACTATTCAACATTTTCTGGGTGCTTATGAACCACATGCACTCTTTCTTGAAGTCCTTCTGTATTTTCTCACCACAAGCTCTCCCGGATAACAAATGACACATTTAGAGGATGACTGAACGCTCTCCAAATGTTAAGAGTGGTGAGGCAGACAGTTGCTCAGCACAGCTGGCATTATAACAGAGAGCCATGGGAAAGCTTCTTGGCGTTCAGTGGCCCTTGTGCTTTCACAGGAGGACCACATTTAGCAAATGCTCTTGAGCCAAACACATATGCAAGAGCAAGGTGAGCGAAAGGTGAGCTCAGGAGTTTTCCCCTTTAACTATGACATTACCATAAAACATGGAGCAAGACAGTTCTCTCTTGCCCTCCAATTAATCCCACTGCAGCAAACCCTAAAAGTACTGACATTAGGATTGGTACTCACTGATAGTGCAGAAAGACCAACGACTTGTGGTCAGTCTTATTTCGCCTCCTCCCTACCAGTTTCCACTTGGACCATGAGGCTGACAAATTTTTACCTAAAGTACCTAGAGGTGCCAAGAAAAGTTTCTTAAACCACTCAGAGGAGTAGCCAGTTGAGATCCAATATAGAAACACTCTTCCACTCCCCTCATCCTTCCCTGTCTTTTCAGACACCTCTCAAGGAAATGAAATCACTTGTGGCACTAGCAGGTTACATCTGCCCCTGCTTTCCACGCATCCCACTGAAGGGCCACCATAGGCTCAAACTGGTAAAGCGCAACCCAGTAGACTAGAAAGGGGAAGGAGAGGGCTTTGGGATCTTTACTTAACACTGATCTTGTAACCCCCAACATGCCACATATGATGGAGGAGAGAAGGATGGCAGATGTTCTTCTAAACCCCAGGTTGAAGTGGCAGCTGCTGAGGGGCTCAGCTACACCCAGGGGACAAAGATTTCTCCAAGCCTTACCCCTGTTTTGCTTTCACACCCCACTCTAGGAAAAAATGTGAGCTGATACAGCTTGTGAGAAAGGAAAAGAAACAGGGACCTGTCATAGTATACCTACAACACAGGGTGAAAATTCCCAGTTTGTAATTTGTCCTTCCACTGAACTATAATTCAGTAAATCAATTAAACTACAACTGAGTAAATAGTGTAACTGAAAATGCACCAGTACTGCTTTTCAGGGCTCAGCTGCTATTCTTTATGGATTCAGATCTGAAACACCACAATTTGCATTAAACAGAGGAAAAATTTGAGTTCCCCTTTCTGACATGTCACAAATCTTCATGTGTAATCGTTTTTGTTATTTGCTGAAGATGAGTTTTCAGTCACTCACTTTGGCAGCAGACAAACTGCAGAGAAGGCAGTGAATTAATATAAATGAATGGATCACATTCTGTGTGCCTGAAGGACTGAGCTCCTAAAAACAAATTCACTTTCATCTAACAAAGCTTGTTTACGATTTTTTTTTCTGTAAGACCATGCTCCCTCCAATCTCTACCACTTTATGCTTTATCTTCTCATATTATATGAGGTCTCTTAAAAGTTTTACACTAAATCTCTACTGCACATTCATACAGAATAATGAATATACCATATTAAATACAAGTGCCTCGACAAACAGAAGCTCTTGCCAGCTAAAGCTGCATCTCTGCATAAATATACCCACAAAGGAATTTTGTAGCATCTGGGGATCCAGATTAAAAACAAATAGATAAAAAAATGGCCCCATTGAATCATAAGCGAGAGTGAAAACGCACTCGAGTCCTACTTCAGATGTAGCTGGCTTTTGAGAGAGTTAGGAGTGAGCCCAGGTACAGCTTTAGAACAGAGACCTGGACTGCCTTAGATTTTTTTTGTGTGCATACCCCAGGAGCTCCAGGCAGCAGCGTGCCAATACACAGAATTATCAGCACATCAAAGGCATTATATTTATCAAACCCTGCCACAGCACATTTACTAGCGGTATGATGGATGTTGTTGTAGCAAGCAAGGAACACTTTGATGTACATGGCCTTCTTTGATTAATGAGGGCTCTTGCTGAGAAGCTGCATATGGAGTAAATTACTCTTTTCAAAAATGGCTGATTTGCACTATTGTACTAATTATGTCACAAGCTTAGAGTCAGTTCCAGATTCAGTCACCCAAAATAAAGAAATAAAGATTCCCATATACAGGTCACACTTCTGTCACACACATGCATCAGCTCAAAATCCTAATTAAATTACAGTCTCTTTCCATCTGCACAGAGCACTGGAAAGTATTTCCTCCCTCCACTCAAAGTTTCTAACACTCTACTATCTAGCAACTACTTTGTTTCTCTGAAATGAATGCCGTTTTTTGAAAACTCTGTTGTATTTAAGAACAATATAAGAGCTTGGGAATTTTAATTCTTCACACACAAAAAAAAAGGCATAGGAAACCACAATGCACAAAGTGTGCCTCTTAAAAGCATTTTCTAGGTTAATTCTAGCAGCTAGCAAAACACCACAAAACTGAAGTTATTCCATTAGCCTCAATTCTCTAAGCATGGGGTGCCTTAAGCAATTTATCCACTTAGCTGTAACAACAACAACAACGTATTTCTTTTAGAGCATTAAAGCAGTGCTACTTTCTTAAAATTTTGAACAGTAAATATTTTATTATGTTAATTAAGTACGTTTGCAGTCTCAAATTTGTTACTGCAGATGGCAGAAAGAGTACTTTGCCTGGGATCACATGGAGCACACAGATCAAACTCTGACTTGGATCGCTGGAGATCTAAGCAAGATGAAAGAGAGTACAAAGTCAGGGCTCCTGCCAGTAGGGTGACACTCCACCCAGGACTAAATGATTTAAGTGCACTTTCTGTTAGGAAGTTCAGATTTAATCCAACTTAGGTTTAATAATTCAACACTTTTACACAACACCGTGTGCTGTGGTTGCACAACAGCATATTAACTCCACAATAACAGAGAAAAAGCAGTAGCCCACATTAGACCTCTGATTTTTGGAAATAAAATAGCACATGTCACACATCAAGCTGAAGTTTAAAAAGCCTTCTCAAATTTGCACGTGTAGCATTTCGGTGAGTGAATGCTGGATGTTAATTGAACAAGGAGGTTTGCATCTGACACACAGCAGTTTCACCTTTCTATAGCCTCTGGGAGGTTTCCATGGACTCCAGTCAGCCAGAACTGCAGTCGAGGGGTGCAACACGTTTAAACAGAAACAGATTCCTCTGCAAAGTCAAACGTTTAGATCACAAGTAGACTGCACATATCATCTGCACGCTTATTCTGAAAGAAGTCAGCCACACTGCCATTCTCCTCTAGGGATTTCTACAAAGATTTCTGAATTGCTGCAGGGAAGAGAAGGAAAACAGATTCCATCAAAGGTATGGTTCCCATTTCAACAACAACATTGCCTTTTCTTTTATTTTATTTTGTTCCACAGCAGTCTTTCATTGAAAGCAAGTTCTCCAGGTATATAAAATGCTATTAAGCTTCCTGAAAACATAATCCAGAATACCTACACTGTCAAGAAAACATCCGAACTCAGGTGTTTTCCAAATTGCTTAAAAGGTAGGAGGTTACAACTTTCAAAACTTCTCTGAAAAGACATTTCTTTTGCCATAGAACAAGCTGGAAAAAAAATTCCAAAGCCATATAGGATTTGATAGCAATATCCACAAGGGGAACTTATGAAGGGAAGTAGCTGAAGAAGAACATTCAGATCTTTGACAGGTCCCCCTGGACATGCTTCTGAAAGGTTAGGAGCTCGTGCTGGGAAATTGGCACTCACAGTGAAATATAGCACTGTCACTGGACAGCCCAAAAGGAGTTCCATGAACTTGCTAAAAATTTCTGTAAAATGTCACATACCAGCACCAAAATAATCCTAGGCCTATGTACAAACATCTCAAACAGGTGAAGCCATACCACATGCCACATAAGAACCAAACAGCCTGTCTAGAAATTCCTAGCTCAACAGCAAACAGTATAAACTTCTTTGGTACTATTGGTACAAAAGAAAACCAGTAAAACAATGCCTACATATTAAACAAGACCGTTCTTGGCTCTCTTTTTGGTGCAGTTTCACTATCTGTTTCTTCTAGACCTCCTGAATCTCTTTAAATTTGGAAGACATTCTTTTTAAAAGGCATTAAAAACCTCAGCAGTTAGTATGTATATACATACTGTATATTATTTACCAATGCAAAACCAAAATACTGAGCACACTGAATTCTTTCAAGCTTCTTTGGAACACCCTGAGGTTTGCTCAATTTCTCCTGTGTGTGTGAATTCAGCTTCCCAGAACAGCTGAGATGACTTAACTTCCTTCTTTTAGAAGAGCTCAGTACAGAACCTGACTGTTGCAGTCTCCCCGAGATGGAGAATAACAACTAGATTGATCCAGAATTGCTGTATTATATTGTGGGTTTAGGTCTGGTTTAGAAAAGGGTTTGGAGTGCTTAGGGGTTTGGTTTACATCCAAAAACTAACCTAGAAGACACTTCTGTACTTCCAATATGCCAGCATTACAAGACTCGTACGTCTGGTCGGTCATGCTGAGAATTCCTGTATCAAGGTGTTCAAGGTAACTAAAACAGATTAAAAGGTTATGTTAAAATCTTGCTTAAATTTCAAAATAAGACAAAAATGGTTCTTATTCACCATAACTGGTATCTTCAGCCCCAGTTTTCTCTGACTTCATTCCAGCCTTAGAGGCTATAAGCAGCATAGACCATGTTTTATGCTTCGGATGACAATTTTTTCCCCTCAGAGTTCTCCAAACTGTTCGGAATTCTGCCAAAGTCAAAGTTCAATATTTCATCTGGTTCCAATTCCTAATGCAAAAAATGTCTGCTTATGAAAACCGTCCTCTTACTTTATATAAATACATCTACTTGGCACCAATTCTTTTGTTGTTTCCCAAGAATTTCTACAATTAATTTCCTACATTAGGTAATAAACTAGAAAATCAGTTTCCAAAGCAAAATTGGAAATACTGTAGAGGTATGTTCTCAGACTATAATATTTTCTGTAGAGAAATGTCTCATTTCCAACCTTATTCTTGTTTTACAAACATTTTAAAATAAACTAAACTATGAAGAACAGAAGTTCTGCTAGAAGACAGCTATGACTTGCACCGAGCCCACAAACTCAAGGAAATAAAAAAAACCACAACTGACAAAAGGATCCAAAGCTGATCTCACATTAGTTGTAAACTGCTGGATCAGGCATTTAAAATAAGCCTTTGATGTTGGAGTTGCTACTGTATAGCTGGAGAATAGCAAATGTTGAATTTAAAAAGCCAAAAAATAAAAGCAAGCTGGTAAGTCTAACAACGGAACAAGAAAAATTAAAGGTAACAGTTTAGAGGATAGTCTACAAATATACTAAGACAAAAAACCTGTAAATACTGAGAAGGAAAACATTAACCCCCGAAGGCACTTACAGGGCAAGTAGGTATAAATTAAGTACAAATTTAGGCCAATGATTAGAAAGTTTTTTTACCGATTAGAGTTGCAGTGGTCTAAAACAGCTTTAAAATTAACAAAAAACTCCAAACCTCGAACAAAACCAAACCATCCCTACTAAGACCACCAAAAAAAAAAAAAAAGCACTAACAAAACCTGTTACAAGTCCCATTAAGATGGTGTATACTACTGAGGAGAGACACCAGGATTGCACCAGCAACAACAGCAGAGGATCAGACTGAAGAACTCGGGAGGTATCTTCCAGTCACACGCTCCAGATTAGCATAAGTAGTTTAGCTCAGAAACATACTGTTCATGGTTGTGTCTGTCTACCTGGGCAGCTAAAAGTAAAATTCTGGCTCTCATAAGAGCCACAATTATTTTTCAGGACAGAATGTTATTTTATAGTTGTCATATGTCTTCACAGCAGGTCCGATGAGTAACAAATATGACAAGTGGCATAGATGCTAACGTTCTGGTTAGTAAGACAGAATTTTTAGCAATCATAATCAGTATTTACCAGCCTCTGGTCTGAAGAAAAAATAAAGGGAAAGTAGGTGGGAACTCTCAAGAGGTGTGAAAATAAGCATCTCACCTAAAAGACCTTTTGACATACTAGAGGCAAACTGCCAAGTCCCAGCACCTAACCCAGAAAGGAGTCTGAACACAACTTATTTTCTCCTGGACCTTCTAATGGAACTGTGCTAATGGATTCTGGGGCTGCAGAACTGGACTCAAACAAAGCAGGCAAGCTGCCCATCAGTCAGAAGCAGGACAAAGTGCAAGGCTGCTCTTTGCATCATCACACCGACAGTAAGCGTGGCCAAGCAGGGCATTGTACCCGTAACACAACCACCCTGTTTCACCAGGAAAACTGACAGATGTCTGGCTCTGACCATGAGGAACGAATAAGGAAAGGTTGAAACCCTGACTAACATCTTTTCCAAACATTCCCATCTTCTGTGACATTCTTCTGCCAGGCAAGTCTCAGCAGCATCATGCATCTCCCACAGAGCGTGATTTGCTATGATGAGAAGCGTAAGGGGTGCTCCTGCTTCAGCTCCTGAGACGTAGCCTAGCAAAGACCTGGGCTTCGTTCCAGTACTCCAAGGAAGTTAATAAGGCCATTTACAGTTTACAAACTACTTCCACTTGCATTGACCATTGTAAGCCTCAAGCAAAGCTGTCATGAGGCTTTTGTAAGGGAAACCTTAAGAGCTTTGGTTAAGGCTTGCTGTCAGAAAACTGCTTGAAATGAATTCAAATCACCAGGCTCCCTTACTGAAGGTCAAACACAACATTTGCAGCTGGAATTGCCAACACAACAGCAACATGAGAGGAAAAATAAAGACCCATCTGAGAGGAAGACACTCGCTTCTTTGTTAGCATTTTACTCTCAGCTGGGGAAGAGGGGGAGCAAACTGCCAGGCATCGCTGTGGGAGGGGGCAAGCAGAGCCACAGCCTGCCTGTCAGAAAGGTGAAACTATGAAACCTTCTACCTTTGAAACAGCAGTTAGCTCAAACGTTGCAATTTACTTTGAAGTCAGCCTGTACCAGTGGTGTGGGAAGAAGCAGAACTGACCACCTCCTACCTGTTTTCCGTGCTTCACAATGGGCAGGCTGCCTCTTGGTGAAGAGTAATCTCCCAACAGGGATGAAAGGGAGCCCTGACAGCTCCTGGCAGGCACGCAATGAGCACCTCTGTAGCTACCATCTCTCAGCCCCCACCCGTGTCTTCACACAGCACAAAAAGTGAAAACTTTGTGTTGCTTCCCTGCCCCACAGCATGAGCTCATGTGGGTTCCTGAAGAGCCAAGCTGTCCTGGATGAAGCACTGCTCTGTATGGCTGGAATGCCTGCACTCACGGCTGAACTCAAGCTGATGCCACAACACCCTCCCTCCTGGCTTATCCCATGACATGCTGCTCTGGCACTGAAGTGATTTCCAGAAGGCTCCAGCTCACTTCTCATTTTTCTGTTTGCATTCATTCATACTGCTGTTGGCAGTTATGAGAAGTTTATCATGAGGAGGTTTCTCTAAGCAAACTTCAGCTTTGCGGAGGGGGTGTCAGGGAGCTTGGAGTGGAGGGTAACCCCAGTGCCAGCCATGCCCTCTCCAAAAAGCTGCAGCCCCACAGACTTCCCACCGCAGGCAGAGCTGGGTGCCCTGTGAGCAGCCCCACAAAGGTGGTGACCAGGCCTGTGGTCTGTCTGCGGAGAGAGCCCTGCCAAGGGCAGCAAGGCCGGAGGAGTTGAGAGGAGCATGGCACAGACCTGGGGGAAGGCCTGTCTGCAGGTAGCCCTGGATTGCTGCTCAGGCCAGGCCAGGCGGGGCTGAGCATCCCTGCAGCTCCTGGGTTCAGGAGCAGAGAGTGGTTAGGGCTAAATGAGGCTCTTCAGAGCCATTCAGAACCAACAGTGCCTCCAGGGCAGGCAGCTCATACCTCTGACAGCATTCTTCAACTTCAGTATGATAGCTCATAAAAAAGAAATTATCTACCACATTTACTGGAACCTATCATCTTGCTTTGTTTCTTAAATAATTCACCTTTTGGGCTCAGCTCTGGCCAAAGGCCCAGATTCAGGACATTCTTCCCTTTTCCTACTCCCAATAATAAAGAAAAGCATTAAGAAAGACGGGGCCAATTTTGTCCAGTCAGAAGTTCAGCCCTAGTGAATACATTTTTGGACATCTTTCTGGAAGAGATATAAATTCAGATAAATGTTTAAGATGTATTAAAAAGTAAAACTCTCATTTGCAGCAAGCCAAGCTTCAAATGTCAGAAAACCCCAAATGTGTCGAAGGAGTAGCAGATAGCCCAGTACCTGCATGTGCTGGAGCGTGTTGTTGCAACACGCTGCTCACACCCCCACAAGTTAACAAAACTAGTAAGATTGGTCCCAAGACCAGAATCAATCTATTAACCAATATGATCTGGTGACCTTGAGTAGCCTCTCATATTTTCTACAAATTGTATTGTTTCTTGTTGAAAGGAAAACCCTCATGGTATGACTATCTCAGGATCACATCAGCAGTTTCCATATTGTATTGCTGCATGATAAGAAACAAAAAAATAATAAAATGAAACTAGATACTAGCTCATGGGGGGGGGGGGGGGGGGGGGGGGAGAAGAGCACTAAAAACAAAACCGAAAAGAAAAATGTAAAAACTA
>WUAM01000299.1:4138408-4155156 GCA_024336885.1 Actenoides hombroni
AATTCAATTCAAAGTTGTATTTTGTTGTAACAATTATTCATGAATGAACATGTCCAGGCATAAAGCAAAAATCAGTTGCGCTGTTGGTAGTGGTACTATGCACAGGAATTTAACTAAGAGATTGGAAGCATGTATTTTGTCAGAAAATTTTCTAGCTGAGATAAAACCCTGGAATTTTATTAGATTATATTAAAAACACAGAAGGAAAGGTTGTACAGGCACTAGGAGTTACACTGAAGATTCCATGCGCTACAGAGAAATTACAGGGTAATACATGAAATGCATGTGCAAGGATGAAAGCTAACTAGAAGGCAGCTTGTAACTTTGATACCTCCTAAATACTGCGCAATGCAGCTGGCAATCTTATGAACATGGATGGGGGGGTAGTTGCTAACTACTGCACAAGACAAGAAGCCTTTGCTCAGAACGCAGTATTTTAAGTGGCTAGAAAGATGGACAGAAAGAAGGGTTAGTTTCAAAAGACCAAGAGGCAAGCTTATCATTTTGAACTTGAGAAGCCTGTAGGAAAATCCCTGAAGTCATACATGGATGATGTACATACAAACTCCACAAAGAATGCACAAAGCAAACTTCTGATGAGAAAGCACTACAACCCTTTAACATGAAATAACTTCTTAGAAATACCGAACTGCAACAACTGAATTTCTTGGGCTTGTCCAGGAACCTCCCAGAATAACCTTTCAAATTAAAGAGTATATTCACCCTGATGATAAACACTCCCTCTGCCTTTTTCTCGTTTTTAAACAAGTGCTATCCCATTTGATGTGTTTTGGAAGCCGAATATTGAATGTTTGGGGTCATGCATAATCCCCTTTATCCATTTCAAAACTGATAATCATTATTAGCAATACTGTGATACCAGTAATAACACATTAAAAGGTAAGATTAACATCTCATTTTTCCATAACAGTTTCAAACTCCCTGTTATTTTACTACATTTTATCTTTCATTTTTCAGTTAATACCTCTGCAGGCATTCCCTTAAAAGAATGACCTGAATGTCCTTCTCTTTACTAGGAAGGTAAGAAAGAGGAATCAAAACCATGGACCTTACCACGAATGGGTTAAGTCACAGAAACCAAACAAAAAGAAGGGTGAGGGGCTGAATCTGAAATCCACAGAAAATGTGTTAAATGGGAATTTTGAAGGATTTTAGCTTAAACAGATGGAAGATTAGGCCTGCCCCATTCCCAAGGCAGTATGCATACATGCAGCTTCAAGGAGTTGTTCAAAATTTATTACAGCACTAACAAGAACAGAATTAGTTATCATTATTCCTGGGAATAAGGGTTGATTCAATGCTACTAGAAGACAAACCTAGGATTTTGAAAGAAGAAGATAATTCTATTTGAACTTGGCAGTCACTTCAGTGGCCAGCAATGATTGGCTTTTATTGCTGATATTCAGTGACTGCAAGATAATCCAGGAAAATATTGACTTTTGTCTTTTCTCTCCATAGTTCCTGCCTAGTGTCTTCATGCATAAAAGCTAAAAACCAGGAAAGAACCTTTATTTTACTTGCTGAAGTAGCCACAGGTTACCCTGAGACAAGGAAGCCTTTCTGTAGAACTACATTTGTTTTCCTTTAATAGCAGCCAGAGCCTAATATCGTATTTGGCTACGCTGCCCTTTTGCAAATAAACCCTGAAGGAATATGAGGAAGAGATACTGCAGTTAAGGGCTCTACAATGCCTGCAGTAACACCAATCTATGCATCTTACTGACCTGTGCCATTTAGCAAAGGGCAGACAGAGGAATAGGCAAAAAGAAATGCTTTAAAAAAATCATGCTACATCCAAGCTGTCTTCAGTTAAAATAATTTTAAAAAAGCCCATGACACAACTAGCTATTTTCTATTTTGTGATGCTTTATTTTTAGTACCCTCATAGACACTGAGTGGTCTCTGTCAGCTTAGTTGTTCAACTCAATTTTTAAACCTCATGAATAAAACACAAATCATGTTCAAGGAACATTTTATGAAATAAAAAGTAGACTTTATCTACTAAATTCCATGGTGGCCTGCAGCTTGGAAGCATATCTGCCTCACTCACCAGACTCACCCCTCTTCAGAGCACACAACGGAGCTCTTTACTGCCAAGCATGTGGTTCCTCACACTGCAGACAACTCATTCTGGGAAGCAGGATGGGCCTGACTCTGACACCTTCATTTGTTCTGGAGAGTAGGACATCATAGCACCAGTATCGCTACTGGAGGAAAATGAAACTATAAAAAAATTAGAACTAAAATGATTTACTAAGGTTCAAAGCTGATGTGAAATGCAGCCCAGCTGGAGCAGAGGGCTGAGCTCTGTCCCTGGGCACCAAAGATGTCAGGAAACTATGCTCTTGGGATAACTCTAGATAGCAAAAGATTCATAAGAAAAGCTTGCAAGGCAAAGAAAAACTTCATTCTTGTTCTTCTCATAATACCAAATATCCAAATTTTATAGTAAATACTTTAAAAGTTTCTGAGAACATAAACCAGTAACTACTTCAATTAAAAATTATTTTAATATAAAGAACTATATAGCCCTGGGTTTCCAATTAGAGCCTGAAAGCAGAAGCCTCACACCTCCCTTTGTGGACACACACACACTCTGCCCAACAGAGGCTCACTTCAGAAAATCTCAGCCTTTATAAGTCATATAATAAGCCCAATTATTAAGCCTATCATTTCAGACTGAACTTCCCAGGGAGATCTGGTCTTATTTTTATAGCAAATAACGTGAAATCATTTAACTTTGGGACATCAGTTTCTTCAGAATTTTGCAGAACCCTGGCATTCATTCCGTGCCTCAGCTTCCATGTGCAGGAGGAAAAAAAAACCCCAAACCAGGTAGTAACTGGCATGTGCTCATTACCCTGCTTAGAGCTTTAGCTGATCTCAGCTACTGCATGACTTTAAAGATGCAGTAGCATCCACCACAACGGCACAGCTCCTGTCTTACACCTGGCTACAGCAGGTCAACCACCTCCTACACTATAATTCTAATTCATCCTACCTCTCCAATCTAATGCTGGAAATTGAAAGGACTCGGAGGACTACAGGCTCCTGTCTTTTAGCTCTGTCCCCCTTATCTCCATGAACACTGCGGAGTGAAGGGGGCTCATCTGCACCTTTTTGTAGAGGCCATTGCAGAGCACCACGTTCCTGGTCTGACAGGTTTAGGTGATAGTTATGGGGGTAAACAACCCAAACACATGCTGCCCTGGAACGTGCCCTGCTGCACCCCAGGAGAGAGGCAATCTTAAGAAATGTTTTGCTTCATTTTCTCAGACTGCAGATGGGCCAGCGTAGTGAAAATAAAATGATTACACGACGCGTAATCGTCCACTTTTTCCCCAGCTAAAACCTCTGCCGTCTATTTTAGAAGGTCTCACATGTCTCTTAGCTGTCACTTCTGATAAGTGTACAGCTATTCTGAGGACATTGTACTGCTGTATCTCCCTCCATCAGATCTGGCTCTGCTGGTTTTTTTCCCTCCTCCTTTGCACGAGTTACCTTAGGTGCCAGGAGAGTTCCCTCACAGAATTTATTGTAGCGATCTTAATTAAATTAATATTCCTGAGTGCAAGGCTACTGGGATCTGAGGCTGGTATGAGGTTCATCGACTTTCACTTAGAGGGTAAAGTTTCCAGTTTTCACTCTCACGAGGCAATATGAAAAATTTATGACAGAAGCAGGAGAACTCTTGCTAGAGGCAATGACATCCCTGTGCAATTAAAACACTTTCAAGTGTCTTTTTTTTCCCTCCCATCTCCTTCCACTCATCTTAGAAAACAATATAGAGAGTAACTTTATTCTTCACCGCACATTTTTAACTTAAAGATCTGTAAGCAGTTGACAAATTATAACCTGATCATAAAAATTTTCTTACAGTTTGAAATGTAACATATTGTATGAGGTTATGGCCAGATGGTAAGATGCATTTTTTTTGCTTTTTGTTTTTTTTTTTAGGGAAATCAGTTCTTCTGCTTTCTTTCAAGCAGCAGAAGAAACTCCCTCCACAAATAGCAGCAGAGACCCTGTCTCACACTCCTAGAGATCACAGCAATTTCACCGAACCCCTTAATGAGCTGTTGTGGGAAAGGGCAAGCCTGAATATGAGGGCTCCCAAGTTTTATTTCTACTCTGTAGTTCTGGTGGGAGAGGACTCCTGGCAGAACCCTGAGAGCCAGGCTGTGCTATCTAACCCCACCACGTGCTGTCATCCTGCTGGGATCTGTGCACAAGCACTACCCCTTCTAGGGAAGCAAACATTCCAAGCAGCAGGGAGACCCCATCTCTGGCTGGACTGCCCCATGCTCTTGGACAAGCCTCACAGTTCTTGGAGACCTGTGCTTTTGATTCTGAGCAGCTCCAGGATGGGATGCCTTGGAAGAAAATGACTTTATTCCTTCTCATTCTGCACAGCTGTGTAAGTGAGAGCTTTGGGGCAGTCAGCCTCTTTGTAAACTCAATGTTCAACTGTTGCTGTGGCTGCAAACTATGGGAAATAAGAACCCAATAAATACCTAATAATCAACATAATGCAATGGTCCTTTCTTACCTCATCAGAGGACATAATTCTTTTTTTCAAAGTGCATTGCAAAGCACACTGCAGTAACCAGAGCTAACTGTGTAACTTGGAAACAATGGAAACTATTCTTTCAATGACTGTGTATAACCCCCTGTAACAGCACATGCTCTGAGAGAAAAGTTTACTCAAATATCCCATGCTTAAATCTGAACATGCTAATCTTTGTTACCTCTGGATAGTTAACATTGCTGCAATGCAGCAGTCTTTAAAAGAAAAAAATTACTGATTTCAAGAATAATAAATAAACAATGAAAAAGGAAACAATTTCTTAAACTCACTTAAGAATTTAGACCCAAGTGGTAAAAAGTATGTAAATATTATAGATACCCACCAGCTGGTCTAAGAAGCAGAGCTGTATCCTGTTAAATGCTGTCTTTGTTCATAATGGCAGCAACATAAAGAGTCGTTGAATTTTAGTTGCAGAACGTTGCACATGATGAAAGATTATGAGTCTAAATTCACTTTTGTCTTAAGGTAAATCTGTCATTTGTCTTTGGAAAGCTTTAAAAAAAAAAATAAAAAAATCTTCTGCTATCCTCTCTTATTTTTTGTCTCTGTCCTGCCACCACTTCTCTCCTAGTCCCTTCCCACTGCAAATTCAGCCTCTCTTTTGGCAATACTTCAGAATGGGGAGAGTGCACATAGCCATCTGGGAGACCCAGCCCACACCTTCATCATCAGTCACAAGGCCAGTGGGCCAGTCCTATGACACAGCAAAGCTCTTCTGGTCCCACATGACAGCTGAGCAACAGGCAGGTTCTTCTTTGCAAAGTGGCAGGAGTGACAATACACTGCCTGTACCCAGACCTGTATCCATGGGCTCATGCCACCACAGTCTTTATAAAGTCAACAAGCCAACTCTCGAGGCAACATTAATGACCACACTCTCATTTAAGTGCCTTTGCCTGTTGTGGGGAAAAAGAGTTTGTGCACCTCCTGAAATTAGACAGCAAAACAGCTTTGGTATATACTAGATTAACAGCACTACAACGGCAAGACGTTTCTCACACTAAACAGAGATGTCTGTCTGTTCCTTTTTGCTGCTGCAATGGACTGGCACCCATCTGTTATCTCTAACTGTACATTTTGATCATCTGCTCTTGTAGCCATTTATAAATTTCACTACCACACAGACCCTTTTCTCATTCCAGGCTCAACTAGTCCATAAACAATAAAGCACAGCAAGCACCAGAATTTCCTTACCTTGCAGGCCCTTTCTCGGTGTTCACCGGTGCTAACACCTATCACTTCCTATGGCAGAAGCTCCTCCTTCAAGAGGCATTCTTCCCCATTTCCCACAGCTGCACTGGTTTATCCACTTCTTCAGGTGTGTAAGGCTTTCAGGTGTGTAAGGCTTTCAGGTGTTGGGTGGGGCTCTAGGAAAGGGCAGTAGCTCTTAACTGAGACGTACAAGATGACATATAGTCAATTCTTCAAGCTAGAGCTAGAGGACGACAAGGTATAACCCCTCTTCAGTAGAGACATCTTGTGAAAGAAATGTGAGCTGGGCTCCAGGATGGAGCCCAAGATCACGCAGGAACCGGATCCTCTCTTAAAAGATGGGTAGTTCTGAATCTGTGCTTCAGGCAGGAAGAGGGTGGCCTCGAGCAGGCATCCCACCTTCTGGGAGAGAGGGAGGAAGCACAGCTTTTTGGATGCAATTTTAACAGCTGAACCAGAGTGAAACACCACTCAACCACCACATCTGTGGAAAAAAAAAAAAGCAAGCCAGGTACAACCACAGGGCCAAGCTCCGAGTGTAACAGATCCCACCTCACGTACAATGATCGTGTCAGTCAGAGCTTTAGTTTAAACTTATACACAAGGAGTAACGTATGATATACTGAGCTGATCATCCATAGCGTGTGGTCTAACTATATTACATACATATTACGTTATGTGTAACCGTGCTAAACCCTACAAGTCATACAAAAAGACTGCAATGAACCATCTCTAAAACACCGTAAAGGTAAGATTTCCTAAATCCTAACATTTCCTAAAGATGGGGAGAAGGGAGAGACTGCATTGATGATTGTCAGGGTCACAAGTAAGCAGAAATGTCAGTTCACTGGACAAGAAAGCAAAGACTGAAATATTGCCTTTTTGAAAGCACCAAAGCACTGAACATACCATCTGAAGTAACCTTGAACCAGTTCTAACCATTCTGTCAAGAGACTCTTACGATAAAGACACACAAAGATAAAGAGACATCAGCTCAAAGCTGAATCTGGAAGAAAAGGATAACCACTGGATAAAGGAACTCATTAAGGCTTAGATGGAGATGACACCATAAAGAACAAAAAAGCAGGAACTCTTTTGCTATCTCCCAAACTTCCCTGCTAACGCCACACGTTTCCGTGTAGTGGAAACTGCTTTGTGTATCACAAATTAAGGAAGACTTCATGTAATTTCCCCCCCCACCCCGTAAGGCAGAATTCATATAAAAAAACCTCTCAGTGTTTTAACATCTCCTGTGTTATAAAGATGGGGTTTTAAAACACATGCCCCACCTCTGCTATGCAATGCCCTCATTTGGAAATTATCATCCCAGCAGCTTGGGGCCGTCAAACCTACAACCTTCAGTAACTGGGCACATTCAGAAGCTCTATTCAACAAGCTCTGTGTTAACCTCAGCTGAACACACGGACACAAAGCAGGAATGTCCTGAAGTATTTCAGCTGCTTTCAAAATGAATGTGTATTTCTGTCCCAAATCAGGAAAATCTGAAGTTAGAGCACCAGACTGGTCAAAAGTCTGGATTCACACACCTCACTTGTGGATGCCATGGAAAATCTGGCAAATCATGCAACTTCACCAAGCTTCAATGTTTCTATGTAAATGGCAATTCCAGCACTACCTTATATCGTGGGGGATTTATGAGGATAACTGCTTCAAGGCATACAAGCACCTCAGGTAACACTGCAGTCAGGAACTACACCAAATAAATAAAGTATAAATTGGACAAAACCTGAGACAAGAACCTTCACTTTTTCTGACATTCTTTCCCCAGCCAGTGAACACATTAACTTCAACAGTTGCTGCAGCCTAGTTAAGAAAGGCAGGAATCTGGGGCACCAAGGGCAATTGATACTGCATTATATATTTTGCCAATTTAGCCTCGGTGAAGAAATCTATATTCCCAATCTGCACAGTGTTTTGCTAACACAGCGTAAGACAAATAGTAACCACCAGCTGTAATAAGTGAAGTGAGGGATGAAGGAATTCATCAAGTTCAGGATAGTTTCCCAAAGGTCAGAAGCTCACATCACCAAAACAACACTGGGGGAGATCTGGGACTTCACTCTGAGAGCAAATACAAGCTCAAATGGAAAAATCCTGTGTGAGAGAGTGTATCATAATTGGTGTCGTGGAAAAACCCCTCTCTTCTTAAGGCAGAAGAAATAGACAAGATGATAGAGGTCATAAAAGGCATCTTGCACTCCAACTGACCTTGAAACCCTCCTTTTCTCTCAGCCTGATTAAGGGAAAAATACTTAGATACTCTCTTTGTCCTCCACATGGATAAGCACAAGAAATAAAAAAAATAAAAAAAAAAAAAAAAAAAGGAGGAGAAGAGGAAGAAAAAAATCAATACAAGCTGTCTTCAGTTTAACCAGAATGTTACAGTGAATAGGTTTATGAAACCTCCAGTAAGGAAGACCACAATTGCTCCCACAACAGCAGAAGTTGCTAAATTTTAGTGTAGCGTTACTTTCTTAGCTGTCATGTAACAAAAAGGAAAATGCAGAAGGTGTTCTTACTGTCCAAGGACAGGACTTGTATTAGAGTGCAAAAATGACTAACCTGGAATAAACTCATCTGATCTAATATAGTGGCTGTGACAGAAATCACTACTATACACCATACAAGAACATATAAAACCTACCACACACAGAGGAACAAGAATAAATAGGGATAATAGGAAGTACTTCTTCCCGTCTCCCTCAGCAAAAAGATTTATGGTCTGAAAGAGGCCTAAAGAGAAGGGTTTACATCCTAACAAACCTTTTTCATTAAAGTATACGGGTTTAAAACTACACAAAATCATGAATGTGTACGGTTTCTTGATAAATAGCCCAGTCAGCTTAATGAACACTGGTGAATCCCTGTCCTTGCTGGTATCTTGTAGCAGTTGGTTCCACGGGGAAATTCCACGTCGCATGAAAACACGGTCCAGCTTTTTATTCCTCTCTCGCTTCTCTCTCCTCCTATAGATACATATATATTCTCATCGAAACAGCTGCATGATCCTGCCTGACAAAAATGAGACAGATACCAAGATACAGAAATAGGGGGTAGGGAAAATAAGCAGATGGTCTTGCTTTACTATGCAGGTGCTGTTCAGCAATTTTTCCCACCAGTGAAGCTGCTGTATTTTGCACAATGTTTTCCCAATTCACTAGACAATCAGGAACAGAACAACATGAATGCTCTGTTCTGCTACGATGTGCTGAGACAGCAGGTTATCGCTGGTGACTCTGAAGCTTGCTGACATCTGACATGAATTCCTGGCATGCTGACTTTTTAAAAATCGATGGGGACAGACCTCAGAGTAACAGAAATAGCTGTGAAGTTTAACACTGCTGAAACTGTTCAGGCTTGATTGGCTGGTGAACATGGAAGGTCAAAAAGAGGAGCACTGGATCCTCATCAGTAGGAACAGAAGCAGATTATTATAGAAAAAAAAAACACCAAAACCCACTCTGAAGTTTCATAGCTTACTGTTCCTGTGAAATAGCCAAGATCAGGAGATGCATAATGTGCAGCAGACCTCTTCTTTATTAATACAACCTTAAGCTAAGGATGAAAAATGTATATTGGCATACAGAAGGGCTCAATGGAGTGTTATAAAACCATTGCTTGACCTCCATTTTTGATAATTTTAGAGCACTTTCTAAAAACTTCTGTTAAAAGAAACACTTTACCCATAGCCAGATTGTTGATGCTGATTAGCTTTCACTCTTTGGAGTGGAACTGGGGTGGGAACTGTTAAGCTCCAGGACAGAAGTACTTATAAATTTAAGTTTTACTTAAAGCATGGATGGAGCATTATTACTCGCTTTGTTGCAAACAAATTAATAATATGAGCATCACTTCAATCTAGACCAAATTACACACTAAAACCAGCAAACTACCTTACTACAGAATTGATTAAGCACAATTTTGCACTCATCCTGAGTGTTTATACATATTAAGGAGGCTCACAGAGGGAAACATTGTTGAGCCAATGGAAATTTAAAGAGGGGTCAGCAAATCTGTTTGAAAAGCTTTGAGAAAACACAAAAAAATTACATCGTAACTTTCCTTTCCAAATACAAACAGGGATAAATTAGAACAATATAAAAAAAATAGAAAACATTTATGTAATTGTAAAAAGCAGCTAGAGGTATCCTTATGAAATAAACAAACAATTATGGCTGCATAGAATAGTCTCACCCTAGTACCTGCCATCCACGTGATCTCAAAGCACTTGAAAAGCTTTAATAAGATTCACTTGACACACAACTCTCATTATGTTGCCTAAAAGGAAATCGAAGTAGCTGAAAAGTAAATCAAAATGGGCTGAAATCTCATAACTAAACTACGAGATTGGTTAGCAACATGAGGTCCCACCACATACGGGGTCTGCCATGGTGGTACCAGCTAGCATAGCCTCGGTGCCGTGAAACTACGTTAGTTCAGCCTCGTAACAACATTCTCTTTTTGATTATGCAAAAACATGTATTGCTGAAAATTATTAGACGTTAAGAGGCAAAGGAGGTAGCTGCTTAGCGCAGAGTCATCCCCTCTCTCCCACGTGTTCTGCCCAGTGCTGTAACCAAAGGCAGGATCCAGATGTGTGGAGCAGCCAGCTGTGGTGGATGGGTCCCCTGGTTGCAGCAGCCTTGGCAGTGGCAGCACAGCAGCAGAACTTCCTGCCCAGGCCCTCTGTAGCCCTACAGAGCTTTGAGACCTGGCCCTACATCTTTCCTCTTCCCAGGCAGATGTAAAGCAGATGAGGCATCAGAACACTCTCAGCAGTTGTTCACAGAACAGCAGAGAGTTGAATAGAGCCTGCTCCTGAGAACCTCCTTGCTAGAATGTGAGGGGAGACCACATACAGAGGCAAAGAGAGTGAGGATTGATAAGGGAAAAGATGCTTCGGTGAAAGGCACCTAATGTGCACATGTGTCTGTGTTTGAGGAAGGGCTGCAAGGCCCAAGAAAGAGATTGAGAGTTAATACTCTGCCAGATGGGGAAGACAGAAAAGAAATAAACCTACCCATAGTTCTCTGATGCAACCCACTGACTCTGCCAAAAATCAGCCAAGAATAACCAACCACTTCTAGCCTGTATCTGCCTTCTCTTCCTTTCTTCCCTTAGAGCTTCTTCAGACTTTGCCACTGGACCTCTCATGGATAATTCCTAACTGCCTAATCAAATTCAGTGAGTTTCTTCCCCCCAGAAGCCAGTTATCTCACCCAGTCTTGGTCTCATCTCTGAAATCTAGTCACCACCATAGGATCCTGTGCTGCCAACCCAACAGCGAAGGCAAATTGGCTCATTTTTGTCTTCCCTTGTGGGGCAACAAAATTCGGTTGTACCTACGTAGCTGAGAAGACTCAATTCTGCTGCTGAATGTTCTGACAAAGGGACAATCAATAATAATATTTGGAGGTAGACAGAAAGTGGATGCTAGAAACTGCCAACACATGGGAGGAGTGAAAGCTTTTTTGACAGTGTTTTTCAGTAAGTCCTTGCTCTTACAGATGAAATAATGGCATCATGCTTTAGAATGCAAGTAGTATAATAATCATATTAATACACTTTACTGAAACTGAGTAAAAGGACATTGTCAAGTGCTTTTATACAATTTCTAACGTAGGCATTTCTCTCTCCATTGATTGTATAATAAGCTCTCAACAGTTTGAAAATACATCTCTTTCTCTACTTGTTCTCTCTTACACTAGTTGGTAAATGGTTTCTGCAGTTACAGAGCAAAAGCCAGGATGGTAGTGGACTTCTCAATTCAGTAGAAGTCAAAAGGTGCATCACTGACAGCAACCAAAGTCACAAACAAATCATTAGCTCATGTTCCCTCAACTGCTGCCTCTGTCTTCACGAGTTTGTGGTTGTGTATTAACAATACTTATTTCACTTCTCCCCTCAGTTGTCATTTTAATTTTTCTGAAAAGGAAAAATAGAAGAAATAAAGAAACATTTTTCCACAAAACACATAGTGTGCCATGTACGTAACCCAAATTCTGATTTAATTTCTGGTAGCACAGCATGTAAGGTGACTGTTCTAGCAGGGCAGAATGGGTTCAGAATGCTAGGAATCAACTCTTCCTTATGTATGAACAGCCAAGAAGAGGAAAAGAGTGTGCTCAATGGTGTTTTCTAGAGTTTTTTTCTTAAGAACAGACCTTTTGCAAACTGTTGAGAACTCATTTTGCTCCCCTTGTAAAAGAGGGGCTTCCTCTCTTTATGGGCTCTCCCCTCCACCTCCCTCACCATCTTCCAACATCTGAAGGGTTCTGCTCTTAAGAAGCTATACTGAGAACATACTACTGCATTCCCCTAAGTAAGACACCACATATATCCTAGAGAGGGAAGAGGCATTCTGGAGAGGACTTACTGAGCTCTTCGTAGAGTTAGGCCCCTTATTACGCAAGGTCAAGGAGACAAATATGGTGCTGAAGCTTTGCGCATAATGTCAACTCCTTGCCATGTGAAACACCTGCATAATGGACCTGCCAAGTGCATCTGAAGTGGCTATTTGACTCTCTTGGTAAATCATCCATTCCACGTACTTCCCATTTAAACGTCTGATGACTGGAGATTCATTGTGGTGAAATGACCTTACCTAGAAATATCCCTAGTAGGGAAGCGCCTCATTTATTTACTCAGAGAATTTTCTTTTGAACATTATTTTGTTCACTACTATTAAGCCAAAGCATTTTAAAGGGAAACCAGCGGAAGCATATAAAAACAGAATGATAATTTGCCACACAGAAGATAGGCCTCCGAGTGATTTTCAAACTCAAAGCTACTTTCTCCTTTAAAGGACCACAATGTAATTCTCCAGTAAGTCAATCCTATTTAGGTTTGCATGAAACAAGTCCTGTTGCAGTATAACACTCATCTACATTCTGGGCTTACTCCTGTCCTTCTACCAGAGCTGTGGGAGGAAACAGAAGAAAGTTTTCTGCAGGTTCTAAAATTACAAGTTTCTAAAGGCTGAAGCTCTTTCACTGATACAGTAATAATTTTCCAGTGACCACTCAGTGATAATCATTTTGCAAGATATCTGTGGATGACTGCCTTAATTCAGGGTTTATTTTTTAACTATCAGATTTTAGAAGGTTCTAGATACAATATACCAATAACATGAAATCAATCCCGGATATTGGAAAGAAAAAAAAAAAATCAAATCTGACTGATTTGACAACAATAATAAAATAATCATCATTGTATACTACATGGTGATGGGCCAGAACATGCAATTCCTCAGGCAATATCTCCATATTTATTTTTAGAAGAACCAGCCACCCTTTTTGAATACTCCATTCAATATATCCATTGCAAAAACTGTGGAATAGGTACATGTCCTACATCTCCAATGTCCCTGCAGAGCCTCTTGATTCCTCCTTGGCCATTTTTTACGGTTGAATCCCTAGTGCCAGACACTTCAACTAATCAGAGCATTACTTCCAAGCATGGCTCTTTCTAGAAACAAGAACAATTCACCACCTCTGAAATATCAGGCTCCTCTCTCAGGTTGTATGTCTCCCACTAAAACGAAAAAAGGTATTTATGGCAGACAACAGCGAAATACAGCACAATAGAAAAAGAATGATCTAAGCATGATTTAAAAATAAAATCGGTTTAGGAAGACAAAAGCACACAGTACAAGTGTCCTTTTCTTATTTCTGCTTTGGCAAGGCAGGGGATGCCATGCATAACACAGATTTTAAACTCTTCAGATTTTAAATTCTAGGAAACCCACCAGATGGACTGCCTTAGTGTGAGGGATAAAGAATGTGACTATAAATGTCATCATTTGAAGCTCTACCTCAAATTGGAAGTTTAGAAGCAATGGAATTAATCTGTTTCTCTGTTCCACTATATACTTCTAAGAAATAAACAAAAAGGACCTATCAGTCCCCAGGATTTCAAGGATAGTGGGTTATTTCAAGAGTGGCAAATTCTGAGTGCTTAGAGGCATAAGTGCTTTTACTGTCAAGTGATGATTTATAACACATGGACAATGAATAAACCCGAAGAAAATCTGGGCTGAGCAAGAACAAATCCACTTACAAGATAAAGACCCATGTTCACTAAAAGTATGAAATGGTGGCAAAGTTTCTCAGATAGCAATAATGAATTTGAAAAGGAGAGAACTGTAGTAGCAGCTACAAGTCCAGAGTCACACACATGCCTTTGGCCCTTTGTAGCCTTAGGTGGTAGGTTTGGAAATGTACCTCACAAAGTCTACAATATTCCTAGTCCCACCAAAAGGTGCAAAGCTTAACATTCTTCAGATCCACTCCTAGATTTCCCAAAAAGAGGCACAGTCAGAGCAGCCAATGCACAAGTTTCAGGGTAGGCAGGATGCTGATATTATCTCCAGAGGTACTGCATGGTGAACAACATCACCAGGGAAAGCTAATGTGCCTCAAAGAGGACATCACAAACATCCAAGAGAGTGCTTCAGGCCTTCACAGTCCCCAGAGCACTCTGCAATCAGGAGCAAGACAAGATGGTTTAAAGACACACAGTCTTCTCTTCCACTGGGCTTTAAGTCCTTAAAGTACATTACAGCCAGTCCTTTTAATCTCACAATTCAGTGTTTAATTCATATTTCCCTCCAGACAAACAGTGACTTCAATAAGTAATTTTGCAACTTTCTGGATTCAAAGGAACCTAGACCAGAAAGACTAAAAATGAACAAGTATGTTCAGGCAAAATAACTTCTTGAGTACTTAAACCTGGACGTGAAGGTAAAATTAAATGTGTTCCACATACTTTTTTTTTATATATAAACTTCATTAGCCCATTGTATTGAAATACAACTTGTTTTCTTTGATTTGGTTACTTGATAATGATTCTACTATTACCTAATTCGAAGAGGTTATGAGTGCATTTTCATAATCCAGGTCCTTTCCACAGAATATCCTGCATAATGAACAGGAAGGCAGCAGCTCAGGGCACAGTAAGACCCTTTATTTTTGTTTCAGAGAGTCAAAGCTCTGTATTTGGATTTAATAGTTGTTAATTATTGCAGAGTACATTCTGAGAAATTTTCAGGTTGGAGGAACTGTTTAGCACTCATGAATTCATTTACTTTAATATGTAACAAAATTCAATCACCCAGAAGATGACTATGCAGGAGGCTGGTGCACAGCTCTTTATCTCAGTGTCCGTCACCGAGTTGTTACAGTGCATTCTCCCAGCAAAGATCCCACCACCCAGGCTGTGTTGGAGAGCAAGGTCAGAGCCAGAGACTCAGCCCCTACTCACTCATTTCTAAAGGCTACTTGTAATGCTGGGCTCTCTGTACTTCAGTTACCCACCTCTCAAACAGAGATAATACAGTGACGAGATCTGGGAAGTTCAGTTACTGTGAAAAATGTGAGAACAGAAACACCTTGACACTGGGGACAACCTCTGATGTCAGAAATCCAGGGACCTGCTGTCCACAAGCAGTGCATATCACGTTAAGAGAAACCACTCTCTAAAAGAAAGCAAGAAAGAACTGTCCTTTACCAGCCCCTTTGATTTTATCACCTGTCACAGGATCAAGTGGTCCTTTCAAAATTTGTGAGAGTTGAAATATTATGAACTCACAACGGCAGACAAGAAAAAGACCCTGTCCTCTCCCCGCCCCAATGCAAGCAGGAGACAAGGAGAAAAAAACCCATCACATTTGTAAAATGTTTCTTATTAAAATTAATTCTGAGGACAGAACTATTACAGGTAAAAAGTATTTGTCTCTGCTGATTTGTTAAGTTTGTGACATTGACTCGTTCTCTTTGAAGCTGGCTTTAAGTATTAAAAACATCAAATGTCAGCATGCTATCTTTTCAGACCTCTAATTCTGCTACTGACTCAGAAAAGAAAATATCCTGATTATGTAGTTCCCATTAGTTTCTATTAAGAGCTCCAACTGGCAGGAACAAAGACTGAGAATTAAAGCAATGATAATATTAGGGTTTGCTTTATGCTTTTTCACTTACAAGCACTAGGATTTTCATGAGACTATTCAACAGTATGTAAGAGCAATCTGGTTTCTTTTAGTTCTGTGTAATGCACTATCTATCTGTACAGAATTGTAATGAACAGTATGTGAAAACGTTACTCAACCTGGGCTTGTACAGTCAGCCTTCCACAGCATTTCTGAACAGCACTGACATTCCTTTATAGACTGCTCATTCGTAGTATTCTATTGCAAGGAAACCTTGCTTGTGGATCAGAACTCTGCCAGGCACAGAACAAAAGGCAATCACCATTTTGCAACCCAAAAGACAAGCTACATTCCCCTTTGACTTGGAGCTATTTGTCCTGAAGCGTACATTTAAAATAGAGGAGAGGATCGTTGGAACTTCATCAAGGAGAAACAGAAAACACAGATGTAATTATAAAAAGCAGCAGCGGAAGCCCAGACAGAGGTGACATCTTTGTTTTGAGAATAGGAAAGAAAGGTACATGACAGAGTTTTTGGACAAAGCCCTGCCTGGAAAAGTGCTCAGCTCTTGGTAGAGTCAAGACACAAACCTCTGAGAAGTTTTCATCACTAAACAGGTTGTACAATAAACAGGTTAGATGCATCCCGTATCTTTTGCTGGTTTTCCACCTCGTAAAAAGAACTCACAAGACCTCACATTTTATCTGAATTCCAAGGACAAAAGGTTTGTTGACATAACAGAACAAATCATATCAGAACAAACATACGCTTACTCCATTTCAAGAGTAGCATAAAACAGAACCGTTGTCTTCTAAGAAGCTCTTTTGCATTTTATATATACACATAGAAGTACACGTGGTAGAAGAAGAAAGACTACCGTCTAAATTGGACAATTAGTCATTCCAGAAGTGTACGATTGTAATTGCAATTCTATTCTATTCTATTTTATTCTATTCTATTTTATTCTATTCTATTTTATTC
>WUAM01000299.1:4155256-4198083 GCA_024336885.1 Actenoides hombroni
TTTTATTCTATTCTATTTTATTCTATTCTATTTTATTCTATTCTATTTTATTCTATTCTATTTTCTCTTTTGTCTTTGTGGTCAATGGTTGTTATATTCCAGAAGTCACAGAAAAAAGTTAATGAAGTATGCCACTTCCAAGGAGCTGATCTCCAAAAGTACAATGCAGGGTGACCTTACTTTATTAACATTTTGAAGATTTAAAGGCATATTACAGGACTACGTACTCACATTAGAAAGATACTACTGTTTCTAACTTAAAATTGAATGATTCACCCGATAAAATTCCACGCTTCTTACAGCACTGAAATTCAGTTCTCTTAATGAGGACCAGTAATTGTAGATTCAAAGACTGCCCAAACCAGTCAGCAGGAGATAATATGTAATATGTAACCACAGGAAAAGCAAACTGGAAAAAGAAAGACCACTGGCTTTCATAAATCATTTTTTGACAGGAAGGTTATTTATCATGGGAAATAAGTTTAATCAATAATAGAGTGAAACAACCTTAATAAAAAAGGGAATCAAGCTCTGTTCTGTTAGAGCATTATAATTAATGTGGGTAGGGGGAGCAAGAAGAGGCAGAAAGAATTGTTACAGAGAATTGTTATTATCCTGACAAATGGATTCTGGATTGTTTCTAAAAGTTCATTTTCACCTAGCAGCTGTGAAGGAGAAAGTACCAAGAATCGCATTTTATTTTCTAAGAAGTGACAAGAACTTTTGAGGGAGGTGTCCAATTAAGGAAGAATCGCTCATGTGATGAATGTATTTTTGTTTGATTTCAAACGAATGACATACCTAATCATAACCCTATTAAAAATTGGCTTCCTTAAAAGGCATGGGGAGACCAAGTTTTTTCAATTTGTTGTTATATACAAAGCAAGTGTTAGCTTTTCTAACAGTCACCATTTTTGCTCCGGGTTGATTAATTTTACAAATATGAGACGAAAGGAAAAGCACTCAAGAGAAATTCTGGGAGCTTAACGAAATATTTTCATCTACATTAATACACAAACTGTTGTGTATTTATAGTTATTCTTTGGTTCAGTCACTTTTCATTTATCTTTCCGACTGTTTTCATAGGTAGATGATAATTCCAGCAGATTTGGAAAACATTTTGCAAACTTTTTTGAAAAACATTGTACAACTTCATCTGCAAAGGGAAAACCCTACACATACCTACAACGTCAATACGGATCCCAATCACACAACGTGTTTCTCAGTCCACTTGGCCACAACATCAACATACAATATAAAAGAATGGAATTGATAATGTTTAATAAAAAAATCTAACACAAGAATCTGAAGCAAAATTACAAAATGAAAGAAATACCACCCTTCAAGGGGAGTTCACCAATGATTTTGTTGTAATTTTTTGTGGAGGGTGTACAGTTACAGTAACCCAAAAAATACATTCATAGGGAGAAAGCAAGCAAATACATGTAAAGGTAAGATGATGAAAATATGAGTGGAAAAATGAACAACAAATCGCCTGGACTGACTTAGATTCTGTATTTCAGTTAAGAAGTCCAAACTTCAAAAAACTCCAGAGTTTATTCTAAACTATAAAGCTAACTCTCTACAAGTTACCCACCCCAAAGGGTCTAGACATTTAATAACTATTACCTCTATCTCAGACTTCTGAATTTCAAAGAGTGGCTCCTTTGCCAAGCCTCTCCATTACAGGAGACATATTGTTCCTGCTCCCAAAGCCCTTCTGAGCTCCACTCAGTATTCCGCTGAGTATACCCACCCAATCTACAGACAAACCACAGGTCAGAAAAAGCAGAGCAGCAAAACAAGTCTTATCCAGGAGATCGTTTGAAAGCTTCTTAAAGTGTTCCCAGACAATTCGTGAAGGGGAAGAAAAAGATGATTAGGTATCTCACTCATTAGAAATTATTCAGCAGCTCAAAGATCTGGGAAGCCAATTGGTTTTAGGAGGCAGTTGTTGAAAAGAACAGAATTTTTGATGCCTTAATGTGAAAGTCTTAACTTTTCTTTCAATCTCCGGATCAAAAAAATGTTTACAGGTCACTTTTTACACAAGCAACATTATATACTAATCTCAGTTTTTGTTCTGCTTGATCCTACTGGGATTAAACTGGCAATGTTCCTTTTGACTTCAGAGAAGCAGGAGCAGGACCCCTATTCTTCAGGAACCAGCTATTTTTCCACTCCCAATTTACATTAATACAGCATCTTGAAACTGGTGGAGTTAAACAGACATAAAGTGGCTGGAAAGCAGTATAAATACTGGGTTCTCAAAGTGTCATATCCTAGGCCAACTTCTTCTTCAGGTTCCACTGGGAATAGTTTCAATAACCTAATGCATAAAACGACCCCCAGAATTCATCCTGCTCTTATTTCTCCACCCAGCACTGTCACCTAGCCATAGCTTCTTGCTCGAAATTAGATGCTCAGCATTTCTTCCGTCATACTCTGTTTTACTGCACAACATCAATGATGTAAAGCTGGGCTACCGTTAATTTAATGACATGGTAGGACGGAGAAGCGAAGACGTTATTCTGGTGTTATTGACAGGAGCAGCACCTACTGGTACCCTCATATATTCCCTCTGGAGGATGTACCGCTTTAATCACGCAGACTGCAGCGGCACAAACGTGCTTTCCACTCTTTTACGGCTTCGTACTTAGCTATTTCCTATTTATCTCTTCCAGAAATGCATGGACTCTGCTACCTATTGTAAATGTGCAAGAGGCACAGAAACGGAACCCAGCTCTATATCAGAGCGTACTTTTTCGCAGAAGTCGTTACCACTGCAAAAGAAGAAATCTTTGTTCTGCTGGGAAAGGCATGGCGATAGTGATTGACCATTTCTTTTCCCAGCTTGCTTGCGATAAAACATTTATTCATAATGCATGTTTAGTGCTGCAGGTGGCATTGTTACTGTTCAAAGAACCCTACTCAGCATATAACGTGGTCGGCACTTCATCTTCCTGAAAATGAATCTTGAAAACTTCTTGAATTATATATCTCCTCCTGCTTTTCAGTGGATCCATAATTTTCTTCCGAAGATGAATTGCAGACAGCAGCACTGATGAGAATTAAACTAGCAAGGTTCATGTTAAGAACATAGTCAGTAAATCAAAACCTGAAAGAAATGCCAGAGATTCAAAATTGTAGACTGACAATATCCTGAGACACTAGTACGATGGAGTCTGGTAATGAAGTCATGAGGTTAAACACCAGGCTTTCACAGACACCCACATGCTAAAGTACCATAAACTTCACTCCTCCTAGGAACAAGGAAATCACCTTCAGTGCATATGGAGGAGAAGAAAGCCTCAGACAAAGTATTCACCTTTAGGAGCGATCGTATTGATCCTGTTTAACTGAAATCATTCCCTAGTAAGACATGGTACACATATCAATTTATTGTAGAAACGTTTTAATAACACCTTCTGTCTTCTTGATGAATAACCCTGCCAAAATAATTTGTGTACCAATCCCACCACCTGTTATGTGAAGCAGTTATTCTACTCCAGTAGTTGTTTCCTTATCACATCTGGAGGCGAGTGAAGACCTCCAAGAAAGGTAGAAAAGAGGATTCATACCCCATGCATTTTATAGTTCTGCCTTGGATTACATACACATCTCCTTTTGTCATGATCATTTCTATTTCTCTGGTGACAAATAATTTATACATAGGAGTAAATATTAAGTATGATGTGCAGGGATTTAGCTGTGTGATTATGTTAAAGTCAATGGGAGCCTTGCAGCTACATCTCTGTGCGTGCCTGGACTCTTCACCTCTGTATAGTGCTTTAGGATTTCAGGAGCATCAGGATCAAGGAAACTGATGGGCTATATTCTCATCTCAGTGCATCCAGATCTCTCTGTATGGGATTTATGAGCAGAAACCTACGTGTGGCAAGGTAAGACAGTGTTCTTATTTTATAGAGGTAACCACATGAAATCAGTAAATGCTTAACATTAGAAAACCCACACTTATATGCAGGATGTTATTTTCCTCTTTTAACTGAGACCTTTCAACGTGCACAGGAATTTAGTACTTGTGGAAAGAGACTGCCAGCTCTAAACGTCACGTTTTGCATTTGCCTGCAGAACTGAGACAGGACCAATGGAAGCACCGTGACTGTTCCCCACCGACTTCACCCAAATCTCTCAGCCTAGGCCAGGATCAGAGGGTAATTCAAACCTTGTGTCAACAACATCTTCACACGTTTCCTGGCGCTTCCCGGCGTAACGGTGAATTCTGTGGCACGTCAAATAGGGGTTAAATCAAATCCAGCAATTTTCCACTGCTCTGATACATTCTTCCAAAAGAGGAAGAATTTAACAAACCAGAGCTTCAGTTGATATAAATCAGCCCCATTCCACTGAAGCTAATGCAGCTGCATTGATTCACAGCCACTGTAGTCTTGGAATCCGGTCTCACAAATATGATAGAAAGTTCCATTTGCTAATGTAAATACATATTGGTAGCTTATCACATAAATTCATTCAGCAAAACGCATGAATCACTACTGCTTTTTTAGTAATAAAATGCTATACCAGGTAGGAATAAGTTTTGAGCTTTTAAAGAACCCCATAATAAATGTACTTCAGTCACACAGTAATCCTCCAAGAACACCGCTGCCTTGCAAAACACCTTTTTTCCTTAGTGCCCCTCTCCCGATGCAAGACCAGAAATTGCACAACCACTCCTGTGACTGTAGACAGCAAATTTAAAATACCCTTAATTGGAAGCTGAAAAAACTAAGCGTGCTGCACAATGGCTGAGACACAAGACTTATGGTTGTTTACTGTAACACTAAGACAGTCCCATTAACAAGAATGATGGGAAACTGCATCCTGGCATTATTCTTAGCAAAAGACTTGACAAATATGTTTTGTAAATGAAGGAGCTACAACAGAGAAAACATATAATACACTTTCTCCCCCTTTTTCCCAGTGAAATGGTTGCATGTTTAATGCTTTATACATTATTCAAGGCTCCATTTTCCAGGGTTCATCAATACCGTAGTCCACAGCAGCTAGAAGCTTGTAACAACTGACAAATGTAGACAAAACATGCTGCTTAACCCAAGAACAGTGGGTCAGAGAACAAACAGGAAAAATTATTGTCTTTGCTATATTACTGTTGAAATGGAGAAGTAAATGAATACCATACGTTATAGCTTATCACTTACAGTATGAGTGTATCATGAACAGCCCAGCATGTCCTACTTAAATAATACTGATGGATAACATGCAGGCAGCTTTTGTTCACTGCTGAGGTTTTGTCTTGTCTACATGTTGTTTGCGCTTCTTTAGGGTGAGCAGAAGAGACAAAAGAATAGCCAGAGTCATGCTAGGGGCTCACACAACCCCCTTCCTCTGCACGTCCAGAATGAATCTAGATTGGGCATACCATGGAAGTTACTGCAAAGAAATTTAAAAGACTTCTTGGGAGAAAAAGTGGATACCACAATATATTCCTAGACCAGACATCATATTATTTCCCAGCTGCTTAGCTCTGCAGAGGACAAAGGAGAAAAAAGGGAAAAAAAAAAAAAAGAGGGGTGGGGAGGAGGAACAGCAACCTGAGTTCTATTGCCTCTGCCTGCTGGAGAACTGTATGGAGATTAGCAATATTGTTTATATTTAGTACAGTACCTCTGAAGGTGACTCAGGAACTTGTGTGAACTAGAATTTTAGTCGAGTATAAGCAACCCCCCCGAACTGCAGTGCTGTTTATATCCACTGCCCTCAGCGTGCCCATTACACCTGTGCAAAGCAGGCCAGAACACGCTGCTCCATTGCACTGCCGTGCCATTAACATCTGCGGCACGATTTCCTCAGGTTGCCAGGGTGAGGAGATCCGATTGCCCGAGGATCTCATCCCACACTGTCACTGCACTACTGCCAACTTTCCGCCGGTGCTGCGCGAATGGCAAATGGGTGGGAAAAGGCTCTGCGGTGGAAGAACTGTCATTCAGAGCCCCTTTACATTTGCCTCGCTAGGGTACCACCAAAACTGCCAAGCACTGTAGGATCACACCCCGCCTAAAGGAAAGAATTGCAACAGGAGGGGTTCTTTAAATTATTATGCTTTTTGCTGTTCAGTGGGAAAACAGAATACAAATTGCACACCCCACAGAAGTAATTTTTCTCTAAATAACTGAAGGTAGTTGTGACTGAAGGGTCAGCTTTATAATTTTTGGTAATTTAATTAAATCACTACTACTAACCAGAGGAATTAATTTGGTCTGACACCTTTACAAGCAGGTTTTTACCAACAGAAAGAAACTAGTCCCACCACAACATGACTTAAAAAGTGCTTGTCTACTCACAAAACTGGACCCTTTTAATCAAGATTTTTGCAGTTGCAGTCACCACTTATTAACTTTAATCTGACCTATATCTCAGTAAGGAAACCTAAACTAACAAGTCAAGTTGGAATATATAAAAGCTCCTTACTCAAATCACAGTGATTTTAATGAAGCGGCTTGATATTCCATCTGTATTTACTCCAGCATAATTTTGTAATGCACAGCAAGCCTTCAGTGAAAAGTACTTCAAAAAGGAACTCAGCTTCAAAAACTAAACAAGATAGGATGAGTTAAAAAATGGGACTCGGGTGTCCAGTTCTCAGTGGTGCAAATCTTAATATATTGGTCAAGATGACCATACTCAGCAAAATATCACATGGTGGTGATTTCTATGCATGGCATAAATTGGTTCTTTAATACATGCTGCTTATCATTACTGGTAGATTTATGCTTGGTATAAATGAATGAAAGAGATATTTACAGAAGCACAAATAATAATAATTTTAAAAAAGACCAGTCCTTCGGCTTCTTTACATAGTAAAGGGTTATTTCTTTCCCACTCCTGCTTCTCAGCACTCATTTTCATCCCTGTGTCCCAGAGATCTGTATTTCCTTAAGCCTGCCAGTCACTTATGCAGACTACAGTAAGACTCAGAAGCTCTTCTGGGATGTGATCAACCTATGATCAACATAATGTGTTTTCCTTTCCAATATAAAACCTAATCACATGATGAAACCAAGGCTATCAGATGACCAACATGGAGAACTCGTATTGGTGCCATTTAAAAACATCCCCAAATTCCCTAGGGTCTTCACGTGAGCACACTTACAGAAACAAGCTGTAGGTCACTTGCAGGCACTTACAGTGTAATGTCAAATTCTTCCTTATAACTATTAAGTAACTATAAGAAAAGCTTTGCTTTTATTCAAAAAAAAAAACCAATCAAGGAAAATAGAAAAGATTTCTAATTCTGCCTTACCCACAGCCTTATATGCAGTCCATGGCATCTGACTTGCATTTATGCTCAACACTTAATACATTCCCCCTATCCCTACACACATAGCACATCCTTTTCTTCTTCTAGGGCTCTGTGATTATGACTATTTCACAGTATATGCTGGGGGTTGTAAAATGGCCTTGAACGAGGTAGTCAGATCACATGTGCTCCTGGCAGGACTGTGCTATGCAATACATTTGGAGAAGGTTGTAGGACTGAATCTACAAGATGCAGTGCCAGGAAGTCTTCTGCTAGAATACTGCTGCCTCAAATCAGAGATGGTAAGAGTCCTACCATTAAAATCAAGCACTTCCAGCACCACAAGCCAGCTGCAGATGTCAAAGATCTAGAAAAATAAACACGAGAGAGAGAGAGAATTGCTGCATGTAATCTGGAGAAACTTCCTCCTATTACACAATGTACTTCTAAAAGCCTAAGAATCCCTGGATTTTGTTATCTACACAAAGGTGACAATTATTAAATAAAGGTCTCTAAAATATACATGACAAAAAAGAAGCCTTACTGGTAACATATAAGGGAAAAATCAGCCAGCGCTGACACAGCCAGGCTCTGATACGACACAGCAAAGGCTGGACAATGTCACATGAAAAAGTTTGTAATACCTAGGCATATTTGTCCCAAGAAACTCGTTTTAGTCTGCTACAGACTGAGAGCAGAACCACCAAAACTGTCTGTTAATTTTGGCCAGTGATCCCACCACCACTGAAGGGGAACCCCCAGGAGAGTCACTCAATGCAAAAATGTTTCCCAAACAATGACAGATTTGTCCGGGCATCTGAAATATCCTTCTGCTTGAGATACTTGCACTGGGTCCCTTATGTGGCATTTGTCTGCCTCCATCTCACAGTGTCCCTCGCTATAGTGTATGTTATTAGGCTGCCTGTGAGAAAACTCTCACAACAGGTTTGCATCCCAGGAAGTCACCAGAGAGAAATCCTGGGCTATTACTGCTAATGGAGAGATGGATGACATCTCTAGCAGAGCAGGTGGTGATGTTCCACAGCTCCTGCTCAAGGGGCTTGCACTTATCAAGGCAGTTCTTGTAGATTTAGAAACTTTGATCTCCAATCTTTACCATCCTCTAGCGCTTAGGAAATAAACGTGGATTTCCATGAACAAAGGGCATGAAACAACCCTTGCCAAATAACCAGGTGATAAACTCTCACACCCGGTCTGAACTTTCCAAGCCATAACACACGACCGTTGCTCCTGGCTGTGTCTGCCAGTACTACTACAGGAAGGGTTTGACTCTACCGTGTCTGAAGCTACCTTCAGTCAGAGGCAGCTACCAGACTGATTCTCATCTTTGCTGTACTGAACATGTGCAGGTCCCTCAACATGCATACGCAAGTCATGCGCTCTTGGTCCCCAACCATCTTGATAAACCCCGCTCAGGACCCTGTACAGTTTCTCAATATCCCTCTAGAATTGTGGGTCTCAAAACAAGACTCACACTCGGGGTAGGCAAGACCAGCAGCACAGAGAAGGTATTCACCACTTTCCTGAATGTGTTTGCCACACTCCAGCCGTTGCAGGTAGGTGGTTTGTGGTATCTGTGACCAGAGCACACTGTTTGCCCTGCTCTAAACCTCAGCTCCTTTTGAGCAGGGCTGTTCTCAGCCGATCAGCTCCCACCCTGTAACAGTACATGGGCTTATTTTGCCCTAAGGTGCAGAGACGAAGCCAAACCCACACCTCCAGATGCATACGTTGTCATCAGGTATTAAAGAATGTTCCTGTTTCCCCCCTGATGTGCAGCCAGCATGTCTCAATGCATCTCATCTATTTGCAAGTGCCATCTAACTCAGGATTAAGAACAGCAAAATAGCAACTTGAAAGTAAACCAGTACCTATTTGACTGAAAGAATTGGCAAGCTGAACAGTGACCCAGGTACATTCCCTTCTGTCCTTTATGACATTCTGGTACTAGGTCTAGCTTTTGCAATTAATTTGCCTCCTACTCTGAAGTATTTACTGAGAAACAACCTTGATCTTGACTTGTCACCGTTCCCCAGGCAAATTATTATGTTTTCCTTAGATTCCTTCACCCTGCAGTATTTAACAATTGTGGTTTCTTGTCTGGGTTCATTCAGAGCTTCAAAGTGCAAAACAAAAGAAACCCAAACAACAGAAATGTGCAAGTAATGCAGCAATTTTTCAAAGATTTTCTTACGTGTAACATATCTAGAACAGAGGAGAGAAAATTGCTGACAACATAAAACCCAACAATACAAGATGTAAAATAATAGCAACAGTACCACTTTGCAGTATACAATAATCTCTGGTCACTACCATCATCACCAATCAGAACATATGATTAGTATACACACAGGTTTAAACACATACTCAGTTTAGATATTGGGAGGCTCAGGAATACTTGCAACACACAACCTTGCAGAAGGAAAGCACCAGGAGACCAAAAGCACAGCGAAGTTCTGCGTTCTTGCTGAAATTTGTATTTAAAAGTTACCTGATAAGCACTGGAAATCTGTTTGACATGGTATTTGTGATAGACAAGAGACATTCCTCTGCCCAGTAGATATTCAAACCAGAAACGATGAACCTCTTCACTACATCACACACAACTGGCTAGAAGAGAATCTCAATAATCACTACCTGAAAAATGGGTTGGAGTGAATGAAAAATGGATGACAGACACCAAAACCTCACACAATAGATGCTTACCAGCCAAGAGAAAAACTATAGCCAGTCTCCTGCAGAACTGCAACCTTTCCTTTACCACCATTTAGCAAAGGTTAATATCAGACAATGAATATGGGGGGGGAAGTCCTTAAAAAGAAACTGCTGGAGTTTTTTCCAGGTATCAGGATTCAGGCAGTCACTGCTATGGAGATAGTTAATAAAACACTTATTTTGCATTAATTGCTGTTTTAAAGTAAAGTTATTTAACTTTTTTTTTTGTTCTTACTAATTTGTTTGTGTGTGATGTAAACTTGAGCAGTTTCAGAAGTGAGGAAAAAACCCAGAAGAATAACCTTAATTTCCATGGAAGTTATGATTCACTTTATTTTTTCCCCTCACTTTTTTATTGCACATAAGTATGGCCTTATTGTTGCTTCTAAACAGATGTGAATCTGTCCCTACTATCACACTTAACTCTGCAAGGGAAAATAACAGAACCCTTGTAACAGCAACTGCAGGGACACACAACAGGTTTTTTTTTAGTCTATCTAGTTGAAACCGAGTCAATTAAAGGGATGCTGTGAATAAAGCTAATAACATCGACGTTTGCTTCACAGAATACTCTTGCAAGGGAACAACTTGGACCCTGTTCATTTGCACACACACACACCCTTTAATTCTATAACAACAAAAGTGCTAGTTATTGTTTCAAAAAAACAACATCTTCTCCTGTTGTTCTTATATGATCCAAAAGCCCACCAGATGTTTTCCCTCTGCTTCCTTTGGTTCTTCAATACAAGAAATCTGTCATCTCTTCAATGTTCTCACAGTCCCTCAAAAATACTTCTATGGATCCAGAGCTTATTAATCCAGTTACCTATTACCGAATTCTGAGAGCTAAATAAAATCTCAAAGTACCCAAGGCTTGGATCCCACTGAGACATTACTTCCATCACTAAGTTGCAATGTGCATATGGACTCCAGTCAAGACAAGCACCAGGAACATTGCCAGGCTGCTCTCCTGCCCATCAGGTGCGCTCACAGATAAGCTCTGAGTGCAAGCTTTGTCAACTGCCTTTGATTAATCTTCACATTAAAAAAAAAAAAAGCACAAAGCTGAGGTGGAAGTCACTAGGAGATCTGCATCAGATCAATGGCATTACACAGCCATCTATAAACAGAGGGTTGCAGGTTGAAAACCAGTCATTATACTTTGGGGCAGGAGACTGCCAATTTGATATCTGAAACTAATTTTTCTGGAACGCAATTATAGCTTTCACAGGGCTCTGGATGACATTATGCAGCAATAAGAATACATTTACTTTACATTCTTCTAAGCATATTAGAAGAAAATACACTGTTTCTGGCCATACATATGGATTGGTTGGCATTGAGTAAATTGGTGAGTACTTCAACAACCTGATCCTCACTGACTCTTCTGGTCCTGAAGCAGCATCCTTTGGTTCTGAACACTGTCTGTAGTGCGTGTGCACGTGCCCATGAGGTCTGGCAAGCTGGGTTAGATCCAGATCTCAGTGACAATAAGGGTAAATGAAAAGGTAACTCCATGTAAGTATTGGACAATTTGCACAGCCTGTTTTGGGTAACGGCTTCTTGAACTGTTCAGTACAAAAATGGTTTATTATATACCAAAACATCTGACTAAAAAGGAAAGGTTATACTGTATAATTTTACTTAGAAAATGTGCAGAGTTAGTTATGGTCTTAGCACAGTATACACATGGAACATATAAACTGTTTACTATCATTAAAAGGACTGCTCTCCCCAGCTTTGATTAGTTTTGTAGTTCTCTAAGTGAAACATTCATTCTCCAAATTAATATTCTGCAAAGAGAAGGGGCAGAGCAGAGGCATTATTGGTCTGAGAGCTCCACTGAAGGGTATATGAAGGAACAAGCTGATGAATATTTTATTAGGGAAGGAAAAAAAAAAAAAGAAAAAGAAAAGAAAACTGAATCTGAAAAGAACCCACACCAAAAGCACAAGATAAACTTCTCATATGAAAAGTTAAAATTCTCCACTCGCTTTTGATGGCTGCCATTTTTATTATTAAAGGTTTTGCTGAGAGTCTGCATTTCAGTGTTAACCTGTGAAAATACGTTGACTGGCATGGAAAAACAAACTCATAAATTTCAACTTTAAGTATCTGTTTTAATGTATTATTGTACTTTATTGGCAATATTCCACCAGCAAATGTGTTTTTATTATTGTATCCCTTCTTTGCAATAAAAAGGAATGCTGTTTACTGACTTCTACTTTGGGAAATATGAAATCATCGTTCCTTGCTAGCTGTGGGCAAGAAATAGTTTTCAATCCATGCTAAAGTTACAAAAGTATGCTCAGAAAAAAATATATAGTACGAAATATGTTAGCACCTTTCATAAATTTTCAGTACATGGATACAGCAAGATAATTTCCAAGCATAAACAGACCCAGCAAAGAAAATATATTACCTTAAATCAGATATCGTTCCCCTGTATGACAAAAAATGGGTTGTTTAACAGCATAAAACAAGTAGACCTCAGCCTAGTATGGTATGATACTTGAAATTGAAAGAGAAACTTTAATATTTTATGTAAGTAGTCTGCCATCTCTGGCTAAATCCTTTATCCCTAACTGAAGCAGAACTAACATTGGCTTCAGAGAAATCTGTGCCTGTCTACAGGGATATTGTTGAATTAATTCAAAACTTGGGAGCATTTCAGTAGCTGGAATACAAGTAAAAAGGAGAATTGAGTCATTTAGCCTAAACTGCATAAATAAGAAACAGTTGTGCAAACTATGGTCTTTGTGAAAGAGAGGAAGCACTAAGAAGCCACAGACACTGCCTCCGACACTCGTGTCAGCAATGTGCTCAGCAGCAGAGCTCAGAGCATAGAACAGCAGCTCTACCACCAGCCAGGTGCAACACCTTATGCCCTACCTTTCATTTCTGTCTTTTCTCCAGTTAATAATGCACAAAACTCCCTCGTGTTTTGCCAAGTGAACAATTACACAAAAATGCTCATCAGAGAAGGTCTGTAACACTGGGAAATAGAGTGATAGAATGGTGTCGGTTGGAAGGGACCTCTAGAGAGACAGAACAACCTCATTGCCCCAAACTGGCAGGCTCGCTTTCATTGGACAAAAGCCTACAGTCACTCATAGCTACACAGCAGCTGCTCCCACACCAACACAGGTAGACACAGCACTTCTCAGTGCTGCCTTTTCACCGCTCTGTCTGAACCACAAGACAGACCGTCAAACCCAACCTTCTAGCCAAGGGAGACCAAGGGGGGCTGAGATATGCCTTCTGACACAGGATCAGCCTTTAAGCAAAGGAATAATCCAGGGCCAACTGGTAAAGAAGCTTTCTCCTGGCGAGGTGCAGTCCTGCACAGGCACTGAGGCTGTGCACTCATCCTCGAACCAAGACATTTTCCTTGGAAGCTGCAAAGCACACCACCAGCCTGCAATCCAGTAGCCAGCAGCCCTACTGCTATCGTTATTTGGTAGACAGATGGTTGGAAACCAGCAATTTCAGATAACTTTTGCAGTCCTCTTGTTGAAGTTCATTTATGAATAGAAAGCAAAGTCCCTTACGGAACGACTCATACTAATATTTGATACCCAGGTCTAACTTAAGAGCTAGAATCCTTTAGAGGCAGTATATGCATCATTTTTAGGGCAAACTCTTGGCATTTTTATGTTTGTCGTATGCAGCGTTTGTTATGAATCTTTTAATTATATCCAAGGATCCACTACAAAACCCAATAATTTACTGACATATTGAAAGCTGATTGCAGAAGGTGGCACTGTCCTACTCTGAGCAACAATTGATAGCTTCAGTCTTGTCCCCAGTGGATATGGGTCAATTGTGCTGTAAAAATCTTTTGACACTAAGTGGTGATCCTCCAGGTTAGCTTATTGGCAGTGACCTATGGGGAAATTTCTTTTGCTTTTGCTTGTGTTATACTTGCTCTGTAGGCAGGAAAAAAAAAGCTACAGTTTGGAGGCTTATGACTGTAACATTTTTCACAAGCATCAAATTCAGTGAAAACTAAACAGCTGCCGAAATTCAGATATAAATTGACATGGCTCTAGAACTGAACTGGTTCTCATTAGTTGTATTTACTTCTGTAGTAATTGTTCTTTTCAGATTTTAAATCTAAGACCTTGCCTGCTGTTCTGTGATATACAAACCCTGATCCAAAGCCTGTAGAAGTTATGGGAGGCGGTCAATCAACATTACCAGGTATGGAGATTGCCCCAATAAAACATGGGACACTTTACTTTTCTGACACCTGCTTTCCGTGGAGTTCCTTAAGCCTCCAGTGACATCATAATCATGGATCCTTGAACAAAACAGTTATATATACTCCCAAACTGGAGTGAACTTTATGTGCTAATTTCTTACAGGCACGTGTATTGTGTAATGTCAAAACCAGCAGTAAATGTGTGTGTATACATGCATGTCTGCATGCACAAATATTTAGCAAATACAGTCTTATTGCAAGAGCTCCTCATTCCACAAGAATTAGAATGAATAATGAATTAAGGTCTGAAATTACAGTCTTCCAGTTTGGATTTGTATTTCTTGATCTGAGTCATTTCAGAACTTAATCTTGTAATTTCTGTGGAATCTAGAGACAATCCTCAATTTTCCAAAGCACATTTTCAGCACATTTTTAATGTTTCATTTTTCTATGCTCTCTGCAATCTCAAGAACAACTATCTTTATAATGTCAGATGGAATCAAGAGAGAGCACTGGGGAGCTCCCACAGTGGTCATTTATTACCTAGTTCACAAAGGCAGTTGATGTGGGACTCCTGTGATCCGGGATTTCTAACAAGCAATATGACAGCAACCACAGGAGATGAAATATTTGACAAATTGGGAAAATTACAATTACAATGTTGTCTCAGGGAGTAGATGAAGTGAAAAATAAAACCTTTGCTTATTGTGCAACTACTGCCGTACATTGAGGATGAAATGGAATCCCAGATATAAACATCTAGGATTTAGGAAGAGGACATACATTTAGGTGCTGGGTAATGATGCATTTGCTGCTTTCAATACAAGGCAAGTAGCATGCACAGGCAGTTCCTATCCCAGGTTATGATCCAGAAAAAAACCCAGTAACTCCAGTCTCCTCTCCCTAGTCCAACATCTCAAAATTAACTATTAATACAAAAATCAACAATTAATACATCCACACAACATTTTTATGCAGCTTCTTTACTTACTGACTTTTCTTACTGACTTACTAAGTAGAATACAGCTAGTCTATGTTAACAATATGTGTTAATCATTATAAAGGAATAAAAAGCCCTTGTTGTTGTTCTTCTATTTGCATTCAATGTGAACATCAATATTACTGCTCAGAGCCATCATGAATATTTTTAACTCTAGCCTGAAATAAAAAACTAATTATAGTACAACCATGTGAACACAGGAAAAAAAAAACCCTCGCCTGGTTCTCCTCCCTAAAACCTCACAGTCTAAAAATGTGAATGTAATGAAGTATAAATAACCAGCTATTGATCAAAACCAGTTCTGAACTACAGCTTCAGTGGGAATGTACAATAATGAATTGATTGGAAATACCACAAGCAAATTTATGTCTCCACCAAACATTAGCATAAAAGGCAGAGATGAAATGACATGGCTAAACTCATAACAAGATTTTGGGCTTACTTGTTTGTAAATCTGGAATTTTAAAAATCAGATCTGCCCTAATTTCTGCAGTGTTCTTCCTTTCTCAATGGAAGGTCCCAGCAGCTAACGGCATATCCCAAAGGACACCAAAATCCCTCCTTCCCAGTCTCTCCCAGTTACTCCCATTAGTCTAAAAGTTGGCCTGAAGGATCGAATAGGGGTTCAGACACCCATGTATTTTCCCTGTCCATTCATTTTCCCAGTATTTCCAACACTAACCAACAGTCACAATGCGACCGCCAAGGAAAAAGAAGCTACTTGCCGAATAGCAAGGGAACTTCTTCCAGATGTGCTTATGCACATCTGCACATTCCCAGCACACAGGCTGCACACTTCAGCCCTTGCCTAGCAGTACCTGTAATGGCACATACCACAGGTCTCTCTGCTTGGCACCACTGCAACTAAAGGAAGAGTTTTTCTGCTCTTCCCATTTCTCCTCATTTGTAAAGTGCCAGATGCGCCAGGTGTCAAAATCAAAGGGGTGGAAGGTGATATAAGATACGGTCTCCATGTGATTAATGCAATTTTGATCTCCCCATTTAGTGACATTCCATACCCCTATTTCAGTGTGGGCACCTCAGAAGCAGGATTTAGTTTCATGTGAGGTAAAGAGAAGAAAACTGGACAAAGCAGTCGAAGTACAAGGTTAATGAGCGCAGTATCTGCTTAGGGGGCTCCAAATGCATTTTGTAAACATACAAATAGACTAAAAAAACAGCCAGAATTCACGCCTTGGATGGACATGTATTCCAGGATGTCACTTAAGCTCTGCAGCATATGATGTAAGAATTGCAACTCTGGCCACTTCTTCGTGCCTTTCAGAGGTGCATTTAGAAGGACGGTTCTGTTGCACAGTAAGAAGCGATCCACTCAGTACAGCCTGGAAGGGTGGGCAGGCTGCCTCGGCTGGCAAGCTGTTTCTACTAGCATTACTGAGGGAATCCTCCAGACAATCCTCTTCTACTCACAAACAAAGCAAAGTACCCTCTCCTCCTGGGCTAGAATTTGTTATTTTCTGTATGTGAGGGCTGAATGCACAATGACCTGCCTGCTTGGGAAAGAGTTCAGACAAGTTTGCTCAAGTCAGAAGAGCTTCACCTTGAACTGAGATTGTTCACAAGAATTAAGATTAGATAAAACCATTTTCCTTTTTATGCCCTTGTTACAAAGGATTAAGATGAGGTAACATTAAAAAATAAATAAGCAAAATAACAAAGGAACCTACATTTATTGTGCAAAGAGCCAAATTTGCAGGCGGACTGTTGCTGAAAAGACAAACTCAGTTGATCCTTTGGAAATTTTTACTTTTGTTAAGATTACTCGAATAATAATAAGGATTGAGGTGGAGGCAATAATTTAAAACCTGAACAAAACACAGGCTGCTTCCTTGCTGATCTTGAACACTCCGCTGACAACGGGAATTTTTTAATGCAGCTTTTGGTATGGTTAGATTCTGTGTTTGACTTCATTCTCGCCAATATTTTGCTTTTAACAGACAGATGAATGGGACGACTTCCCTTGATTCATTGGCACTGCTAAAGGACCGAGTTCTTTAACAGCAATCATCAACGGTTTCAAGATACAAAACAAGTGTTCCAGCATGGTCCATTGAGCGGAATGGAGAACAATGCCTTCCCTAGTGTCACTGCACATGATGTATTTAATGATTGCTACCGTATGCTCTGATCAAAAGTGCTTTTAGTCATGTACTACATGAGATTCCATCTTGTTTATATGCTCTGAAAAAGCTGCATAGACAGCAGTAGTCTGATTTTCTGGATTCAAAACTCTGAACTGACTTTTATACGTCAAATCTTTCCAGCTCCTTTTATTTCTCTTTATTATTATCACCTATGCACGCAAATATGTTAAAGTACTACACTTAAGCATTAGAAAATGTTAATTATTGGCTGGAAAAGAGCATTGAGTCTGCAACAATTTAAGTTTACTATAGCTATAAATGTATTACACCACCATTCCGCTTGCAGCTGTTCCTGAAAGCCACAATACACTACTGTCATTCTCAATATCTTGAAACATTTTTCAACAGGCAACATTTAGAGCCGATAGAGAAAAATGAACTTTCGGTTACCAGAACATTTCAAAATTTTGTTTTTATTTGTTCAGAGATGAAAGCTATTATTTTTAAGATTCCTAGCAAATAGTTTTAATAAATTTTGATTCGTTTGACGTGTTTTATTTAATATAAATACAAGCCTAACCAGCCTTGCCACCGGTCCACAGAAGGTGCCTCTTTGTACTTCTGTGGCAATATTAAAAGCAGATGGACTTTCTAATTGCTTACAGAAGTAAGGAACAATTATAACACAGCCACTTCACTCCCGGGACCATGTGGATTCCTATTCAAGCATCTTTCCCCAATTGCTGTGTGCAATACAGTGTATAATCGACAGCGTTTTTCTTTTGAAACATATGAGGATCTTGAGTTGAGCCTCTGAGTAGATCATTTTGTGGCCTATTTCACAACTTTCAGAAAAAACTTCTTCATTCCAAGTGAAGCGGATTTCTTATCTCTGAATGATGGTTTCTGTTCTCAGATTATGTACTGTACCCTTAATTGTGCAGTTTGATAAAGGTAGTTGATATCCTGAGGATTTCTCTAACCTTTATTTTAGCACACTCCAGGATAGTAACACTGTAATCAATTAAAGCATGCTGATGGCACATGAGGAGCCCTAAATCTCCTATTGACAGCTCATCAGGGAAGTCAGCACTTTTTTGTAATTTTCCATTTAAATGATTCCTTGGTACAAAGCAATCTCAAAGACTCTACCCTGTTTGTTCACTGCCCCGTGATCCTGAAATGCAGTTTGCAGAACTGTATATATTTTTATGCATCTTTTACATATCTTTATCTTTCTCAGTTTAGAATCTTTGGTTTTGTTGACTTCACAGAAATACACAGGCTCACCTCCAGACGAGAAAAAATATTTGAGAAAACATAAAGGTGAGTGGTACTCTTATTTTTTAATTCTGCTCTTCATTTTTGTACTATATTCTCTATGTTCAGAGTACTGATAGAAAACACAATTCACTTCTTTAAAAGGATTTCATTTCATGGGATGCAACCTATAGCAGTAATTCATACGCAGACACACTGAATGAATTCAGCCACCCATCCATTTCAGTGACCAAATTAATTATATTTAAGCTTTCTAAATCATTAGATAATACCTGTGAAGCTAGTTACATACTTTCTTTCCTACAAATACCACATGACTTCCTCCTGATCAATGGTAAGTTATAGCAAATGTCAAATGAATTAATTAAAAAACCCCAAGTCAGCAAAATTTAAATTATCAAAACCACAAGCAAGGCACATTAACATAAGAAAAATAGCTGTGAAATTTCTTTTCCAAATGCTGAACAGCATCATACAGAACAGAGACTTTACCCTACGAGGAAACCTCATCACCGTACATCAGAAATACTTGGAAATAACAAATGCTCTTTTATTAGATATTTATTACAAAGTACTGTATAGAGAAAGAAAGGAAAGGTGAAGCCTTTTATTAGTGAAGACTCACTTTCCATGCAACTGTAGTGCTCTGACATTTGCAACAAAGCATAAGAACACAATAAATGTGATGTACTGCGAGAGCTTTCCCACATACCTTTTCTATCCTTGAACTCTAAACAAGGACTCCTGCCTCCCTCTCTGCCATTGCAGACACCCTCTAAGTATTAAAATACAGTAATTTCAGATGGATTTAGATCATTGTGCGGCAACAAATTGGTATTCTTTGGAAACAGCTATAACTATTTCCAAGCGAGGAATGGGAACTATCAATCTAGAGTATTCACAGTGCCTTATGTAAAGGTCAGTTCGTTTCTGCTGTAAATGCAAACATTCTACATGGGGCCAAAATTTCATTTTCACTATTGAAATTAACACTGTGGTCAGATGAGGAGATTTAATTAAGAAAGAAAAGAAACTATTACAAAGATGAGCTGATACTTAAAGTAAGTGCTTTTACTTTAAGACAGGAAAAGTAAAATATAAAATAAAATAAATAAAAAATTAAACAAATGCTGAATCCTATTGCTTGTCTCATTATGTCTACTGAAGTCTTTAAACTCCCAAAACAGTCAAACTAGTTTTGTTAACTCAAAATGGTAGCTTCTTATTTAAAATAGCTCCTCTACGTTTGGCTTTTTATATAGAGAGACTTAAAGAGAATAAGATTCTTGATCTCACAATACCAAATGACTATGAATGAAAAACTTAAGGTGCAGATTGTACCAAGAGAGACCAAAGAGAAACTCATCTGACATCCCTAAGGCTTACTCAGATGCGAGTTTGGGGATTGATTGGTGTTATTTGTTTGAGTCCAAAGCTACCAATTGCATCCACTTCTGTAGAACTGAATGTGTGAAACAAACCCAGCTAGGTCTGCACACTGTAAGGAATTCCAAAATCTGATGAGTTGAGAAAGCTGCAGTCTTACTGGCTAAGAGATCACCTCCATATGACACATTACCAACAGCAGGACTAGGTGCTTGCGTCGTACACGGACACACACACTTACAATTAGACCTCATATGAAAACAAAGGAAATGAACAATACCTAAGCTTTTTGTGCTTCATCCCACGGAGGAAGGACAGGTGGTCTAATGGACATGGTATCGAAGGAGAACGCCTTTGTACTCCTTGATGCAACAACGCTTTTTTCTCCACACAGAATTCTGAAAAGGAAGGGAAAGGATCATTGCAATGAAAGTTACATTTGAACATTTGCTCAGAATATACGAGAGGAGATCATCTGTTGTTGTCAGGGAAGGTGAAAGTCTTTAGTGGGCATGTTGTTCCACAGCTAAAATCTCAGTTAGGGTAGGTCACCAAATATCCAGTAAAATTATAATTTAAAACAATTTCAGCTCTTCTGAGACAGTTAAAGTCTCAGACTGAAGACAGGAACAATAGTTTTCCTGTGTAATGAAGGCAGAAACCCAATCTAAAAACCAAAATACAATTTACTTACATAAAGAAACCTTATTTGCACAACCAAGACTTTTTCACTTCTTATCTCCATTGTTAAAACCACAGATTTTTACACAAAAATAAATCCAAAGGCATCTTTTCTAATTACTGCATAATATATTGTCAGGTTCAAGAAGACTTAAAAAAAGCATTATTGATTAAAAGTTGGGTTACATTTTCAAACTGTGGTTGCTATTGTTACTGTGGTTATATTTAATAACCTTTAAGATGCTTAAAGCCAGAGTCACAAGATTTGATTCTCTATCCATATTTTTTTGTTGTTCACTTTGTTTTTCAGGCTTTTCCCCAACAGATTTTTTTGTGGTGCTGCCCTGCTTTACAGCAATGATTTCACAGAGAGATGAGGTCACCAGAGTGAAGCACAAGGATGTGCTGACAGCCTTGTAAGGAAGTATGATATTTCTTGTGAACTTTAAATGTAACTCCCAAATAAAAGCTTCTCCTCAGACTGAAAAGACCAAGTCTAGCACTATTCTAGTATGTAGCTTCACGTCTGACTTCAGTCACAGTCCACGATTGCTGCACAGTTCAGTCGTTTTGGAGATATGTACCAGAGATAAAGAAGCCCTGAGATTATAGAGTATCAATAAGCTGAACTAACTTTATTGCTTCTGATAGAAAACTCTCCCAGGGTTTTACAGAAGCTTAATAACTATGACCAATACAATCTTCATGGTGCAACGCAAACCATATGACAGTACCAGAAGATTTCCCAGAGCACAACTCCATGAGTTATCAGGGAAGTAATTAAGCAGTTCAACTTTGTTGGTCTTGATGAAATAGTCCCACAAGGATACTCTGAAGACCAGCAAATAGGAAGAAATATGTCCTGATTCTCTTCCCTTTTTCACTGGTAGTGTTTTTTAACTGCTTCTGAGGTACAAGCAGTAATTGGACATGAGCAGACTGTGGCCAGCTCAGTGAGTGCATCTAACATATTCACTGTTGTCCAGAACTCTGATTAGTGAGGACACATGGAAAATTTTAATTCTGGGTAATCTCATTCGTGCCAGCCTTCCTGAATTATTATGTCTATCTGAACTTCTCACTCAATGGCTCTCAGTTATTATTATAGGTAATACAGTTACTTTGAGAAAGATCAGTCGGTCCCAATGATCCCATACAGTCAGGATGTAAACCAAGAGATACAGAGCTACCACATTAGCGTTGCTGCAGTGAAGACAGTGCCAACATCAGTCCACAAACTTGATTTTAAAACTCTAAAATATTTCCAAAAAATGCTTCCAATATCCTTGCTCCATAGATATCAACTACTATCTCTTCTGAAAGTTCTGAACATTACGCAGGAGTTTGCCCAACTCTTAATCTTAAACGAGGTGTCTATGTCTCTTAATAGCCATGTAGTATTTTCTACTTCAAAAAAACTTGCTTAGCTAGCTGTGTCAAATCTCTTGATCAAAACTCACAATATTACTAAATTCTTCAATAGCAGGGATTTCTGATTTAATTTAAAAACATTACCTACAATTATTTACACAGCACTACCTGACACAAACAAGATGTTATCTGCGAAGCATACATCTTGCCATGCGAAAATCCATTAAAGCAATTTTTCAGAGATCAGTTTAAATATACTGTTCCCTGGGTAAACTTCTTTGCTATAACATAAAAATGAATTTATAAAAGATTCTAAGTAATAATTTATTACCTTGCAAGGTTGGCTTGGTACAGAGCTGTGTAGTAGTTGTAGCTGAAACACATTTAATTTCAAGCCTACAAGATGACATTCTCAATAAACTTCATCCTTAACTCTTGTTCTGAAGACAAGCTTGCCAAATTTCTGCTACATATTTAGTTGACCAGAAGGAAAAGTAACCCAAAAAAAAGAAATATCTGGGCATAGATATTAACAAGATACTAACTGAAGGCAACAAGGATTGCTTGGGGTTCTGAACAACCAAGGGATCTGGAAGTTGCTCATCTGTTATAATGAGAAGGGTTGTGAGAAATGTTTTGGTTGAACTTTTTAATGCTCCACGAACCAAGCCCAGGCTAGTGGGAATTCTCCAAAGTTCCCACCACTGAAAAGCATTAAGCTTTGATAACCTCAACAAGGTTTTTTAACAGTATTGCCCATTCTAGTGATTTCACTGAACATCTTAATCAGCTTTTGATATTATTTTGGAAAGCAAGCAGGAAGGGAAGGAAGGAACATGAAGAGATGCATGTTATGATCTCTGTTTGCTTCTCTGCTTCTTATTTTAAAATGTTGTGGAATTTAAATCGTGACTTCTGAAGCTCAACAGTAAGGGCTATTTTGCTGGGGGAGCAAGAAAGAACATAACAAAGCTCTATAAGTACTGTCTCATGTGGTGTCATCACAGGCTAGGAGGTAATGTGCAGACAACCTATATGTGTATCCAGCTACCTCATTCAGGTAACAGTGCTATCTGCTCCTTGACTTTACTGCCCAGCCTCTTTCCTGAAATAACATCCCAGGTCTCTCTGCAGTCCTCAGTGGTAGCTGAGCCCTGCTTTGTACTAGTCAAATTCATTTCACCATGTTGCATTTAGCAAAAGAAGAAAAGGGTGTTCACATATATGTCTGTTCCAGATTAGTGTATTAAATGAGAATAAAAACTTGTTCCCTTTTTTTTCTGGTCTGCAGGAAGCTGAACTGATAGAATACATTTGGTGAGTTTCTCTGCAGAAATTATAACACGAGCAAATGCACCAGATCTTTGAAATCAGCAATCGCTTTTGATGATGGAAGCAGTAAATAACAAAGAGTTCCCAGTCTTCTAATTAACATGAGAAATGTTTGCATTTCTTCAGATATGCTATTGCAATGTGACTAGCAAAATCAGGAGAGGAAGAGTGAATCGTTGAATATTCTGACAGTTTAATAGGAATTTATTAGGAGAAAGTACTGCTGCATCATCCAGAGAATTCATCACAGACTGAAAACGTAAAAGTGCCAAAGTCCTAAGTGTGTGCTCAGAGTCGGTTCATTTCTTTCTTTCTTTTCTCCCTGCAAATAAAAGTAGTACTTATAGCATCTGCTTCCAACACAGGTTAACCGGGATATTTGTCTATCGGTTTTGAAGCACTATGTTCATACATATTACACTACTTTTTATGTAGCCAGTGAGTACTTATCATCATCACTAGCACAACATTTTTGTGGTAATACATACCATTAGAGGAAGCCCAAAGACTGACCAATGCAAGTGACTAAAAGCTTCACCAAAAAAAAAAAAAAAGATAGAAATCTATATAATCTATTTACTAAAGTATCCTCATAAGGATGGAGAAATTTTATCTTGAGGCTAAAACACACAAGATTTTATTTTTTTTAGTTACAAGAAGCCCTACTCCAAGATAGATTCTGAGATCAAAAGATGCAATCTTTCTGATCACTGGAAGTAACAACCTTAGTAAAAGTATCAGATGAACAGAAGTAAACCAAAGTGTAACAATGTTTTGCTTTGAAGAATATTTGTTTTTTTAATTCTAACCTACTGCTCTTACCACTGTGGATCAAGGACAGTCCATGCAGCAGCAGCTCTTTGTATTTCTGCCGCTGTGATATCATCTTAACTCAGCAGAGCCATTCTCCTGGAGCATGCTTTAAACCCTTACTGCAGTACACAAGTAAGAGAGACGACCGCTAGATGAGTATTGCTGAAGCAAGAGAAGAAACCCTTCAGATCTCCAGGATGTTCAACCTGGTATCCGAATCCAAATTAAGCTCCAGAGATCAGGCACAACCCAATTTATATTTTTCCATGTCTTCTAAGCCCTCCCCACCAACACACCCAAAAATCGCCAAACACAACCCAACCAGAACTGTTCTCTTCCATACCTAAGATACATCTTGACTCTGTATGTAATTTCTGTAATTTGCATGGTGGAGTTTTTTTCTTTTTTATGAAGGGTGGGGGTAGGAGGGGGAAGCCTTCTCCCTTCAGGAATTGCTTATAGTAATCTTCCCCATAGGCAGAACTGAGAGCAAAGCACAGGTTTAGACTCTGAAGAACATGGCCAAGCAGAGTCATTCGAATCATCGGTCGCTCAAGCTCAGACAGCATTAGAGGAGAGCATTCTGTTAATTTTGTTAAGTAGCTAGAGCTGCAGGATACAAAATTCACAATATTGAGCCACTGGCATTAATGCGATAAAAGATTTAAGGGCCAGCATGGTGGAAAGAGAGAAAGCAAAGCTTTTAAACCTCATGTAATGGATAAAAGAAAACCATCTTTAACATTCCAGTTGTCTTTGCTGTATTGTATCGATTACAAAGACAAGATTTTGACTTGAGGTCTCTGATGATATAAATAAGTGCTGAGCTCTCACAACATTCTCAGGAAGAAGCTTCTATGAGAGAGGGAAGTAAAATATCCTAAGTTTGGCTATATTTTTGTAACTGGGTAAAAGTTAGTTAAAAATCTCATCTGAATAGACTGCCTCATTGTTTTACCAACTGAGTTGCTGTGGGGATTAAATGCCAGGCTAAGCTCTAACAGAGCTGTAAATGATTAAAAAAAACAAAACAAAAAACCCCAAACAAACAAAAACCCCAAAACTAATTTTTCTGGGTTGTTTAGATATTCCCACATTTCTTTAAATTTCATTAAGATTACAGACACAATTTGCACCCCAACAGCAGTTATACCTCTCTCTCATGGTTACCACAGTGCTGGGGATCACTGCTGCTGCATCACTTCCTTCGCATTACAACTCTTAACTGCTATCATGTCTTCATGTTCTATTTCAATTTTTTCCTTTTCTCTCTCTCACGTGCATACACATTAAATTAAATGGAGACTGGAAGTTCACCCACCTAAGTCAGCACCATCAGGCTCCAACAAGGTCAAGATATACAAGATTTTTACCCAGTGTGCTTGTTAAGTGAATTTCTAAACAGGAATGGACTTACACAATGAAGTTAAATGAACATTTAAGCGTGTTGTGGAAAAGAGACCATTACACAGGAAAGGAAGAAGTAAACAGTATAGTAGGTTTTTGAAATTTTAGTCTATAGGGTCTCCAAGCTGTCCCCAAGCATGGATGGGATGAAGCAAGGCAGTAGTCAGGGAAAGGGATTGTTAGCTGGATGTCCCGAGCCCCTTGTGTTACTGAGGAGAAGCTATTTTTCAGGAGGAACTACCACATCCTGGAGAGAAATCTCTATTTTTCCAATTCAGAGAGCAGGAGACAGCATCCAACTATTTATCTCATTAAAATCTAAACCATTTTTGGCTGTGACCACCCCTCAGTATTTCAGCTCAGAAGTCTTTTAGTAGTATGAATTCAAGTAGTTCCTTCCAACGCTTCAAACATGAGTTCATCTCTACTGTAGGGAAACAGGTCATGGTTACGAGTCCAGTCACAGATTTTTCACTCACACTTGAATATATAATGGTAGAAGGTATGAAGGAGTTTGCTTGTCACTGTCCAGGTTTGAGAGCTCATTGGTGATGACCATCACCATATTTCAAAGACTTCGTAATTGTGTTTAAAGAGGGGAATCCAAAATCATCTACTTGAATTCTCCCTTAAAAACTTATGCATCAAACATACTCAGTTCAAACTTCTTCACTAAATAAGAGCTGCCTTCCTATTTCAAAAAACAGGCTTAGTAACTGAAACATTACTTTGCTGGTGAGGAAGATAATGTGCTCTGCACTTCCCCATTTCCCAAGCTTGCCTTGCTACACTTCCACACTTCATTGCTATGTAATGTTCTAAAAGGAAATGTTCAGGTTGCTTGAAGGCTTTGAACTTAGTACACTTTCTTCCCTCTTTAGTTGTAAATAAATACATACCAGGGTGGCAGCTGTTAAAGGAGGTGCCAGGTACATAAATCAAACAGACAAAGCCTAAAGGGGAAAAGGCCTCAAATGATAAATAATTACCAGTTCTACAGAGCTTGATTACTGCAGAAGGAACATCTGATTAAAACAAGACCAGGATTAAGGCAGACACCTGAACCAACTGGGTGTTTTAGGAGCCTGTGAAGCTCTTGAAAGTTTACGTTTCTGAGTGTTGATTATTTAACAGATTTTTTTCATATCACCTTTATTGCTCTAATACCTAAACTCTCTCCACTAGAGCACTAAAGGGCTCAACATCTAACATAACTGAGGCTCAGTCTCTGTTGAAGTAAATTAACTCTTACAACTGGCTTTTCTGAGGTATGGCAGTTATTTTGTAGAGGGTTTTTTTTTTTCCCCTCCTTCTTTTTATTCCCCATTAAGGAAATAGTTTCACGATAAATATTAATACAGCTAAAATTGTTTTCTACTCCATGATTTAATGGGAACACATTTTCTAGTAAGTTCTTCAGCACTTTGGACTTATCCTAGTGCTAATTTATTGTAATTGCTGAGTAAAATCAGAGCACATCTTTTCAAAGGCAACATTTGTACACACAGTCAGAAGCTCAATATTTTAGTTTTAAAGGAACAAATCTGAAACATTTGACTTCACTTGGCTTTTCCAATATGGAACCAATAGAGTAAAATTATGAAGCTATGAATATTTTTAGGCAAGAAGGGCTTTGAATAACCCCGATGTGTCTTAGGACAACAAATAATTAGCTAAAAGGAGGAATGGAACTGCCAACCTTAAAGACAGAGAGATACCAGAATTCAAGAATACGAGTGCAGAAACTTTGGCTACTAAACAGACAACAGGATGTTCAAAAGCACTTAATACTAAAAACCAATTAGTCAAAAGCTGCCCTGTGATCAGCTTGTTAACTTCAGGCTGCTTCTTCAGATTCTTTAACCCAATCTTTAGGTATTACGCTCTCAACCAAAATTCCAGGGAAAGATGGTGAGGGCCATAAAGCTGGTAAAGCTAGACGTAACAGTTCACAGAAGGATGCATAATTAGCCCAAATTAATGCTCTTGCAGATAATTATACAGTCAGTAGAGCATGAACTTTATGTCAAAGTTTAGAAAAAAAAACTGGGCACTGATTTTCACGCACGTGATGCCACAGCTGTAGCAGCAGCACAGGATCACATCTTTTGAAGTTCAAGTCATACAGAACCTCCCAAGCTCACAGATAAATTTGAACTATGCCGTTCCATTTGCTGGAAAATCTTGGTTGCATCTCTCTGCTACTAAATCCATGTCCACTGCCAATACAGGGACATTACAGGCACCGCAGCAGCCCTTTTTGCGTCAAGTTGTAACTGTGGACTTTTTTACTAGCGTCTTTATAGATATTTGAGTATCCAACATAAAATATTCCATTACAAAGGGGAAAGCTAATAAGAAGCTATAACGCTGCACAGCAAGGGCAATGATCGGGCAAACTGAGAGAATTATGAAAGATATATAAATAAATTTGCTTTTTCACTCTGAAAGGTTACAGCACATACATGTATCCGATCTATAATTCTGCCGTTTGCAGCACTGACTGCAACATTTACCCATTGGTGTTACTACTGCACTCATTTCAGAAAAGATGAGCTAAACTCATACCTATTACAGATAAAGCACAGTCTGTGTGACAAAGATCCAGAGACTTGTCATATATTTTGATACTGTTTTGTTAATGCTGGACTGGCAGAGTTTTTCCTTCAAAGGAATGGATTCCAGTGAAGATACTTCCTGCGATGCTTTGCCTGGAGTCTCAGCAGAATGGAAATCTTTATAACCACATCAGGATTCTGTGACAGGTGCCTACAGTAATATGCACATACGTATAGTCAAAGGAGAGCTAAAGCAAAGCAGCCTCCTAGTACCCCCAAATAATTCTGATGAAGTGTAAATACTAACATGTCCTGGTATGTCAAAAAGGCAGATAAAAAAGTATCTCCCCAGAATTAGCCGATACATTTCTACATTTTTTAAAACCAAAATAAGACACCTTTGTAAAGCTCAACCATGCTTTGTGAGTGCTCTTCCATGGCAGCAGAATAAAAGCGCAGCACTGATACAAGGCAATCTGCTTTGAGCATCACAGTACAGGACACCAAGAATAACGAGTGCCATGGAACAGACCTTGCAACCCCTACTCCCACCAGGCTCCCTTCTGCTGGCATTTACAACAGGAACGTGGTGGGATTGGTAATGCTATCTCCAGCTCTAGTGGGGTGCTAAGAGAAACACACCCCAGCTCCTCTACACATTTTTACCCCAAACGCCGCTGCATTGACTTGCATACAATTACCCGGTGGGACAAATCATTTTCTGTTTTATAATGAGGCAAACAGTTGCCAAGGTTCCTTAAAACAAAAATAGGAACAACAAAACAAAATAGGAACACAACAGAAAAGAGATCACCGAATTTTCCAGAGGTGCAAAAGTCTAAATTCTTCCAAAGCCAGAGATACATCCAAAGGTAATTTGGTGAAAATCAACATTTTGAATTTCAGTAAAAATTCTCACTTTAGTTTTAATCAAAAGGAAACGTAAGCAAGCACAACCTGAGAGTGTGAAGTGAAATGAATGTATTAATTTACAGCACACCTAAATTGAGTATCCATATTATCCTGAAGGCAGCCTGACGACTCAGGAAGGGTCGGAAGTAAATAAATCATATATGACTGTGATAAATGATCAGTGCAGGATGTGTCAGAGTGCAGGCCTGATCAGCCGTCATACTGAAATGCACTGAACTATCATGGGAGGTTTAGGGGCCTGCAAATATGAAATAGACTCTTGTTAGTGTCAAAACTGGGCAAATGCTTTGCCATGAATTAATACAGAAGCAGAGCTTAGCCCAATTCACGTCTCCGAACGATGAAAACGTGGGTAGTGGTTTTTTCTAACGTGCTTGCTGGTGTTGTCCCACTTTTGTCCCCCAAAACTGTAAATTCCTGTAGTTTTTCCTATGGTTACCTATTAACAATATGTCGTGAATGGTTTAACTCAAGATACATCATTTATTTTATCCTCAAAGTCAAAACGTTTCCTGCCAGCATTAACAAAAATTCATACTTTCAATCCAAACTACCACATGACTCAGGTAGCCTGTATGTCAGAACGTGCTGGTCACTAGGGGAGTGGATCCCACTCGTTTTACATTCCCAACCTCAGTAACGTTTGTGTCACATTTGGGATCTTTGTCACACATTGTATATATCCTTGGCAGGTGCAGACATAGAAGAACAGTTTGGGGGTTTTTTGGGTTTTGTTGGGTTTTGTTGTTGTTGTTTTGTTTGGGTTTTTTTATTATTATTTTTATCAAAAAGAGATTAACAAGAAAAACCGTCAAACCAGGAAAAACATGTCATCAGTATAAACACTGGGGAGAAAAAGAAACAGGTGTCGTTACACAAAACTCACCGAAACATCAATAATGATGGTAGATTATAAACTGCATTTACCCAGGTGAATCGCAGGCCAGGTCAGCCCAAGGGCAGCTCTGCCAGACGTGGACTGTGGCAGCACTCCCTGTTGTGAGGGCTACACACAGTTGCAGCTACACCCACTGACGTGTGTACCAACAGGGTCTGGCCTACACCTCCGGCTCGGCTGTGCCGCGGTGCCAAGCAGGGCCCTGCCAAGCATCAGAGCACTTGGTGCAGGAGACGTGAGATACAGAGAGAGGGGCCTGAGTTTCAGATGGGGCTAGACGTCCCAGGCCTCAGTCCTCAACGTAAGATTTACCAAATGTAGTAGGCAGAGACTAATGTCATAGGACCGTGACTGCTCAGTGGATAACTCTAGCAGCAAACTTCAGTTGGCATTTCTAATCTCTTAGTCTCAGTCTTCCTATAGGCCTACTAATTCTCCTTCTCCGTACTCTAACGTTAACTGTGAGCCAAGACTAATGCCACAGGACAATATTCCTCAGGCTGCAAAGAGACTATATCTAATAGCAGCCTTCATCTGACCCTGCACAGTCAGCTTCACTAGAAGGCTCCCATTTCTCCTTCTCTGAGCCCTAAGTGTAATCCAAGTCTAATGGCAATCCCAGAGCTACAAGCCTACACCGGTTAATAACTGTACTGCTCCCACAGGCTTTACACTGATCCTTTTTGGAACATTAATTCTAAGTAACATCACATGTTCCAGAAGAAGAAAAAAAACCCAAAAACCCCAAACAAATCCTCTAACATAGAAGATAAAACAATTATGGTTTGTGGCTCTTTTTCACCTGTAGTTATGCAGTCAGCTGATGTCCAAGACAAAGACTGTACAGAGGATATATCTACGAGTAACCTATACTCAAGTGTCCAAAACATCTCTGAGTCCCTTTCCTTCTTCGGGCTCCTCTGTCACCTTCTCTGAACCTTAAACCTAACTACAGGTTGGTCTGAAGCCACACAACAGCCACTGCTCTCAGTGAAGGAACACACAGGCTGCAATTCTGCTGGTGCACACAGCCACCTACCTGTATGACTCCATTTTCTCCTTCTCAAACCCCAAATATTACTCTAGGCTCTGACAACAGCCCTGGGACTCCCCAGTCCCTGAACTTAATTGTTTCATAGAGTGCTCTCATTGCACTCTTGCTTTGCCGCAGCAACATCTTCTGTTCCCTGCTCTTGCTATGTACCTGAGATTTATTGTTCTCAGAAGCCTCACTCCGATCTGGTCCCCGAGCACAGCCAGAGCCCCAGGCCAGCAGCTCAACCTGTTCAATCAGTGCTGAGCATACAGTTCCACAAACAGCTGTCAAATTGCCTTGGCAGCCCTTCTGAGTCCCACTGTTACTGTGTGTCCTGGATCACTATTTTTCTGCATGTTACTCCACTGGCTGCTGTCACTCTTTTTGCCCGATGGGCATCTCCAAAGGGAGGCACTAAGTCCTTCCTCTTCTACACGTTGTGATGCTGGGCAGGTTATTGGCACATACGCCGCAGTTGTCTGCCTCTGGCACCCTTGCCGCATGCAAGAGAGAAGTAATTCACAAACACTTTATGGATAGGATAAAATTATGATGGGAGTACACCTCCTTTGAACCTTGAAAGAACCAGGGTTTAGCATTTGAACACATTCATAATATCTTACTTCAAGTCACTAGTTGAATGACGTGGTGTTTCTATGTTTAATAATGTGAAAGTACACGTAAAGTCTGTTAAAATTCCACCTTTGATCACCCTTTTTTAGGGTAGCAGACAAAGAACCATAAACAGATCCATAGATCTGTCAAGGTATCTTCTTGATTAATAATGCTTTAGATTAAAGTTTCTTTACAGTTTATCAAACTTACTATTATCATTCTATTGTTAATTTATCCCTTCACTTTGATATTATTGGCAAAATGAGACAGTTAGGCCATAAAATTAATTAAAATCTTAATTATGTGGACTCTTCCTTGCATTCTGCAATTAGATAAAGCAGTAAATTACCATAATTCCCTTTAAAAAAAAAAAAAGACAAAAAAAGAGACTAACAGGAAGAAAGCTAGCTAGTAAATGACGGGAAAAGATAAAGGATTCGATTTTTACGTTAGATATGTGGGCACACAGAGCTGTACATCTTGTAGAATCAGCTAATGTGAACACATTACCAATTTGACAAGACATGGCATAAACCAAAGATACGGATCCATTTGTCTTGGATGTCATCACCAATACTGGGTTTGGTTTATGTTCCATATATCCCTGAACTTCCAAATTATTTAGACCTGGGGTACTGAAAAGTATGAAATGCATCAGAGAAAACAACAGCCCAAACCTTCCCTTCAAGGTAATATGAAAGAGGTTTTTTGAATCCAGACAGTCAAAACCCATCATAATATTTTTTTCTAGAATTTCTCACCTGGGCAAAAAATTGGAAATGCTACAACAAACAGTTGTAGTCTTGAGACCAGACTGAAAGTCTCATTACTCTTGATGCTGGCTAAAACTAGCATTTTCAGATGCTAGTGATAACATGATAAGCTCAGTTTTCATTATTAAAAAATAATAAAAAAAAGTTTCTAAGTTGTCATATCGAGTATGAACTATGATAACATGATCAATGGCCAAAAAAAAAGAAAAAGAGAAAATCATTATTTTAAAAAATCGTGACTTTGATGAAGAATATGAATATCAAATAGATAAATATTGCTTAAGAACCCTGGACTCAATCTTCAAATGCAGTATCCAATATTCAACAAGTAACAACAGTTAAAATTGCTTAGAAATCATAAAATGCCACAGCCTGGGTGGAGGTAGAAGCAAAGCTAACAGCAGGGATTTAGGTCCCTGCACAACAGGGTATTTGGAAGGCAAACTTTCCAGATCAGCTCCAATCGCACCCTTTTTCTGCAGAAAAATAGAAAAAACCTGCAGCAGGAATGGCTGCTCTGCACAAGGTGAAACTTCTGTGCATCCCACATGCAAGCATGAGATTCAGCTCATAATCAACACACAGCAAATGGTTATCTGGACAGCACAAGGCATAATAGCACTTCACATCACTACTTGATCCTAATTTGTCTTCCACTCCAGTCGGCACTCAGCATTTCAGAGTTAGATGGAGGGGGACAAAAAAGTCACTCCAAGAACTACAAGAGGTAAAAATTGCTCCTCCTTTATGCAAGTATACATTGCAAACCTACAATCTCAATGCAAGGTAATGTAGCGCAGACAAATGGCATTTTAGTCTCTGAGGATTCATACCCCCCACTCAATTTTCTCATTCTGAAAGCATACATTTGATGTTGTATCATCCTTCCCCTACGCTTGCCGAAACGATGGCGAGATGAAACACGGTTGGACGTTGCCAAGATGATGGCAAGGTGAAATGCTGCTTCCAAATCTTGTTTTTCTAGTGTGTCAAATTGACCACAAAAAGAATGAGGAACAAGTGATGAAATGAAAATTGAAGTGAACAGTTGACTAGCAATTAAGAAAATGCATTCCATTTTAATTTTAAAGAACATTCAGTATACACAAAGACAAATCTCAGCGACTGAGAAGAAGCACTAAATTCAACCACCCCCTAACAATTCACCTTGCCCTGAACCTTTTTGGGTTCACAGGCCGCTAACCAATATTCAGCTAAGAGGCTTTGGAAATGTAGATTAATGTTTCATGCTCTAGGGAACAAGCTCATCACCAACTGTGTTGAGAAACTCTTTTTTCCCCTCTAGGGAACAGAATTACATAATCAGTTAAGTAAATTATGGTTTCTTAGCGCTTTCTAAGCTCTCGGTACAGGCAACTAGCAATAACTTTCACTGGGTGGACAAGCTGTCTTTGTTACAATGCCTATTACCCACCAGTATGGTACAAAATAAACACAGTTGCAGCATTCCAGCCGTGCTACTCTTACTCCATTAAATATAATCCATTAAAAAGTAGCACCTATTTTCTGTACATGCTCCTTGACAACTGTCAAATGACCATGACACAGATCATGCTTGCAATCACACACCCCAGTGCTCCCCCAAGCAACCCAAGAGCAAAAGCATATTTCAGAACTCCTACCAGCACCTTCCCTTTGTCATACAGGGACAGAAAACAGAAAGAGAATTAGGTTCCAAAGCTGCATTCATTATTACGGTCATATCTTAGAGGAGATAAAGCTACTGCAGCCAATTCTTGTTGCAACTTAAACTGAACGTGCAGCCATGTGATGAGAGATATAATGAGATTTTCAACAGAGGGCTGCATCTGAATGTTTGACCAAAAGAAAAAAGATTCAGCCGGGGTACAATGAACTGTTATTTATTTCCATTTGAGTTTAGCAAAGGTTGTCCAACACAACTGTGAAACAATTTTACACTTTTTAAATGTATTAGCTTTGAACTGAAACAGTAAATAAACTATTTATTTGGACTTTTTTTTTTTTTTTTAGTATCTAAAAATGGATTAACAAGGGTGTAGAGAGAGTATACCACCACAGAGAACAATTTTTTGATGGCATGCTAATGGGATTGCAAAGGGTTATTTTGCTGGAAAGGAGATTTTCAGATGCTTTCTCTCTAATGAAGGTTTTGTTCCTCACTTACAAAGTGTTTTTTGCCTTTCCTTTTCACCCATTTTTTTCGTCTTCTTTTAAACAAGTCAGGGCAAGGTGAATTGCCTTGGAGAACCATGTTGTCATTGGACTAAATTAAACCTTAAAAGATCAAAGCTTTCAAAATCATGCTGAGATCAAACTGGGATCTTTGGAAGACTTAGAGGGAAGAAAAAACACTGATCTTTATGGTTTGCCTGCAAACATGTTGCTCTTCAGCTGCTGAAATTATGCAGGAGTACGATACTGTGGAAAAAACCAATCTTCAGTGATAGCAGAGTAGCTTTTAGAGAAATCGATCTTCTCTGAGAACAGGTGAAATTCACCTCTGTTCCCGGAGTCCACGGGTCTTGTCCTGGCCATGGAGACTGTTCATTTAATTCTTTAATGGCTCAGTGCTTGTGCTATAAATTTTATCCCAGGTGACCTTCTAAATCTCTTTCCCCCACCTAAGACTGCCAAGAATAAAAGAATGTTAAAATTAATTGGGAAAAAAAAAATAAAATCTTCCACAGCAGTGGAGAAAACTGTTGTTAAGCCAAATATCTGTTATCTTCAGGTACTCAAAAGGTCTAGTGACTAAAATGGCCTTCAATGGTCCATGGGGACTAAAACTGTTTTTCTGAGGTTTGATAACTGTCTACCTATACCCACCTACTCTCCCAGTAGTAGTGCATCTCCCAGCCAGATAAGGTAGCTCCTGATCCTCCTGACCAAAGAGAAAGGCCAGGTATCCTCCTCGTCAGCTTTTAATTCAATGATGTCTGAGGCCAAGCCATGCTAGTTTTAAAATGAGCAGCTACGTTGTACTGCATGGAAGATTTAGTTGCATAAGAATAGAAACTGCCTGCCTGGAAAGAGGGAACAACAAAGCTTAGAACAGTTCATTCTTGTTATTGTGATACCTGGAAATCCAGACCCCACAGCTAAAGAAGGATGTTTTCTTGGACAGACACAGGAGACAAACAAACCCTTCAAGGCCTCTCACTTCCAGCCTTTCCTCTCAGCACGTGCCCATAGCCGCTGCCGTAGTAAACTGATTCTTGACCTGATGGACTTACCTTTGTCCCTCTGCCAGCAGCCACACTTGTTCTCATGCTGGGGAACTGCAAATCACCCATCAGATGAGGTCCCCTCAGGCTGCCAGCCCTCCCTACTGCTATTCCACCCATCATATTTCTGTTAACCGATCCCAGGTCCTGCATCCAAAGATACCATCAGAGCAGCCCCCCTTTCAGTGGTTTTTACTGTCCTTCAGACATCTCGGGATGATATTTCTGAGCACAATCCCTGCTGCCCCTAGCAGGTTAAACACCCAGAAGTGGATGGATCTGCCTGGGGCAGCACAGCCACACCATGGTCACTGAGCACACTAATGACCCCAGGCTGGGGCTGGGCCCTATAGAGCATGCTGAGAGCAGAGATGCACCTTGAGCACAAACCACCTGCAGCTCCCCACAGAAGCATGAGATGGGGGCACAGTGAGTGCCAGGTGAGCATTAGGCCATTAAGTAAATTAAACAGGCCAAGCAGGAATTCCCCACCAACACTGGGGAGGGAGGACCCCAGGGAACCCTGTCCCCGTATCAGGGCCATTAGAGAGGGGCAACTGCAAAGGGCAGCTCTTCTGGGTTTCCCCACAGGGCCACTTTCTCAGTTTATATTCCCTTTTCCCTGGTGCCAGAGAAGAGCACCGACACAGCCTCAGAGAGCTGGTCTCACTGGCAGGAGGAGGTGATTTTACCTACTGCAGTGCCTCCCATGCTTGACAGGCTAGGCAGAACCACTATGTCCATTTTAAGGCTGTGGCTGTGATGATTAAACCTGCCTTATAAAGCTCATTGCCTCTCAGCAAGGATACCACCTGTCATATGCATTTTTCAACTTGTCAACTAAATAGGAGAACCAAACAATCAAAAAAACCCCAAACAACCAAACAAAACCAGTCACCAACCTTTCATTTATTCCTAATTTGAAGGGTGAGCAGCAATAGGGGAAAGCTGTGAAGATGCTGATCACAATCACTGCTGTTTGTACAGCCTCATGTATTTTTGCATATTTTTGTGAGAAAATTGGTAGAACTGCTGCAAATGTAAAAGCACTGGATGTAGACAGGGCATAAGATTTAGATTTCCAAATGACAAAAAGCCAAATAAACCCGATTTCAATCTTGTACAGATGCACAAACAGCATCAAGCCAAATCTAAACCTGTTTGCCTTCACCATATCCATAAGCCTTTTCCCTCAAAAACCTTTATTCTTAGAATTCATTTTTCAGTGTGATTATTTAAAATTTAAAGATATTTTTCTCTGGGATTTCCTTTAAAGAAATGAAGATGGCAAACATTGCCAGACTAAGTTAATTCTTTACAATATTGGGGGAAAAGAAGTGCAAGGTGAAATACATTCATTAAAGTCCTCGAGTTTTGATTATCTAGTACTCACAATCAACTTAAACCATTTACAATCAACTATTTAGACTTCAAGATAATAAAGATCAATCTGACAATTTGTACTGCGAAAAAATATTATCTCCATCAAATTATTTCAGCAATATCCTCAGTGGATTTAAATTACCATGAAATTCAATACAGTGTATGGAATGATCACATTTTACAACACTGTAGCATATGTTCTAAAAGGAATTCAGAGTTCCAGCAATATCAATAAAGAATTAAAAGTATATACAGTATTTTAAAGAGCAATTCACTTACCTATGTTAAGAATAGGACATCAGTTATAAAATTATTCTATTTCACAAAGGCATAAACTGTATTATTGACCAGATTTAATCACAACTTAATTAAAAAGAATTGCATCACATTGAATTTATTTCCTTTCTAGAATGTTTTCTTCTTATTTTAAGAACAACATCTTAATGTAGTACCCTCCATATGCAAGATGGGAATCCACATTCTTTGTAGCAGAATATTGAGGGGGCAGAGGAAGGAACAACTGGACCAGCTCAGTATTTCTGAGACTTCAGCAGCTCTGTATTCTGCTGATCCAAACCATCAAAATTGTATTATGTTTTATTACAATGAATCCACAAATGAGTTCGACAGAATGCTAAATCTGAGTATCATTCACGCATGAATGCTACTGCAAAGCGGTCTGAGAAACTATTTGGCATACAAAATACCATAGATGGAGCACATAAGAAAAGAAAAAGTCAGGCTTAGTCTGGGATTGTCTCACAGTCCCCTTGAACTATGGTACAGGTAGCAAGAGAAAAAGGAAAAAACAAAACCAAGCCACAAGCTGCTAAGAAATATTTGTCACGTTCCTACGTATACACACAGAAGCACTATTATTAATGGCACAGAAAGCCCAGTTTACACTCCTAAATGTTGATTTTTCAAACGAGAATAGGAGAAAAGACCATTCTAAATTTTCTCTAAACCCCTGAAGTATCCAAACAGATCATGTTTTCCTCCCACCACTTTTTCCAAGTTGGTCCGACTCTTGCAACAAAACATGGAACGGTGCTCACTTTTGTGTATGTATAGGAATAGTTAACATTTCTAGGACATACTGTCAAATCCAAATCACTAATAAAAATCGTGCAGCATTTTACCCAGACTAAAGTTTCTGAATTCCCTGGGAAGCTTTCATTGATGTTAAGAATGGTGTTACTTGAAACACTTCCATAGGACTTCGGCAAACGCCTTTGGGAACAATCCAAGGAAGTCTTTAAACACAGATGTAGTACATTTTATGTTGAACACGAGCATCTCCACCAATGTCAGCAACTCCTCAGCAGCCTTAAAATTAAATATGGGCTTAAAGCATTTTCTGGATTAGGCTCTCTCTCCTTTCTTTATTAGAATGGGACAGTGGCTATAAGCCAGCAGAAACTCTAGTGATAAAGTAGAAGACATAAAGTTGGAGAGAGATGTGATAAAATTCCCTTCTATACATGAGGAAATGACTTCCATAACTCATTCCAGACCTTACTTCTTGTAAATAGCATAGCACTGTAAAAAAAGCATACTCTGCATCGTTTCTCGATGAGCACTACACTGATTACTTATTTGCTTTAATTTGAAAAAGCAGGGAGCATTCTGAAGGGGTTTTTTTTTCCCCCCTTTTGTTTATTATCTTCACTGGATATTTTTTTACTTTGCATTAAAGAAGGGAATACAGAAAAGCAAAAATAAAAAGGAAAAAAAAAAGAAAAAAGAATAGTTTCACAAGTAAGACAGATCTACTGAAGAGGCAAAATTCACATTGCAATTTTTCTTCTGTTCAGGGGGCTGGATGGATGATCTACCTTTCTTTCAACTTGCCTTTGCTGGAGGCAAGAATAGTGACAGTATGTTATAGGACTAGCTAAGGTGCAGAGCAGCTGGATTCCCCAGCCTTCTATAAAAAGCCCAACAGGATGAATTTTGTTAAGGTCTTAAACTATCAATTACCTTTACATAGCTCTTGCAACACTGACTGCTGAGATATATAATCTGGAGAAAGTTCTGCTGGCCAAATACACTTTCTCCATTTTACTGTATCGTGTAGCTGTCAGAGAAGTATCTACCCAAATCTTTGGAACACATCGCTGTGAACAGATTTTTATGCGAGGCACAAAATCCCAAGGCCACAGTGACTTTGTGTTAGTTGGGGGTCATTAATTATTTGTCAATGCCTTGTATTAGGCACTGCTAAAACAGATAAAAAACAGACTCCCACCTTAAGGGATCAAGTCTTACGCTGACAATAAAGGCACAGAAGTTAACTTGAACAAATTTATATTTGCTATAAAAGAAGTTAGGGACCTTATCCACATTGAAAAGTGAAGTGTTCTGAAAATAAAGCTTTAAAAAAATTAAAGAAAAAAGTAAAAAACCAAAAACATCAAAAAAAAGAGTTGTCTTTCCAGAAAGAAAATCATCGTGCACGGTGCAACAATATGAATACCTGGGCTACTGCACCCAGAGCAGTACTGTAATATCATTCCAGTCTCGCTCCTTTGTTAGGTGCATAAAATTTATACTCCCTGGTTGAAATAGATAAGAAAGGTAAGCAAATCAGGCACTACATAACATTCTGGTTTTAACTTGGCTTTTGCAACCAAACACAAGTAACCCTGAGCAATTAAATCTTCAACATCCCCATTTCTCGCTGCTCAGTAGCAGTTCTGTCAACTTACTGTAAGGCTATCCCATAAAGGTTCCAAGGGATAGAGGAGTTTGGTGAGCATCCAACTTCACTGAGAAAATATGAAGCCATGGCAAGGCACAAAAATTCTCAAGTGTCCTTAGGGGACCTTATAATGTTGCAAAGCCTGAAGATTGTCCCCAGGAGACCCCTCTGCATTTCCCATGGAGGGCAAGTACGAGAGACATACTGGTGTAAGTGCTGCTGGCTGGATGTGCCTGCACCATCTACTACAATACTGGGGCACAACCAACCATAACTTGTAGTTTATATATACCCGTTAAACCAGAAGCCAGAGAACAACCCAAAATCATCAGGTTTCAGGATAAAAATTACTGGAAACTGCTGCTAGCCTGCATGCAAATCCTCAGTTTATTCTTTAGCTGGATTTTCCATGGGAAACAGTATCGGGGCAACAAGGAGACAGAAATTACAACCTAGGACTGCAGCACCAGCATCTACTACCTTTTACACATCTGCACAGTCTCACAAAGCTATTTGGGTAAGGTCCTGCTCAAATTTACCAGAATTTACCTGAATTTTCAACACTACTGTATTTGCAATAAATCAGGTACAGATTTGTTGTCAATGGATGGAAAGTACCTTATTGTTACTGTTATTTTTCAAGCCTGTAGTCTATGTCCAGGGTTGGGGCTCAAAGAAGAAAACATGGGCCAGGAAATTCCTAGGTATTTATACAAACAAAGCCCCTTGAATTTGTAAAGTATACCCCACTTTTTTTAACATCAAAATTCACTACAAATTATTTCAAGAAAGATATTTCCATCAAATCCCAACTCCCTTCCTTCTCATAGGCACCATTATTAAACTAAAAGGCAGAAAAATGGTGAGAAAGAATATTCATCTTCAGGACTGAATCACCTATATGAAAAGGTTTTTTTCATCTTTTCTGTCCTGTCCTTGATATTTCATTACACTCTGTATCAGTTCTGACAAGAGTCTGATTTTATTTTTTAAATGAATCTTTCTTACATCATCTGACACGCTCTTTACTATTCATCTTAAAAAACTCCTTTCAACATCTGGTGGAGCCAGTTGCAGCTGCCAGAGCTTTTTGAATTCAACAATAAAAGCAAATGCTAATTTGCTGTTAATTTTCAGTTCTTGTTCATGATTTCTGCATGCTTAAACTGTTCTGAAAGGCGTATCGGTGAAGCTCAGAGGAGCTAGATTCTGGTACCTCACCTGCAGACGGTAGAAAAAACTTTCTCTAACAATGTTAATTGAATGAAGTTTAACTGTGACAGCATTTGCCTGGACTGAAGCAACAACTCCTCAGACTACGCCATACCTATTCACTCAGATCTCCAGCACGAGCTGGAGAAAGCACCCCAGCACTTCAGAGGTCTCAGCCTTGATGGTGCCCCAGAGAGAGGATGCTGCCATTCAGGTGGCAGCTCAGGGAATCAAGCCTCCCACCATCAAAAGGGCTCAAGAACAGTAGTTTAACCTCCACTTAAGAAACCCAAATGTATCAGTAGAATATTTAAACACTTTTAGTCACTCATGATAGTGAGACTTAACATTATGCCCCAGTGCTTAAGGATTAGAGGTGAACTTAAGCGTTTGCTCAGAAGTTTCAATAAATGAAAGCCTTGACATCAATTAAAAAAAAATTAGCTAGCTTTGTATTTTACTTTTTTGTCATATCCTCACAGATTATTTCATAATAAACTTCAGAATTCCCCCCCTTTCATATTTTTGCCATATATAAGTCTAGTCACACTGCAGAAAGAGTAATTTTACAGATAACTAACAAACTGAAATGGCTGTTCCAACATTCAAAAAACCACCAGCTGACATCTTTCTGGTCTTCTCACTTGCCAGCTTGGAAGAATCCAGTAGTTATGGCAAGGATTTTGTTGAATCTGAATAAAGTTTCCAGACTGCCTTGAATAGCAGTCTGATGTTGGGAGCAGAACACTAAAATCTGTTACTCATTATGTTCCATAAAGCAGCACGTGAAGATGCCCGAGATGAATTATCATCTACCACTCTCTAGTATGAGAATATCCTCTTCAGCTGATGGAATGGGGAAAAAGTTGATTCAGCAAAAGGAAATGAGGTCTTCTCAACAGCTGCCAGGTGCTGTGGAAAGGTGAGTTTATGTCCAGAGCTACCAGAGACTACCAAAGGTAGAGGGTAAGCCCTCAGGAAGCTTCTTCCTGAAAAAGTATCCAAGAAGTAACATCCTGTATTGAAGAAGCTTCATCCAGATCAGACACTTACCGTTAGAAATTATGAGGCTGTAGCACACACAACTACATTATCACATTCACTGTATGTTATACAATACTCTAGTAATAAAACAATCTCCAGAAGACACAACTACTGGTATAACCACTGGCAAAGCACTATCTTCCTCCCTGTATCCCATGCAATTTCTTGGCTTTTTCTCAGCCCACCATCCTGGGATTTCCCTTCCCATTGTCTCCCAGCAACAGGAGCTGAGGTGAGCTGCTGGTTTGCTAGAACAGGGTAATAACCTTCAGAACTATTCCTCCTACCCAGGCTTTGCTCTCTATCAGCAGAAAGAACCACCAGAATGAATAACTATTTTAGTAATGTCTCCTGAAGTTACAACTTCACCTGCCTCTTTGCTCTGAGTACAACTTTCTCAGTCTCAGGAAAGGACTGGCATAAACAACAAATCACTGACAAGCATTCATAGAATGGTAGGGGTAGGATGGGACCTCTGGAGATCATCGAGTCCAACCCCCCTGTCAGAGCAGCATCACCCAGGGCAGGCCACACAGGAACAGATCCAGGTGGGTCTTGAGAGTCTCTAGAGGAGGAGACTCCACAACCTCTCTGAGCAGCCTGTTCCAGGGCTCTGTCTCTCTCACAGTAAAGAAGTTTTTCTTCATGTTGAGGTGGAACTTCCTGTGTTTCACCTTGCTACTCATCATATCATAGGGCACCACTGAAAAGAGACTGGCCCTTTCTACTTGACACCCACCCTTCAGATATCTGTAAACATTGATAAGATCCTCTCTCAGGCTTCTCTTTTCCAGGCTAAACAGCCCCAGGGCTCTCAGCCTTTCCTCATCAGAGAGATGTTCCAGTCCC
>WUAM01000299.1:4198183-4213523 GCA_024336885.1 Actenoides hombroni
AGGCTAAACAGCCCCAGGGCTCTCAGCCTTTCCTCATCAGAGAGATGTTCCAGTCCCTTCATCATCTTTGTAGCCTCTGTTGGACTCTCCCTCTCCCTATTGAACCGAGGAGCCCAGAACTGGACACAATACTCCAGATATGGTCTCACTAGTGCAGAGTAGAGGGGGAGGAGAATCTCCCTCACCCTGCTGGCCACACTCTTCTTTATGCATCCCAGGAGACCATTGGCCTTCCAATGATAGTGCAAAGTGATTTTTCTGTTTAAATTAAGAGGGCCAGTGACTAAGAGAAACATTTGTGTCTTCTCTTTAAATCCCAGCAGACAATGAATGAAGCCCTCAACTTACACCTATAGGATAACAAAGGAGTCAGAAATTGCTTTCATGACAATAAATACCTGCATTGTCTTTTAGTTCTACCAAATTCTGTATTGATTTTTTTGGTCATCTCTTATCTGTATTTTAAAAGGTTTGAATTTTAATCAATTTACATACTCCCTAATACATCCCAGATGTGCATAATTTCATTAAAAATAAGAGCAAGTCTATCAGTCCTCAATTTTCCTCTGACATTCCTAACTATTGGTCAACTACTCCATTAACTGCAAGCATGATAGGTGTCATCTAAACGTCACTACATTTGTAGAAGTCAATTCAGCAGACGCTAGAGGGATTTTGGCTGGGTTTGTTTGGAGTTTTGGGTGAAGGGTTATTTGGTTGGTTGGGTTTTTTTGTTTGTTTCTATAATGGAAATACATTACAATAAGTAATAATCACTGAAAATGTTTTAAAACAATAAAGATCTTGAATCCTCAAAATCCCCTTTTCAGGATCAAGGGATATTCCAAAGTTATAAGTACCTCAATAAAATGAGATTATCTCAACTCAAATAAATAGCATCACTACCGTGTAAGTCCACCCCTTCCATCGCTGTCCTATCCTAATTCTATCCTCTGAACAGGGAGTCCAAACCTGAAACTTCTTATATCCTAAGACAGTGGATACCTTCAGGCCAATGGGTCTGCAAAAAGGGGAGCAGAATCAGTGCCAAACATAACTGTACTCACAGACCATGACATACAAAATAGCTTTCAAAGCTAAAGTGGGCTAAATGTCAGCACAGACCATAAGAGCCAACCACCAGGAATGCACAAAATGCCATCCTACCCACAGCACAGCTCTTCACTGCTCAGGAAAGGCACCTAACAATTGCCCCTACTAAAGGCAAAATCCTGTGTCAAGGACTTGTGAGGGTCTGTTCATATCTTCTCATAACACAGGATAATACACCATGACCTTTCCTTCTGGGGCTGCAGTTCCTGCCACTCCTTTCAGGTTTCTTAACTATTGAGTCAATAGGAACAATTCATCTGAATGATCAGAGGATACCTGGAACGAGTCCCAGGACACCAGTTTTCAATAACCTGAGGCTACCAGAGCCTCATTAACGTACTAATGACAAATTTGGAGCAGCAGAGTGAAAGTTCGTCTCCTCATTGATCACTGGAGCAGACTCGGCTAACTAGGTGAGGTTTTCCTCTGTCCTCACAACATCTTTCTGCAGACCTCCCAAAGCTGCATACCAAGATGAGGAGTGCCATGCTCTGTGTCAGGCACTGGAGCATCTCCTCCTAGAACCTTCAAACAAGATTAAAATCCATTTGCAGAACACAAAGCAGCAAACCCTCCGAGTCTTGAGACACATCCAAATGAAGGTTTATACACCACAATTTGCCTTTCATTGTTAGGATTATTTGCTTCCTCAGTTCTTCTGTGTCTTCCCCCACTTAGAGAGCTCTCAAGTTTGTTTGGATGGACTAGACACATCCCTCGAGAGAAGTCAACAGAGCAGACAGTCTCCAAGTAAGCTCAAGGCTAAACAAGCTTCAGTCTAGTGACAAAACCCCCTAAGGTGTGAAGGCCAATACTAGCAGATGCTTAGTTAAAGAAGAGCATGCATTGCCTATGGCAAGTGTAACAGGAGTGCTTTCTCATGCCATTTTGTCATCTCTCTGTAACATGTGTTCTGATTGCTACTGTATCATTTTAGCCACACAAGAAAAATAACTTCACCGTGTCGACGTCATTTTGCTGTACGACTGACAACAGACTGGCATGCTGAGAACTTCAAGTTATCAACACATATAATGAACAACTGGCCTCATACCCCTCTAGTTTTACTAAATTTCTTATTGCCTAAATGAAAACGTAGAAGCCTTACGAAAGACACTAACAAAGCTCCTCAGCTTTCATGTGCATAGGGTTTGGGGTTTTTTTCCCCTATTTATGGTTAATAATTAAATGCTTTTACTAAATCCAAAATATATGGTACACCACATAATTAGCAGAATCATACAAGAGTCTTGTAGTATCATGCCTATACTTTTTGGAAACAAATTAGAGCTTATCTGAAAGCCTGATGCAAATTTCAGCCAAAAGCCACCCAAAATAGCAAAAAGATTTTATTTTAAGAGCCTGGAAACCAGGTAGATGTTTCATGCCTCGTACTTCAATACAGAAATACATTACTTTCACATCTGCCTTTTTGCTGATACTTCAGAATATTCAGAAACTAATAACCACTTTGGACCATAAGGCAGATTTCCAAATAACTCAATGAAAAGCGCAGTTAATCCAGAAGAAAGCTTGATCTGGCATTCATTATTAGTTTATTAATATTTGATCATTAGTGCAGGAGCATATGTCTAGAGCAGTACAGACACACTCCATTTCAGTAATATTGGAGCTGTTTTTTGCAGAAAACGAAGTCAGAAAAGATTACCTTACAAAAGATATTGTATGGCTTATATGCTCCAATGCCTTAGCAGAAGGAAAAAATACTGACTGCATTTAGAGACTCTCTGAGGTAAATGTTAGCGTTCCCTAGCAGGTGACAATGTGCGTGTACCTTTACCACAGTGAATAACCACATAGTGCTGGCAGCAATCCCAAGACTGATTTTGGGTTTTTTAGATAGTCAATTAAGCCCCCAAAATACCACGGACTATTAATTTAAAAAATAAATGAATAAATCGAGACGAGCAAACTGACAACAAATTAATGCTATGCCTGAAACTATCAACACCAGAAGTTCTACCAGCTCCTCTCACAGCAGCAAGGTTTGGATGAAACCCAGGAAAAAAATGGGAGTAGAAGACTGAGAAGAAAGAGCTTCTCTCTGGAGAAATGTCCTTTCAATTTATTATGAAGGATACAAAGGGCAAATAGAGCCCTTTGGGAGAGATTTTCCAAGCTGCCTTGGAAATTACACATTCATAGATTTTCAGGGCTGACAAAGGCCACCACGACGATAACTTCCTGTACAACAGGCCAAAACTCGTGCTCCACATTCACACACCCCACGAATCTTTTGGCCTTCTTGGAAATTCTTCAGTCGTCCCTTCTCATCCACTGTCACATAATTTCTTCCCTATTCCCTTCAATAAAATCTTACAAATACAGCCATAAATATGTGAGCCAGCTCTCCTATCCATACCTCACCCTCTGAGTTTATAACATCTTCTTAGACCATCTCCTTCAGAGTACACATCGTTTTTGCCTTCATTTATTTCAGGGGCTCTACACTCATACAGTGTGTGTTACTCCCTCCCTTTGGTTTTCCTTGCTCCTGCCTCTTTGGCACATTCTCTTGCCAATCCTTGCGTCAAAATACTTGTACATGACTTTCAGAAGTAATCTATTGCATTCCTCTTATTCCTCACTAGTATAATCTCTATCTGTGTTTTAAACCCCCCTCAAATTAGACAAGTTCCACCGCTTCCATACGTCTATTGCCATTCTCCTGTCATCAAAGCAAACCTTCCTATGCACATTTTTGAAGCACATGTGTACTGGTTTTATACGGATTGCTGCATTTTCTTTGCCAGATCTGATCCTTTTCATTGCTCTGCTCCAACTTCTCTACATGAAGTCGGTTCTTCCCTTAACTTGATCATGCCAGGAAAGCCAGGTGAAGTTCAGTGTGCATAAGCTCACTTTAGCAACAGACCCACTTGATCTTTCCCCATTTTATTAGTCAAGATAGCATGCCCCAGAAATCAAACCCACAGGTAGATCGACATCAATGATGTCACTCTTTATCAATGACATTTCAATTTTCTTCAAAAGCCCATCACGTAAGTCTGACATGATTTAGTTTTCATAAAGCTGCACTGACCTGGATTATCACCTTCAATTCCACATTTATCAGGCCTTGTATAATTCATACCATTATTAACTTTGGGATCAATGTTAAAGAGAACAACGTGTGTCTTTACAGACTATAATCTGTACAGTCTTGCTGGTACAGCCCCGGAAAGACCAGTTCCAATACAGTGTCATCCACTGCAACTGAGCAAAGGGCAAACAACGACATGCCCAGTGACAGACACGGGGCACGATCTGAAATTCCCTGAGCAAGGCTGGGACAGTGGTTGGGGACACTCTTCACAGGCACCATGCTCCGTGAGCGTTCATCCCAGCAGAGTTCGCTGGGAAGAACTTCCTGCCAAGCAACGGCTTCTGAATTAATTTCCTTGCGTAATATCTTGAACAGCATCTCATAAATCCTTAAATGAGCAGCTTATTTTGCTGTGCTGATCGTGGATATTTTTTTATTAAATTTTGCTATGGATTTTTATATAATTTAGTCCAATAAAACATTACCTTTCTCCTTGCAATAACAGAATTAAAACTATGGCTAAATCTGCCTCTGGCTTCCCTAGCAATTTTTTGATGTGCAGATGCAAACTGTCCAAGAAAGGTGGCAGGTTGAACTGCGTTCTATTATTTTGTCAATGAGCATGACTCTATCCCCCGTGGAATTCGCTCACAGCCAACCAGAATTCCTTTTCATGCAGCAATAAAAATGGAAAGTTTGTAAAGCTGGACACGCAAGGAGCTCTTTCTGTCACGCTTGCAATCTACATTTCAATTCAAAATAAGAATTCCTTGGGAGCTGTGGGGTTTTTTGTGTTTTGGGTTTTTTTTTTCCCCCCAGATACTGTACTCTAAGATAGAACACTAAATTAGACTGATTCATTATTCCTATTAAAACAAACAATAACCTCAAATTGCTTAGCAAACCAAACAATTGCAAACAGTAAATTTAAACAGTAAAACAGGGAGCACGTTGGGTAAATGTTATTTCCCTGAACAAGGAAAGCTTTCGGCAAAGTGCTTAACTTGAATACAACAAAAGGCAATTTAATTCAGTAATACAGCTGGATGAAAAATGGAGACCTCAGGTTTAATAAGAAGGGGAAAAAAGACAAGCATATATCATCCAAAAGGATAATTATGAGAAACTATTTTGTATGATCCAGCTAAATCAAAGCTTTTAATGCTTTCTTACTCCTGTCAAAGGAGGGAGATTTAGTGCTTTAAAAATGGGGATTTTGCAGACTGCACTGCCAAGAAAAAATGATTTGTCCCTTGATAAATTACTATTGGGTTTTCTACTTGAAAAAAAAATACACTTACATTGAAATAAATGCCAGGGAATGGCTAGAGAATTTATATTATTCACTCGTATCTGTCACTGGATTGGTTGAAAAGCGACAGTGCTATTAAAAATGTCTTCTTGCTTCTAGACATAATGGCACAAAGGGGCCATGCGAGTCTTTCGTGAATGGGAAGGATATGTATACAAAAATAAATTGTAAGCAAATCTTTATTCCCCTCCACCATCCTGACAGAAGAGGCTCTAAAGAGACGCTCTGCGCGTGTGCGAGGGGGGCGCACGTGGATTTTGTGTTTAGAAGCTGCCAATTCTGGTGAAAACTCACCTCCCACTGGGATGGAAATTGTCCATTCATTTTCCCAGGGATTTTCGAGGACTCTTAAATAAATCCTAGAAAACTTTTTCCTCTTCTGAAGGAGGGAAAAAACCACATGTATATATGACATATCTACAGGGAAGTGAGCTGGAAAGCTGCATTGCACTAGAACAATTTTACCCCCCTAAAAAACCTCTAAGGGTCTGCTCTGTGCTTTTTGGCTGGAGAAGCTCACTCTGATCTCTTTTTTTCCCCAGCCCTTGGACAAGAACTGTAGGAGTCATCAAGGAGCAGAATTACTAAGCAGTCACAAACCCTGGGAAGTATGAGGAACAGTCACTGGGGAGCAGTCCTCTCTGGGGGTGGCTTCTCTAGGGCTTGTGTGGGGACCAGAGGGATGTCACTGCACGGGCCCAGACCCTTTAAAGCCTGCAGGTGATAATGGCTGGTAGTCACTCAAGTTGTGAAGGAAGAAATGCCTTCGTGCATGGTAACCTGGCTGGAGACAGGCATGTTCCCAGCAGAATGCAACCCCGTGCTGTATGTGCTGGTTGCTGCTGACAAGCTGCTCCCCCATGGGTGCCAAAAGCCACCTCAGCTCTTACCTGTCAACCTTCAATCTCTTCAAGAAGCTGAGGTCCCAGTTGCCCAGAGGCTGGTCTTCTGCTTGTTACCAAGGAAAGGCAGACTTTACAGAATGGCAAACAAACAAAAAGCCATTCATAGGGTTGGGGTGCCAGTGTCCAAGGTTAGTAGAGCCACACAGGTTTGCAGAACTAGGATATTAGCTTCACTTAGTATTGAAACTATTTTTTGATTAGTGGTTATTTTACACATACTTTTGATTAGTCTGAGAGGCTACTAAAAATGGCTTTATTATTTCTGAGTTTGAGGTCTTCTTGATATACTTTTTGTTATTCTGTTGCATTGAAAAGATTTTCTCTCTTCTGATTAATTGTTACACCAAGTTTTTGTCACCACACAAGAGATCTTTTGCTTATTTAATTGATGATTGGCACAGGCATTTATCTATCTCCCGAGAGTAGTTACCAGTTACACATTTTGATGGAAACCCAGAAAAATGTTTATTTGGGCCCTGAACAACTTTTCTGCCTACTAATTAAATTAGTATCAGTCACAGATTTCTGAATGCGCAGTAATGACCAAAAAGCAAGAATAAGAGGTTTTCTATACATGCATAAAGTTCTATTTCATTGCAATCATTCAACATATGAAACACAGAGCATAGGACTAGCTGGAAAGAAGTCTGAGAGGAGTTTGACTTAAATGCAATAGTTTTTCTTGTAGAGAGCTTAGTTTACAAGATCTTTGCAACAGAAACCAACTTGTTTCCTCTCTACTCACGGGAACCTACCACCACGGGTCTCGATTCATGAGCTGAGCATTTGGAAGCTGCCAGATGATGAAGACAACAGCAAAAAGGAAATTCAAGCATTAAAAGACAGATTAGAAAAAACCCATCTGCAAAAGGAAATCAGCATCTCTAGAAACCATCACTACAAATTAGCCAAAGTTAGAGGGATTTTATGCAGTAATCTCAAAACTACCCAGCTTACAGAGTTTGAAAATGCCTGCTGTTTAAAAACAGACAGGGCAATGCCACCAAACCTCACCTCCAGATCTTTAAGTGTATTTTACAGAGTTATGCATGATTATGTCAGGTACTAGGGGACTAGAAATTTCATTTTACTCTCTCTTCCATCAAAACTGCAAGATGATTTCACTGGAAAGCTGCTATCTGCTCCAGGGGTTGTCTCACTTGCAAACACAGGAAACAATGTTTTATTTTCATTTTCACTTCACAAAATGCAGCTCAGTTTTGCAGTCCAGAAAATGCAGCATTTGTTAAGATCTACTGAGTTACAAATACTATCCAAGCATCTCTTGGGAAGAAGAAGAAAAACAAAAAGTAAGTAAAAGTCCTAGAAAGTATGAATCATTGTCATTCTGATGTCTCAATTCTTTTTTCATATGGATTATGCTAGCAAAAGAAAAAAAGAAGAAAATAGCAAAATTTCAATCTATATCTTGTGATAAGGGCTTCTCACAGAATTCATAATTATATCATCTCTAGCCATTTATCTTAAGTCAATAATCCCACAGCCCTACTGAAACTGGCATTTTGCAAATACACCACCGAAGCTACTTGAAGCAGTAATTTATTTTCAAATAACATCTTTATGTTCTCCTTTGGCACGCAGGCTTAAGTGGTTTGTTTATCTATGAAAAATGAATGGAGTAGAAAGTTTGTTTCCCAAAATAAGTTTTATTAGAAAAACAAATTTCTTCCTAGAAAATTCAGTTCTGATCACTAATTAGCATGCAAATACTAATATTACACGGAGAAACAAAAGAATAAATAGGGATTATAGCAGAATAATCCTACCAGAGGGGTTTTTTTCTAATATATTGTTTTCACGTCCCTAAATCTTTGTAGAATTAACCAAGAAGGCAACTCATTGTTCTCTGTCTCTTGCAGGTGTTCACTCACAGTAGTTCTTTCTTAGAACTACTTCCAAAGAAACATCCATCACTGCTAGAGCCAACAAATCCTTTTAACCCAGCAGTTACAGCCTTGGTAGAAGGCACTTGAACAGGACACATCGTCACATGATTCAGTTGTTGGAAGGTGAGGAGTTAAACAATTTTTAAATCACAGGATAATTAACCTCTAAAAATTCTCTAAAAGGACACAGAGTCTCTATTCTTTGGCATCTTTAACAACTGAAGAAAAACAAGAGCAGAGAATACGGTCTTAATAAAATTATGATACACGGTCCTTTGGTCCGTGTCATTGCAGATCAGTGTCTCATTCCCATCCTCTCCTGGCTGCACTCATAAGCTTAAATGCACTGCCTTGCACCCCTTTGTCTAACTGTAGCAACAAGATCAGTATCACCACAAGGCTTCTGCCTTTACAGGTGCTATCAAGGGGCTGAAGACATCCCATGGGGTAAGCCAGATTGGCACACAAGCTGGAGGAGTAGACCGGGACCTCAGGAAGGCTGTTCCCGATGGCTCCTGGGGACGTGATGGTGTGGGTGATCAGAGAAGTCCCCTGCACAGGATTCCTGATGGTGCAGCTTCACCACTACTTTGAGAGCTCACAGCACCTCCGAGACAGCTTTCGATCTACGCATCATTAAAACAAATCAGCTGATGATTGCACTCTCGATTTAGTGATCTCTGTTGGAATTTATGGGCCTGCAGGACACTTTCAGTTCAAAGACTTTTAATCTTCAAATCTCTTCCCTTTTGATCTTCACCTGCTATGTCTGCTGACAGGCAGGACAAAGGATAAATCCACAAAATCAAAATGGTTTTCTAAAGCCATCTTTGTCAAAGGAGTTAAGAACAGAGGACACCGTCAGAGTTTCTCTCTTACAATCCAAGATCAATTCTGCAGGCCAAATCCTCAGCCAACATAAATCAGTGCAACCTCATTCGGATAAAGCCAACAGAATTTTATACTACCTGTGCAACCGGTCCTAACGATTTGCGAGTTCCACAGTTTTGTGAGACTCTTTAATGTCTGCAAAGGCCCTTAATGAAAAATAACCAAACAAAGTGCACCTCCTCGTAAATCTTTCTTCAAAAATGCTAATTTCTGGCTTGCTACACACGCAAACAAAGCAATCGATTAAAGCAGGCTAGAGATATAATTTTACAAGATACAGTAAGCTCAAGAAGTAGTAAAAGGCATAGAATGCATTCACAAGTCTACTATTTACTTTATTTTTTAAAAATTACAGCCCTGTAAATTTGTCTGGACTGTTTATACAGCATGCAAAAAAGGCAGGCTGTGCATGAAGTAGCCTTTGTGCATTTCCTCATTCCTATACCCATTAGCTGAAAGCATACAGCCAATTCTCAGCCTTGTGTTTTAGGTCATAAATCTGCTCCCTCTGTTCCTTGGGCAAATTAAAAGCTATATATCTTTTGTCAAAGTCTTTCTGACACAGAGCTCCTACCTTCGCAGCCTAAGGCTAGCTGTGTGTCTAGGAAAATTATATCCAATAGGCAGTGACAGCCATGGAGCCCAGCATTTAGGCACTAGTGAACATATTTTTATACATGTAAAAATCATTCTACCTTATAACGTGAGCACAATTTATACATATTTAAAAGGATTACAGGAGTATGAAATAAGAAAATGCTTTCAAAAGGATAGGAAGGTGGTCCAAATTTGTTATCTGAGCAATCTTTAGAACTATGCTGCATTAAGCATGCACATTAACCTCTGCATTACACTGATCCAGACCACACCATCAGGAACGTAACCTATTTTCTTGTGCTTTAACAGTGGCCATGCTTCAGTTTCTGATGAATGTGCGGGCACTGCTTTTGATTTCAGGTGAATGTGCAAACAGTGTATGTGTTCTAATTAAAAGCATACAAAATGATGTTGTTTGGGAATGCCAGCTTTGTCACGTATCACAGCCACGGCTTGTCTAGTTAGATTGGAGTTTTATGGCCTTGAAATGAGCCATTGCAAAACGGCAATAGTTAAGATGCCCCACGTGAATTGCTGCACTGGGGAAAGTTTTCTAAGCAATGGGCTCCCGTGGTTCTTTTAAAAGCTGCAAGAAGCTTGACAACAAGTACCTTTAACTGTAAGACACAGGGAAATATTTATTAAAAAAAAAATCAGTTCTTGTTCTCCTCATCCTGCAAGTAACCCTTGTTTCACACTTTTCTCTGAAACACTACTTGCCCTCCTTGTACCTCTCTGGTTTATAGCTGCCATTTTCACGATGTCATATCTCTTACACTGTGATCAGAGGTGTTCATCTTTTTCCTTTCCTAAGTGATATCGTTGTCATATAATTTACTCTCTCAGTTATTCTGACTGGCAAAGCTGGAAGGCCTGTCGTCTTTCCATTTAACACACAGCCACCATCTGAAAAGAGCTTGTAGATTTGATCTGCAGTTTCCATTTATTGTCCATTTTGAAATAAATACAAAGTAGTGCTACTACCCAAAAATACCTCTTATTGCTATTTTTGAACACATGGTTTATATTCCTTAGGAGAGTGGTTTACTTTCCAACTGTCATCTTTTGCCCTGTTTCAGCAGCTTTAGGATGCTTTTATGAATCATTCAGTTTTTTTCCTTCTCAATGCTGACGATGGTAGTCAAATTTCAGGATGTGATGCTACTGTCACCTAATTTAAAGCAGCACTACAGGAAGGAGAGTCGTATCTCCTTTAAGAAAAAAAAAAGATATTTACAGAACAAAGAATTACAGAAAACAGCACTAGAACTGTTCGCAGAGAGTCCTGCAGCGGGACACGGTCACCAGGCAGGAAGGCAGCAACTTGAGTTTCCTCTGACTTTCCATGGTAGATAAACACACGTCCAGGCCTTGCCAGTCTGAAACTACTTACGATCTCTCATTGTGTATTTTGCACCAAATCTATTCCAAATCCCCAAGTCTGACTTGATTAGACAGGCAGCACAATTTGGGAAAGTGAGCAGGAACCTGAAGATGCTACTCTCTGCCTCACCCAAGCAGATGATGTTTATCGGGCTCTCGGAACACACAAACTACTAAGCATCACTAGCACTTCTAAACCGACAGCAGCTTCCCCAATGAATGAAATAGCACACTTGGCATAATGTAAGCCTCCAATAAATGAGGCTTCAGCAGAGCCAACCCGCAGCAGGCAGGGCTGTGACAAAGTCAGTACCACACCGGCAGGGACGAGAGCCCTTCTGCCAGCACACACCGGCAGAACAAAGGGGCACACACGGCAAGGGTGAGCAAGGCTGCGGCCAAAGAAAGCCACGTACTGCCAAGGCTTCAAACAAAAACCTGCCGTTTGTTTCTCAACACCTCTGCACATGCAGACGGAAAACTTACATTCTACCCATTTCTTGTGGAAGTGGCGTTTTATAGTGAATACATTCGTGTTTGCACTGCTTAGGGACCCGACACTGCTAATAAGCCTTCGGCACCTGCTAGCCTAATGGCCTCGTGACTTTGTGTCTTCAGTAAACTCACTGGTCTGGGTAGGAACCTTTAAGTAATGCAGCATGGCTCTCTCCGTGCGAGGAGGACTGTCAGACTGCAATCCTGAGCAAACAGAAAATCTCTTCTTAAGTTGCTTAAAATGACAACCACCACAACGCCGGCATATCTGCTTGCATTGTTAGTTCAAATTATATACACACAGCATCTTAACAGAAGAAATTATATGCTCCCTAGCTGAAACATTTCACAGTTAGAAATAGATGTTAAAACTGTTCCCAGATAACAAATTGACAATCTTACTTCTGCCTTCCGTGCGCACGTTCCTTAAAAGCACAACCGGAGAGGGGGAGTACAAAATTACTAATAATCCACTGCTTACAGAATTAGCAGTATTTTGGTTTAATCTCTCAATAGAGAGAAATAGTTTCTCTGATTTCCTTTTAAACTTCTGCTAGAGGTCACAGAAATACAGATAGGATGCTACAGCAAATGCACAGAAAACATTTATGCATTTTAACTGCATTAAAAAAACAAACAACCAAACCCAAACAAACCACAACATATTTGTGCTTCTAAGTAGCTTCCCAATTTCTAAGTGCTTCTTTTTTTATTCCTAAAAGACTGCGATCCTCACTGACACCCAGAAAGAGCACATGTCTGCAGTGTGAGTTTAGCAACTTGAAAACCTCCAAAGTACAAAGGCTGTCAGATACAGCAACATCAAACACCGGGGTAGCAGCTATGCTTGTGGAATTATTTCAGCTTCGGAATACTGGAGAAAGGGTAAATAAAGTTTAGAAGAAATACAGTATACAGAAGAGTTTTCAAAGGGAGCTGAAGACACCTCTCAAACAGCAAGGTGAAGTGGCTGGGGATTCTTGCCCTTACAAGTTCTCATTAACTGCAGCTTCGTGGCCCCAAACTCTACTGTAACTCCACTGTGGCAGCTACAAACAAAATGTGATGAGAGTCACCCCTCAGCTGCCTGAACTGCAGAAATCTGGAACGCAAAGCGAAGCAAAATGTATTGGTGTAGCTATAACCAAGGCCTCCAAAGTGGACCTCCTTTTTTGCTTTCTATTTATTATTTTTTTTTTGGTTAACCTGCATGTAAATAGGACATTCTTCACCTATCAAGAATGAAAAATTTTCTTCCATAAGTTCGTTCTTTTTATTGCTGTTAAGACACTACTGTTATCCCCCTCCTTCTACCAAAAAGCAAGAGTTTGTTTTTTCCATAAACCTTGAAAACATAGTCCTCATAACCTCCCTAGAATGGAGATGAAAACAAAAGCTCATTTTTCAGAAAAATAAGTTCCTCAAGATAAAAAAAAGCAAGGAAAATAAGGAATATGGATAAAAATCCAGGGCTGTTGACTTACTTATTTACTTGACAGCAAGGTTTTCAAAACCACAACACTTGTTCATTAAAACCACGCTCTGCCCTTGAATTTAGAAAGACCTCTCAAAAATAAGTCCCAAATATTTAGATATGGGAAAAACATCAGTGGTGTCTCTTGGGAATTGTAATAATTTTATAGCTCATGCTGAGATCTGTCTAAACATTTTCTTCTATGAATTTAGAACTCACAAAATGGGAGTCTTTTTCCCACGATGCTCTCCCATGAATCTCTCCCACAACAGAGAAGTGTTTGTCCCCCAGAGACTCTGGAGCATCATGAGCTTTACAACCTGACCAGGGAGCCTGTTCTGTACAGCAAAGCAACAGCATGAAGTAAATAAAACAAGAATATAAATTTTGTTTTGGCATTATGCTACAAACTCTCGCGTTTGGAACTGTAGTCAGAAATGAGGCATTCCAAATTGGTTGGTATTTCTGGTCAAGTATTTCCAGCAAGGGACATGATTTCAGCCAGTGCTGTTACTGACAAGATGTCTTCTGCAGCATTTTACAGGCAAGCAGCACCAACAAGATTCATCTCTCAGAAGGTGGAGCACACAGGAGGGTAGGGACCAAGTGCTACAGCCAGTAAGCGCCTCAAATTCATTTATTATGTGAGAGACAGTCCTTTCCTCAGAGAAGCCAAAAATAGGAGCAAAGAGACTGTATGAACTCAGTCTTGCAGATGAAACCCCCAAGGAATGTAAGGGAAAAACCAAAACCCAAACATTTTCACCTATGCTAGCACAGGAAGCCAGTAGCGAGGACAAAAATTGAGTAGAGAGCTCACCCATCACCTTCTCCCAAGCAACCACCACTGCTACCTTGCTTTCCAGTCACAACAAACAGCACGTTTTGTTGCCATCTTTTAATTGTTACCTGCCATAAGGTATGTGAGTTAGTTTTTAACATGTTATATAATGGTAACCTAAAAGATTTTTTTTTACATTTAAAATACGTTTGAGTAGAAACATTTTCACTGAACATCACACTACTGCCACTTTAGATGCTGCTATGATAGGGAAAAGGAAAAAAAAAAGGGGGGTGAGGGGGAAATTCACTCCCTTTCTCCCAGCCCTGTTTTTCTCCTCCTTCCATACTTTAACTTGCATGGAATGGGCTCAAAGAAAGCAAAGAAGTCAGACCTTCACATAATCAACTCATTGAGAAATGACAATTTATACTTAAGCACTCTAAAATTAATGGAGAACGATTGAAATGAAGGACAGAAATTGACTTAAGCTAAATGCAGCAGATTCTTCAGAATATAAGTTCTTGTCTTCTTTGCAGCTGAAAATGAAAAGGCATTTCTACATTTCTGAAAAATTAAGATGATATATTAACATTATTAATGAAGTCATTCACCACTGCCAGCAGAATTCATTGTAAATGCTTAGAGATGCTACTAAGCAGACTCAACAAAAGGATTTTGAGATGTTTCCAAGAACTAAGCCTGACAGACAACCAAACATAGGTGCAAACAAATTGCTCGTATCTAAGTAAGGGTTAGCACCTAACTATAAAAAATAAGGGTGAACAGAAACATTTAGGCCTCACTAAATGCTCTGTATTCAAACCTGCTCATAATCATTAAGCAGCCAAGCATCGCACTGCACACTTATGACCACAATCGCATGAGGGAAAGAGCCTTCTCAAAAAGTGAAATTATACTCAGGGAAACAACTCCTTCCATAACACCATGGGATTTTTCCACTTTTCAACACCAACCATTTATGTGAAACCCTAATATTATTCAGAACCATTAATAATTTTGTTCATATTTAATAGCTATCAATACACTTTAACCCATGAGTAGATCATTGCTTGGATGAAAATGTGCTATCTGCTGACTAAATCAGTCAGAATCTGTGATATAGTGAAATGAAAAAGAAGAGCTTCGTTAAAACAACATCAATCTTCATTTCTTCATGATTCAAAGATGGAAACAGATTCAGGTTCCATAATATTGGTAATAGTAATGCAGTACTTCCACATGAACTCATAGGCACTATCCATTTTTTCCTGTGTCCTGGTTTGAGTGAGAACAAAACTAATTCTGTTCAGTGATTTTACTTTTCATCTCAGTTCTTCTAACTAACTGCACTGTCTGAAGTTAGCAGCCTGTTCTCACAGGCAGTGTCTGCTTCTAGCAGTGATAACACCCCA
>WUAM01000299.1:4215214-4225580 GCA_024336885.1 Actenoides hombroni
ATTTTAGTCTCAGGTGAAAGCACACAGAAGCTAAACAAGGAGAAAGGGAGAAAAGCCATCTGAACTTACACAAAGAATGGCTCATTTAGAGTTTGCCTGGAGTTCTGGATGAGTGACCATCTTAACTTTTGCCTTATTCCCACAGATCTTCCAACAGTGTTTTTCAATGCTGGGTCACCAAAATTCTGACTTTTACCAAGTAGAAGTCTGTGAAGATGATGTGCAGAAACTATGACTGAAAGAAGAGGCATCTGCATTGTAATAAGGCACCAGCAAACTGGTCAGTTGAGTTGTACCTCATGATCACTCAAATAGGAATCCTTCTTCAAACACAATGAAATAATAATACCTTATTCTCATTAATCAACATAAGTTTGTTTTCAGGTGAAATCCCCCTTATTGCCTTATGAGGAAAGGCTGAGGGAGCTGGGTCTCTTTAGCTTGGAGGAGACTGAGGGGTGACCTCATTAATGTTTATAAAAATGTAAAGGGCGAGTGTCAGGAGGCTGGAGCTAGGCTCTTCTGTTATGTCCAATGATAGGACAAGGGGCAGTGGGTGTAAGCTGGAGCAGAAGAGGTTCCGCAGAAACCTAAGGAAAAACTGACAGAGCTCTGGAACAGGCTGCCCAGAGGGGTTGCGGAGTCTCCTTTTCTAGAGACATTTAAAACCCGCCTGGACATGTTCCTATGTGACCTTCTCTAGGTTGTCCTGCTCTGGCAGGGGGGATACACCAGGTGATCTTTTGAGGTCCCTTCCAATCCTTAATATTCTGTGATTCTGTGACTGCAGCATACTTTACAGATTGAAAGATTTAATGTACTCATCTCTCAGCATTGTTTTATGAAAAAATACTGATACATTTTGTTTACCAACAGACATGTTTTCAGGAAAGGTACAATCCAGAGAGCTCTTTGCAAGACTGCTGACTACTACTTATGTTTTGAGCAAACAATAACAAAACTCTGAAGTCATAAAATTTAGATACATAGATTGTTCAAAATTGGAGCACAGTTTCACCCCACATTAATGGAATTATTTATTTAACACTAAAGGGCAATGTAGCTGTAGAAGCTAATAATATACTGCTATAGAGTTCATAACTCGTCATTTGTTATTTTGAAATCAGAGGAATACCTCTTGTTGCCCTTACTTCCATGGCTTCAGTACATCAGATACTAATTTCTCAGATTCTATTGTCCCAGTTAGCAACAAAAGACTAGGTCACTCCTGTCACTTTGCTCATTTTTACACTAGATCTTTTTTTATGATGCTGTGCTAAGTATGTTACTACATACAAAAAAGTATGTTACTTGCAAGGAAGGGAAGACAAAGCAAATTAGAAAATTAAACAATACCATATGATGACATATACAGTCTGCTCCAAGCATATTTTCTATTTAATGAAATCTGTCACACACAATATACTCCTACCAGTTTAATTTCTGAGAGTAAAAGAATCCAAAGATTAAATGCCATTCTTCATTCTAACAAAAGCAGATTTTAGAGAAAGCTAATCATCTACCTTATTGTACACAGCTGAATGATCAACACTGACAACTGGAACTTCTCCTAGTCTCTAAACCCTTATTTCAGCTTTGCAGGGAACACGGGAGGAAACCTAAGAGTACATTACAGAAAACAGGTATGGCAATGGTTTGTCTAGAGATACCCAAGGTAGCTTGAGTGCTGAGAATAAAACTTCCACAGCAGCGTGGAGCTCAATGCAGGTTGCAACAAAACATCTTACCACCCAAGTAGGTACTTGGGCACCTGCCTACCCAGATCTCCATGCTACCATAACTATCCTGCCCTCAGTAGCAGAGTTTATCTACACTAAAACTAACATGGACAGTTCCTTAGAATGCTCTACTTACACAGTTGTCCTCAAGGTGTGGGTTGAGAGCAAACAAGAATGCTAAAGTGATGGCCTAGCTCTACAAAGGTTCAAATCAACATTTTCTTTCTGCATGACTCAAATCAAGTTTCAACAAGGCCAAGTGCCAGGTCCTGCACTTGGGCCGCAGCAACCCCATGCAATGTTACAGGCTTGGGGAAGTGTGGTTGGAAAGCTGTCTTGCGGAGAGGGATCTGGGGGTTCTAATTGACAACCGGTTCAACATGAGCCAGCAGTGTGCCCAGGTGGCAAAGAAGGCCAATGGCATCCTGGCCTGTATTAGAAATAGTGTGACCAGCAGAAGTAGGGAGGTGATTGACCTCCTGTACTCAGCACTGGTGAGGCCTCATCTTGAGTACTGTGTCCAGTTTTGGGCACCTCAGTACAAGAGAGATATTGAGGTGCTGGAGCGGGTGTAGAGGAGGGCAATGAAGCTGGTCAAGGGGCTGGAGAATAGATCATGAGGACCATTTGAAGGGGCTGGGTCTGTTTAGTTTGAGGAAAAGGAGGCTGATGGGAGACCTTATCACTTTCTACAACTACCTGAAAGGACATTGTAGAGAGGTTGGTGCTGGTCTCTTCTCTTAGGTAATTAGTGTCAGAACCAGAGGAAATGGCCTAAAGCTGAAACAAGGTAGTTTTAGACTAGACACTAGGAAAAAATTATTGACGGAAAGAGTGGTAAGATATTGGAATGGGCTGCCTGGGGAGGTGGTTGAGTTGCCATCCCTGGATGTGTTTAAGCATCGCTTAGATGTGGTGTTGAGGGATATGGTCTAGGGGTGAACTTGTTGAGTAGGGCTAATGGTTGGACACGATGATCCCAAGGGTCTTTTCCAACCTAAATGATTCTGTGATTCATGAAAGCAAAGTTATTGATACATTTTTTGATGTACATTAAACTTTGCGTGTAGTTTATGGATTAACATGCCCAAAATGGGAGTGAGATGAAGGATTGTGCAAAATGAAGACACAGATTATACAGACACAGGCAAATTAGACTTGAAAACATATGCTAACTGCCTTTATAAAAAAAAAAAAATCACCCCTTAGAAAACACTGCTCAGTAACTTGTTTGTAAATATATATTATTGCATTAGGTGGATCTGAGTGGTAATCTTCCTCAGTGATGTTTTAGTAACTGTTCAGAACTCTGGAGAACACTGATACTGATGCCAGCAATATATTGTGGTAAAGTTTTAGCTTTGTCTGCTTGATAGGCACAAGTGCACTCAGCTTCACAAAGAGGAAGATGTGTATATCAGCATATCTGCAGTCTTTGAAAGGTCAATTTCAGAAAAGTATGTTTTTATCATGGGTTTTGTTAAGGGATGTTTTGCCCATCATTCTTTGTCTCCCACAGTGAACAACAGGACAAAGTTATAATTTAGTTTGTATGTTTTGATCAAAGCTACGTTCCAGAATAATTTTTTCACCTCTGAAGGAGCTATCAAATCTCAGGTGGGCTAGGAAACATTTCTCTAAATTGCTAATAACTCACTTTTGTGTCAGACTGCATGAGGAAATCATTAGGAAAGTGTGTCTTCCCTTTGCACAGAAGAACCTCTGAGGCATAGCCTCTGCACCTGAAAGGTACCTTGTATCTTTGCCGTTACCTGTTGCTGAAGGCTGTATACCTCTTGGCAAAATTTAACCTGCAATATTGCAACTGTTTGTTGCAATCTAAAGGACAAAACTCATAATTTGCCTGGTGTAGGAAGTTTTACATCTGTACTTCAGCTTACTGACTGCTTTTTGCCATCACAGTGGTTTGTGGATCTGCACCATGAACTAAGACAAGGTCTTAGTCTGATGAAACAGGAAAATGGTAAAAAAGGAGATAGAAGTGTTGAAAAGAAGCAAAGCACATCAGATTCTTGTGCCAGTGGTGTTGAACTCTCTGCATCATCAAGTCAGGGTTTAAGGCAATCACTTTGGTTTCAATGGGAATGTAGCCTAGAGAACTTCACAACTTGTGTATTGTCAGGGAGAGGCAATATTTGGTACAAGAGATCCAAATCCATTACTTTTTACAAACTTAAAAATTTTTTAAGCTTTTCTGAGAATGTCCAGAGGTTTTCCCTAAATAACACTGAAATTTATTTTGATATTAATAGAAGAAAGTGCCCAACATGTTTAATTGCCATTTAGTGGCAGTGAATTTAGGATATGAATCTGGGGTAGACTTGCTTTTCTCTGCCAGCTGTCAGTCCAGAATTCAGTAGCACATTTCCACTTGTTTTGAAGCACATTTTAAAATGTATTCATTTTTTTCATTGTTGTTCATCATGGCTTCACTAAGGGTGAATTGTGCCTGACAAATTTAGTGGCCTTCTACAATGAGTCTACAGCATTGGTGGATAAGGGAAGAGCAACTGATGTCATCTACTTGGATTTGTACGTAGCATTTGACACTGTCCTGCACAACATCCTTGTCTCTAAATTGGATTTGATGAATTAACCACTTGGTAGATAAGGAATTGTCTGAATGGTTGCACTCAAAAAGTTGTGCACAATGGCTCAATCTCCAAGTGGAGACCAGTGACGAGTGACATTCTTCAGGGATTGGGATTTGGACTAGTGCTGTTGGTGACATGGAAAGTGGGATTGCGTGCACCCTCAGCAAGTTTTCTGATGATCCCAAGCTGTGTGGTGTGGTCAACACACGCGGGGGAAGGGTTGCCACCCAGAGCGACCTTGACAGAGGTGTGGGCCCATGCAAACCTCATGAAGTTCACAAGGCCATGTTTGAGGTCCTGTACATGTGTTGGTACAATCCTAAACACAGATACAGGCTGGACGATGAGTGGATTGAGAACAGCCCTGTAGAGAAAGGCTTGAGGTGTTAGTTGATGAGAAGCTTATCATGACTTGGCAATGTGTGTTTGCAGCTCAGAGTGACAACTGTATCCTTGGCTGCCTCAAGAGAAGTGTTACTGGCATGTTAAGGGAGGTGAATGTCCTCCTCTACTCCACTCTTATGAGACCCCACCTGCAGTATTGTGTTTGGCTCTAGGACCCCAACATAAGAAGGACATGGACCTGTTGGAGCAAGTGCAGAGGAGGGCCATGATGATGATCAGAAGGTGGGAACACCTCTCGTATGAAGACAGGCTGAAAGGTTGTTCAGCCTGGAGGAGAAGGCTCCAATGAGACTTTGTAGCAGCCTCATAGTACCTAAAGGGACCTCCGAGAAAGATGGAGAGGGACTTTTTACAAGGCCATGTACTGTTAGGAAAAGGGGTATTGTCTTTAAGCTGGAAAAGTGTAGATTTAGACTAGATGTAAGGAAGACATTCTTATCTATAGGGTGGTGAGACCCTGGAAAACGTAGCCCAGAGAAGCAGTGGATGCCTCATCCCTGGAAGTGTTCAAGGCCAGGCTGGATGTGGCTTTGAGCAACTTGGTCTAATGGGAGGTATCCCTGCCCTTGTCAAGGGGCTTGGAATTAGATGACATTTAAAGATCCCTTCCAATCCAAACCATTCTATGACGCTATGATAATTCATTTATTAACAGTCTGTGTGACTGCAGTGTGTGATTTTCGGTAATGTAGTCTAATTTCTAGTTGAGAGTTCTTCAGCTTTTTAGTACTGTTTTGTGCATGTGAGGAGTATATTTGGATGTTAATAGCTTTTAAGTGATATTTAAGTGATGTTTTAAAGTAGGATTTACCCTGTTTGTCTGTAACAGTCTTAATATGAAGATTAAGACTAAGATTTAGTCTAGAAGCAACATTTGTGATCAGTTATGGTGTGATGAATCACTCTTCTATTTCTCTCCACTCTCTTCTGTATCTTCCTTAGGTACCTTCTGAAGCTCTTAGATCAAGATGGTCATCAAGAGAGGTCCTTCTACAGTCAATGAATTAATAGCCTTGATCTTAAATCCTAATTCTTAGACGGCTAAAATAAAATTGAATCTTTAGTTTCATTATGTAAACATGTTGGAAATTAAACTCTTCTTATGTGAGAGATATCTTTCTGGGTTTTAATTTTTGTTGATTATCATGGTAGTAATACTTCGAATTTGGGATGAGTTATAAGTTATGAAGATAGAATGAACAATCTAAGCAATTAAGTATCTAATTTTTTTTACACTGCATTTACTTCATAGGTGCTTTGTTTCTCTGTGAAAGCATTTCAAAAGGTATCATTCATTTATATAAAACATACTCAATCATGTATTTTTAATGGTAAATTCCAAATGGAAAAAAATATTGTTGTGCAAGTTCTTTTGGGTTTTTTTGGTGTTTTGTTTGTTTGGGTTTTTGTTGTTGTTGTTGGTTTTTGGTTTTTTGGTTTTTTTTTTATTTCATACTTTAGAGAGATAAAGGGTGTCTAAATCAGTATATAAAGCTGTTTCCCTTTCTTGCTAGTCCACTTCGATTAAATAAGAAGAATATTTCTGATGAAGAAACAGAAATTGTGATAATACTTCTATGGACTCATTAATATTTACACCTTGCTACAGAACGCCTCTCCATATACTGTCTAAGAAAGCCACAGATAGGTGTATGTATATACCCTCTTGGGGAGTGTTCATTGCTAGATCCCCTCTGTACCAATGTGGAAATCAATTAATTTCAGGCTTGTCCCTCTTGGTCAAGATACCACATATTGTGCTTTTGGCTTCACAGTGTTTTGGTGTTTTTTAAAACAGCATCTGTCACCTGTGCCCCTGAGTATTACCATTACACTAACTATACCTGCAACAGCTGTAGCAATCCTGCAAACAATGTGTCTCCTATTTCTTCAGCCTCCTTAAAATGGGAGGCTTGAAATAAGTTCACACAGAGTTACAAGTTTATCTCCAGGTATAGTTTCCTAGAACTCTTCCAGTTCCATGTCTATGCAAAGGACCTTGTTTCTGCTGCTGCTGGGGAAGAGCATCAGCCATAAACTTTGTGGGGTTTTAATGTGATTTTTTTGAGTTCTATATGCATTGTATTTTTCTTTACATGGGAAGGAAGATCTAGCCCTATCTAAATGTTATCAAGTTAATCCAGAGAGGATTGTTTCCTTCGCCTCACATTCAAAATGTCTGGTTTAGTTAGACCCTTTTTTCCCCACTAACATGTCTTCCCTTATTAGTTCAAATTATGTTGCTGTTTTCTTGACAGCCTGTCTGAAGGACTTGTAAATATTCATTTGTATAACACAGCAATGTTTGCAGATCTTGAAAGTAAGAGAATAAAAAAAAATAGCACAGTTTTAGCTCATGCACATAAAAATGTAATGTTCATTTAAGGCCTTGCTTCAGCAATTGTGTCAACTCTTTTGGAGTAATAACCATTTAATGATTTGAAATGGCTTCTAAGTAGAAAAAAAACCCCAACATACAGACACATTTATTTGCCAGTTTCTGAAAAGAAATGCTTTGTTTTCTGGTATTTGGTACTTGGAGTTCTCCTTTGAACATGCTAAGAAATGTCCTGGCTAAGATATGACAATTAAAACATTATGTATTATGGAAAGCTGAAGTGAAACACTTCCAGAATCAGGTCTATTTTAGCAATTTAGATGTCTGTATTTCTTGGTCAGCAAAAATAGAGATCGATGTACCGTTGTACAGATTAAAACAATTCACACTAGATTTAAAGAGGTATTTAAAATACACAGACTCTTTAAAGTAACTTGTATGTTGCAGTTCTCAGTACAGACATTAATTCATGTGATGACTCAAGCTCATAGTCACTGATGTCTTACTGAGCAAAACTGCCCTTGTACTCCTTTGAACTTTGTACTTTTACTCAGAAGACTTTTATTGAAAAAGAGCCTCTTGATTCTCATTATCAGTTACAGCAAACATGCATCATGGTTGGATTCAACAGGGATCCTTGAATGACTAGCTGGTAAACATTTTTATTAGTATTATGTTCCATCTGTTTAATGTTCAGCTTGCTCTAGCAGCATTTGATAGTAAAGCTGTTAAGGTTCTTATTGAGTTATCTTGAACTGCCTCCTGTTTAGACAGATACCTGTGACAGGAGGTCCAGAAGCCCATCATGCTATAAAAAGTAAATTACCTCAATACCTGATGATACATGTCCAAAACTCCTAAATTAATGTTTTTCCTTAACCTTTCAAATTAGGGGGAGGGACTTTTTAATTCCCAGGGAATGACAATATTTCCAGGACACTTTAGATATATTGATAGTTTTTCTGAGTTCCTATTGTGCATTTATTTTTTTTTTTGCCTTTGCTCATTGTTAGTGTAGCCATCTAAGGTAGGCAGATATTTAAATAAATAAATAAATAAATAAATAAATAAATAAATTTTAAGGATGTCCTATAGGCTTCAACTCATCCTGTGCTATAATGCTGAAAAAATGGAAATTAATTTTATTTTAGAAATTAGCAGAAGTATTTTTAAAGACTACTAGCCTATTTTAGAATAGGCTACTAATGATTACATGTGGATTACCTAGATTACCTATGATTACCTAGAAATGATTACATGTGGAGTGATTATAAGACTGCAAATAAACTCATATTTTCTTATGTAGAACTGAGTTGTAGAGATATTTTGCAGAACAGCTTTATTACAAGACATATCAAAGAGTTCAATTGAAGTCAAGCATATAAACGGAGTAATTAGACCTTTTTTGCAACAGTCAATGTTTTTTTGATTAAATAGAAAGATAAGTTACTTAAATTCTGATTCTGTAACTTCAGATAATTTCCATGTACCTTGAGTTAAGTTACAGGTTAGAGTAATTCTGGTAAAGGTAGTGATAATAAAAGGCTTCCTTCAAAAATAAGATTGTAAATTTAAGACCTTTACAGTACCTGTGGCCAAAAGCAGTGAACATGTAGTGGCACTTAAGTAATATATGTTTGCCTAGAATTAAAAATAAAACATTAAAAAGATATAAATTACTAAAGACTTGTTCATTTTAAGTGTAATATTCCTGTTGTACTTTTTCATGTGTATTAGCAATTCATTTCCATGTGATCAACAGGTGGGTTTTAGTTACCATATATTTTCTTTCCTTTAAATAAGGAAAGTAACTGGCATTGCAGAGTGGGGGGGGGGGGGAAGCATCATGTCCTAGTATCTTTTGAAAACTATTAAAGCCATCCTCATTTCCTGTGCACAGCCCATTTAATGTTGTGCTGCTTGTTGTTACTTGTCCACTGGATGAAGGACAACTTCCAGTGTGATAGTCCTGTTTTTGCTGCAGATGCATCTTTGCTTAGTTCAGCCTTTTTGCAGAAATTGTGCTTTCCACTTGAGTAGGTAAAGCACTCTTATTTTATGTATCTCTTCTCTTCAAAATAGTACTTCCAGAGTAAGTTGTTTAATCGGTAAAGATAAAAGCTGTTAAATGTGTAGTGTAATTGTTATACATTATACACTTTCCATGTACAGGGAAAGAGTCAATATTAAATATTGTTTTTCTAATAATTAGTGCAGATAGTAGCTGAGCATTAGTCCATTTAATTATTTTTTATGCCTCTTTCTTTCCAGACACTCAGTAAAGACTTTACCTTCTAGTTATTTTAGTGCAGCAGTCCAACAGGTTGAAATTTTTTCTGATGAAACATCATATACCTCAGCACTTGTGTTTCAGATTATTTAGCTATGTGTCAATTTACTATCTGAAGAAAATTTACATTACAAGTGCATGACTAAAATAATACTATAATAAATACATCTTGAGGTGCCTTCATTTGGCATGCCTGCAACAGTTTCTGCAACACATTTGTGTGGATATCACAGAACCCCCCAGATCCTTCTAACTATTCTAGAATGTGTAATTAAGCACTGATTTCCTTAATTCAAAATGGAAGAGAAGGAAACAAAGTGCAGAGACATGGCCATGGAGTTTATCTGGTTCCTCCTTATTACTGCTATTCATATTCTGATTTAATATTGCTACTGTTCAGGCACTCTGGAGTTTACTCTGTTAAAGATAAAATTTGTGCTAGAGGATCAATATTTACCATAAATTGAATTATTTATAAAACTATTTGTGGCATTTTGTGAAATAACATATGAAATTTTAAATAATAAGGCATTTGACCTAATTTTTTTTTCCTGGTGCATACAACATATTTTGAAGATGAATAGTGGCTTAAAAATTGCCAATTTTAAAAAATTGACACAGTAATAAAACCACATATTCTTCCTAATAAACAGATGATTGATACATGAGTTTTACTGAAGTCACTGGTAAGAAGTCAAATAATCATTATAAACTGAATCAAATCATGGGCTATTTTGCTATCTGAGCTTTACTGGAAGTGGTACTAAATCTTTTACTATATAGTACTAGAAGGCCTGTAGGTACGTCATGGTTTAGGATCAGGGCAGCCCCTTAGACCTATAACAGACGCTCTCTGTTAATGCCCCTCCCACCCCAAAGGGGAAGAGGAAAGGAATAAGGGAGAGAGACTTAACAATGAGAAAAGGAAACTAGAACGGCTTTAATGAAAATTAAATTAATAATAATAAAAATGGAATAT
>WUAM01000299.1:4233454-4283935 GCA_024336885.1 Actenoides hombroni
GCTTCCCTTTATTTTACTTTTTAAGTCTACAGAAATTTCAAGCTTTTTCTACTCTTCAGAAGGTGGGAACACTTATGTGTCTCACTTTTGCAAATTGTCTTTTTGCTTGGGAGGTGATGCCTTCATTAATATATATTTATACATACTTAAATTTAATTTATTTTAAATCTATGGGTGAACTTTCAAATGTGAATTCAAGATGCATATTTAACTTGTTACGTATTTGTATTTATTAGTTTAGTTTAATTTATGTGCATGATTGTGAATTCTTAAGTGCATTTGAGAAAAGTAGAATTTGACCTAAGTAGTATCTTTGAATTAGGTGAGCAGGCAGATATTGCTTATGTTAGGTTTTCATTATATTGTCGATACGTAGCTTGGATGTAGTTAAATCTGTTAACGTGCTAAAATATGACAAAATATATTAAGTATGCATTTAAGTGCAGCTGATATTATAGTGTGGATACAAATACTTTTTAATAAGCAGAATTGCACTAAAAATGTCATTAGAACACCTGCTTATTCTTGTTAAAAAGTGCACCTGTATATAGGACTAAGTATCTTCTGAAGGGTGTTTGCACACACTTTTTTATCTCATGCCTTCAGAAATCAAAAGGATGAGGGCTGTAGTTTTTGTTATTCTGGGATACAAAGACAGTATTGATAAATATCATATATAGATTTTTAATGTAAAGATAATAATCTCAGCAGCAATTCAGCAGAAAGCAAAGAAGAAAAGTTTATTTTTTAAATAATTCAATCCACTTACACAATAGCTGAAAACTGTAATAGTGAAGGTACATATCAGCCATAGATCTTTTGGTCTTGTTCACTGATACGTTTTCCTGCTGCAATGATGAAATTAACGGTGAGCTTTAAAAACAAAGAACTTTTCTTCGTGTCATTTCTTTTTCTTCCCAATGCATGAGGAAATTCCCTGATGCATGAGGAAATTCCCTGATGCATGAGGAAATGAGGGATTTCCCCACCAAAAAAAATCCAGCTGAGAAATGGCCATCAGAAAATATATTTAAGTACTCTCCTGAACTGCTAATGTAAATACACCTGTACTGGACCAGAACCACAGAGCTTTTCCAAGTGTGGGAGCTGGTGAAGCTTGGGAGAGAGGACAGCTGAACTATGAGTGTTTTGTTTTGCTTTGAGGACCGCATACTCATGTAAGAACCACCAGGGCCATGAATGTCTGCTTTATGGAGGACTGATGTGCACCAATTTTGAAGAGGGGAAGAGTACTGTTTTCAAAGAGAAATCCATGTATATTTCATTTATACAGGTCTGTGAGAAAGCCTCAAGTTAAATTGGTGTCTTTTATCTAAGAAGATTTGAGATTTCCTGATAGAATGATCAAAAAGTATCTATGCAGAGAAAAGGTTTGTGTTTTTTTAGATTCTCCTTTAGAGGAAGGAGAATGGCATGGTGGATTATAATGATTTTAAATGGACACTAAGAAGTATAGAAAAGAGATAAGAAGGGTGGTTTTTTTATGGCTCCTGGATTATTTTTTTTTTTTAAGTAATGGATAGGTTAAGCAAAGGAACAAGTTTTCCAGTGGTGAGTAAATTCATCTTTGCGATAAACTTTCTCAAAGACTGCAGCTAAGGAGAATGTCTGGGCTGTGGACTCACATTTGTTGGTGAACTATAGATGAAAGATGAGATTGGATGACAATGATTCCTTCTGGCTGTAAAATTCATTAATATGTCCGTAGTTCATATAGTTGAAGTGGTAAGAAAACATTCTCCCTGTGACTGTGTCATGGTTTAACCTCTGCTGGCAACTAAACGGTATGCAGCTTCTTGTCTACTGCTTCCCCTCCCCCTGTGGGATGGGAAGGAGAATTGGGAGTAAAAAGGTGAAACTCTGTGGGTTGAGATAAGGACAGTTTAATAGAACAACAAAAAGAGAGAAAAAAACAACAGTTATAATGATAATACTAATGAAAATAATATATAGAGTGATACAAACTGAAAGGCTCTACAAATAATCCAAGATAGGCTTTCCCTACTCCAGCCCCATGCTGAAAACACGTCTTCTCCCTGGAACAGACCTCTGTTATATAGTGGTCATGACATCAGTATTGTATTGAGTATCCCATTGGCTGGTTGGTTTATGCCAGCCATGGACCATTCCAGCTGCTTGGGCCAGCAGCTGCTTGTGAAAATTAACCCTATCCTAGCTGAACCCAGGACAAACTGACTTCTATCCCATATTAAAAAAACAAAAACCATATCATCCTCAAAGTCATTTTATTCACAGAAGAGGCTAAAAAACTGTCTAGCTTTGATAAATCAGACTCACCACCATTCACCTTCTAGAATCCTGGACACATGGACCAGATATTATTATGAGGAATTTCATCAATTTCAAACAATTCAACAGCATTTTTATCCAGCATTTTCTAGCAGGCAGAAAAGTTTATTAAGTTAACAGCAATCAAGCAACCATTATCTGCACTGTGTGAATGGATATACCTACTTAATAGGTATTTAAATCTTGTCATTAATTCTAGGACTCCAGTTACATACTGTCCTCTGTGTGCCTGCTCTTCTCGGGACACTCACAGAGGCAGAAAGCTTCACTGAAATAAGCTTCTTCAATAGCTATTCTGCTCCTCTTCTCCTTGACGACACATTTTGATGCTGTAATATCTGTAGTTTCTATAGCCCTTATGGGTTTCTTTTGTTCAGCAATATGTGACATGTTAGCTCCTCAATATCATTGCAGTGTTTCTGTTATTTTGTAGAGGATATTTTTTTCACCAACATGGTAAGGAATAATACTAGAAGTATTTCTTTGGAAAACTGTTCATGTATTAAATTGTAATAATGTAGTAATGTCCCCTTTTTTCTTTTCTTTTTTTTTTTTTTCCTTAAAGTTTTAATTATGATACACGAACCTCAGACCCTTTGTAAATAAACACAGTTGCAAGTCCTCTTTTTTGTCCTCTTACTTTGCATTGTTGCTGGTTTATAGTAGGATATGAAAATACAGCAACAGATTAACTGTTGTTTGAAATAGTTTACATCCTCTCCAGAGATATTGTGTTCTGTCAAAGGTATTTATTTGGGTCAGATAGATACCATCAGTGTGAGAACTGTATCCCATTTGTATAATCATGGACTTCAGGACTTGTGGTAATTTCTAAAAAAACAAACTGGACTTTTTTGTATGTATTTTGTATTGACAGCTAATAGACCAATAATCAGTTGAAACGGAAGCAGAGAATTAAGAATTTTAATATTTACAGAGGACAAAATATATTACAAATATTAAAATTTAAATATAAGCCAACACTGCTACATATACCTTGTTCAGCTTATTTGCAGCATTCTCTGTCTTACGAATGGAAACTTGACCTATATATTTTACAGAATCTGAATCAGCATTTTTAGATTTTAAGATTGTCTTATTCCTGAAGTATTAAACTATGTGTCCTATCCATATTTACACTTCCTTTTCTGTGGTGTGGCAAGAATATCTGGACACTGCAGTCATTTCCACAGTGATCCTTTATGTAACATCTGTTGTCCAGAAAACCTGTCCTGCTCCAGATTTGCTCAAATTGTTTTCTAAGGGTATTTCCTCTTCTTTTCCATTGCATGGGTGTAGCCAAGAAGTATGGCTATGGTTCCCATGGCTCTTCAAGAAAATGGTAGAAGCCCAGTGTTTTCATTTCAGCTTTTCATGGCTTGATGTTTCACTGAAATATTCTCTAGACCTCTAATTCTGTTGCTTCTCATTCTTTCAGTTTTAGAATCATAGAATCATAGAATGTTAGGAGTTGGAAGGGACCTCTGGAGATCATCAAGTCCAACCCCCCTGCCAAAGCAGGATCACCTAGGATAGGCCACACGGGAATGCATCCAAGTGGGTCTTGAAAGTCTCCAGAGAAGGAGACTCCACAACCTCTCTGGGCAGCCTGTTCTAGTGCCTGTTCCTTTGTTATTTCACCATGCCTCAGTGTACTGATGGGGTAAGGATTTTGGAGGTTACTAACAACAAAAACTTAGAAACAGGATTGTATTCATAAGGTAAATGTCATTTGAAGGGGTGTAACTTTTTCACAAGTGGATTATGAGTAATTTAGTGAAGACTTTGAGTTTGCTTAATCTGCCCTGTCATTGCTCTACCGAGAAGATTTCCTTACTCCTTTGTTTTGTCATTACTATATTTACATTATTAAATGGAAGCAGAGTTGCTGTAATAATTCATAGATCCTATGGTTTTTGAGTTAAATGACACTTGAGTGTTTCTTGATTTCACTATTAGGTCAAAATCCTGTAAACTAGAAGCTGACAAAGGAGATTGTAAAGAAGACCTCTCAGTGGCCTAAGCAGAGAAGAATGTAGGTGATAGCAGAATGCTGATGAAATCTATGTTTAATCATTGTGCTCAGTTCTAGGTACTTCTGATCAGTTCTAGCTTGAAGGTGATAAGTGACTTAAGGAAACAATAGTCATACAAGAACAGAGCTTCCTATTGAAATGGGTAGGAAGGAACTAATTTTTGTAACATGATGTGATTGTGTTTTTAATAGTCATTAACAGCATGTCCTGGTTTCACTATGACAGAATCATAGGCCTGCCATGGTCTTCAGGTCATTAGCCGTTTGCAGTCAGCCAGAGCAGTTGTCTTGAGTTAGCTACAAGTGTATCCCAGACCATAAACGTCACACTCAGTACAAAAGGGGAAGTTTGCTGATGATACACTATTGGTTTCTGTCTTCTGCTTGGGCTTCTTCTGATTCTGCTCCTCTTCCTGAGGACTGCCTTCCTGTTTATTATGACCATTATAAATTTTCTGGTCTGAGGACAGATTTTTTTACTTTATGCTGGCATTACTATTAGTTTTGCTGTATCATGAATCACAGAGTTCCCTAGATTTAAAAAGACCTTTAAGAACATCAAGCCCAATCATTAACCTAACACTGACATGTCCTTGACTAAACCATATCCCTAGGCATTACGTCTACACGACTCTTATATGCCTCTAGGGATGGGAACTCCACCGCTGCCCTTGGCAAGCCATTCCAATGCCTGATAACCTATTCAGTAAAGAAATTCTTCCTAATATTCAGTCTAAACTTTCCTTGGAGCAACTTGGGGCCGTTTTCTCTTGTCCTAAATCTGTTTTCACTTCAACCCATGAGACTCCTCTCCTTTTCCTGATTCCACTTCTTTGCTGGGGATGGGTCATCAGGTGATAGAGCAGCTGCTATAGTTTAGCCCTAAAAATGGGCTAAACATAAGACACAGCAATTAACATTTAAAGCTTTTATATTTTTCAAATGGAAGGAAAATGTTAGACATAAAATATAATAATGAGGTGAACACAGGTTAATTTGAGTTAATAAAAACACTCAGTTTATTCTGAAAACACTTCTTGAAAGGAAGCTTGATGCCAAAGCAGTTTGTTGTGATTTATTTAGTTACTTGTGCACTTAATATTTTTTTTTAAAGTAGATTCCCTAAACTTCTTTAAATACATTTTTACTGATAACTCTGGTAGTTAAATTGTGTCTTTAAGAGGTTTTAGCTTCCTTAGTATTTGAAGAAATGTTTGCAGAAGTTCTGCTTCATATAACAGATGGCTCTGCAAATCTCTGACAATCACCCAGAACATGAGGAAAGACAATCTGTGTTCTGGGCTCTCAGGATGGACTTCCATCTTTTCTTGTCTGGAAATGTAAGGGTAACTACCTTCCTGTACCTTGTCATCAAGGTACTGGCAACCTGTTTTTTTTTTCAGTGAGAGAGAAACAGGAGGATTCTGTGGCTTCATATAAACTCATCTGGCACGTCCAGCTCTGCAACAGCTAAGAGGGTCTGGTGGTTTAAACTAGGAGTCAGGCGGAAGATGAAGGATAGATACTGCCTTAATGTTGAATTCAATGGATTAAAGCATAAAATCATATAGCTCCTGAAATGTAAACACTTTTTACATTCTTGCTGGTGTTGCCGAGCTAATGAGTAAGTATGGAAAGTTGACTTTTTCATCATCTGTTTAAATGATTGGACTATGGTGCAATTCAAACTGTTTCAAATGCTCCACTTAATGCAGACACCTGCACAGATGTGTAACGCAATTTACAAATATGTGATTGTTTGCATAACTATATCTAATAGATTATATCCCCTAGATTTATCTTAGATCCTGCTTCTTTAGTTACTTTATTATTTTTAAAAGCATTGGGTTTTCTTGTCCTTAGTGGCTCTTTATGTTAGTGGTTTTGTTGATTCTGCTGTTAACTTGAGCTTTGTCAGGAAAGAAAGTCTTTGACAGGGAATAGACAAAATGTTTCCTGGACAGATAAGTAGGTTGAATTCTCATAAGTGTATCATGAACTTACGGCTGTTATGCAAACATGTCTCAAAACCCTCTTTGGACATTCTTCTTTGGAAGAAGATCATAGCAAAAAATACTTTAAGATCTTTAAAAGAAGAGCGTATTTTGTGGCATGCTATTCTGTGGCAAGACAGTGTATTATCTGGAATATATTGCTGATCTTTGTTTACAAGGGATTATTTCTATCTCCAAAAGCAGACATTCAATTTGTAATACCAGTTTTTAATTCCTGCTGTTAGTGACTACATTGTGAGAGATAATTACATAGTGTGGAATTGGTACAGAAGTGTGTTTACAGCAGCAACCTTTTCATTGTCTTAAATAGTGATAATATATAATGAAAGATTTTTATGCAATGTTTACTGATACTGCTAAGATACCCCCAAGATATATTTTTTTTTCTACAGAGTTATTTGACAATCCCTCAAAAATAGTTTTATAAGGGTCATAATGAATCCTACCATGTAAGACTACACTAAGGAAAAACATTGTGAAAGGGGCATGTATCCTGTCAGCTGGCTGGGAGCTGCCATTATGCTGAAGTCAATGCCAAAAGCAGGATTGGCCAGGGATTATTTATTGTAATTTTCTTACATTTTATCAACATTTCTACATCCAGAGGCAGCTGTCATGTTTTACGCATAAAATAATCATGCAACAAAGCAAGGATGCTCCATAAGTATGTGATCTTCTATCTAATGAACTAGAGGATAAGAGTTCTAATATGCAGAAACTATCAAATTACTAATGATTTTTAAAGGTATATTTTTCATAAATAAGGTCATCACTGCATTTCTTGTCCCAAAAAATCATTTATGACTATGGGACTGTGCAATTTTCTCCCATTCTATGATGCCAAATATTTTTCTTCTATCTTAAAACTGCCTTTGCATTCTGAGTCTTCAGGGCATCATGATCTGGGAGAGGGGTTTTATGGCTGGATATGGCAAACCAGTCTCAAGGGAAGCATCTAGCCACCTAGAAGAAATGAAATAGCCTTAGCCATTGGAAATCACCTTCCTCTGCAACAATTAGCTCTTCTATTCTCTTAAGTATGTTTATTTTGCTTCTGTATGAGAATTAATAAACATTACAGTGCACATAATTTTATAGCTACTTTTCTTTAAATCTTCTTGCATTTGTGTCACTTAGATTTCTGATAATTCAGCCAAGCTGTATATTTGACTTGCCTGTGATTGAGTTATGTTTGGAAAAATGGGTCATGCTTGTACAGGTCAAGACCTGGTAAATACTTAGTGCTTTGTAGAAATGATAATGCTCATTCTGTGAGAAGCAAAAGCTCCTGCCACTTGCCAAGTACATACATCAGCAGCCTGCCCTTTCAGCCAAACTCAGTCACAGCAGACCAAAACTAAGAATCTGAGGAAATATCTTGAGAAAAACTGAGTCAAATGAGGAAACCCATTAAATCTTGGCCCTGTCTGATTCTTTGGCATTGAGCCTACGGACATTCTTTCTCCAGACATACTTTGAAGCCATGGAGGCATAATGAGATACTGAACTCCTGTGAGTTAGTTGGCTTTCTGCCTGAAGATTAACTCCACGGATCCAACCCTCCTTCCTAGAGGCAAAAGGAAGATTTCAGGAGCCACCTGAGTCTGTAGATGTTGTCCGACCATCCCACTTGAGGGATTTGGTAAAAGATATGGAAGTGTGTGATTTTTATCCTTCTTTCTGCAGTAAATCAGCCAAACCAATTCTCAATTTTACTGTTTATTTTGCTCATAATAAGCATATTACCTACCTACATTTTATCACAGTCCTGTGAGAATTCTTTAGCTTGTGTTATAACAGGTTTTGGAAGTATAAAATGTTCCCTATATACACTTTCTAAGGGTATATATTAGCTAAAAAAGGATAATCGTTATTACAACTACCTGAATTGCTAATTGAGAGCTGTATTCTGGCCATTTTGATCTCTTAACTCATTCTGTCATTTCAGACACATAAGTGTTTTAATGACTTTTCTTCTGTATGTTTTAAAAAATGGTGTATATATTTACATTGTTTTCCACGTAAGCTTCTTAGAATATCTGGACAAAAGCCAAAATTAAGATAAGACTGTTCAATAGTTTTTAGTCTTTTATTAATTTAATGTCTTTCCAAAACTAGTTTATTCTATTGTGTTTGAGGTTTTAAAGAATTAATGATGTTAGGCAAAATCCAATGAGCTTTCAACTACACATTCAGTTTCATCACATGAATAATCATGAGTCAGAAATTGAGTACAAAAAATTGTTTGCTCTTGAAACACAATGTATGCAGGAGGGGTGCCCCTCAGGGAACTTGTTTATATTCCAGAAATTCAGAATTTTTTATGTAGATAAAGTCATGGTTTTGTGTGGTATATTTTAGTTCAAATTTTCTTTCTAGTTGGTCAAATCTTTGATTTTTTTTCTTCACTCTCCTGCAAATACACATATCCATATACAAGTTCTTTCAGTTTTCTGTAATAATTGTACATGAAAATATAATTTACAAGGAATTGAGCAAATATTATTATACTAGTATACATGTCTGTGAACACAGAAGGACAGTCAAAATCTCAATTCTTGCATGAAACTCGATATGGAATTTTGCTGTTTGTCTAGGTTATGCTTATGGTATAAATCCTATCATGAGGGTTAATGTGGCAAACAGGTGCACAGAGACCATGTAGGTGATTTTACCTTTATATGCCTCACTGTCTTATTCACAATTTCATGCTGCATTTTTCTCTCTTTATGGTTTTGTTCCTTGTTAGGTATGTTAAGGCAGATTACTCTCATACACCTGAACACTCACCATAATGTCTTTGGACCACTTGCATCTACCAAAACTGTGGCTTGCATGGATTTTTATCAAATTGGAAGGTATCTAGGGATAATTTTGGGCCTTGGTTTTTACTAACCTGTACCTTTTACAAGTGCCCATGATTATATTTTGGCTTTTACTAACAAGCTGTTTCCCAAGAAATTTGTGGGCATTGCTTGGAAGCCAAAATACATCCACCAGGCAGTTTGTTTGAGCCTTTCCTACAGTATAGGTGGTTGTTCTGTACCTGTTGGCCTGAGTGCTGAGGAATGTGCCTTGGTACATTCTTAATTTAACAATATGGATGTAGCCTAGATGTTCAACCCAGATAACCCTCTGATTGTTTACTTCCCAGCAATATGTAATTTAAGTGTGATGCTCCAGTTAATTACATAAAGTAGACATCTATGTGTGCACAGAAGCACCCTGCACTGACTGATAAGAGTCTATATCTTGCCAAAAGGATGTGAAGTAGCTGTAGTGCTCAACTGCAGAGGCCAAACAATCAGTACGGAACAAAAGATTTGGAATCCTGGCTCTTGCAGCTAGCCTTGTTTTTTGCCTGCCTATGATTTAATTTTGACCCTACACTGTGACTCCAAGTATTTTACCTTTACAGTTGAGACACTTGGTGATGGTGTTGGAGATCTACTTCAGAATGTAGGTTGCCATAAATAAAGGTCTTTGTTTGGAAAAGCTGTAAGAATTATGCAAAAGGCAGATGATGCCATCACTTTCCCTTCATTCCTTCCTATATTCACAAAAGGACTATCATTTCTGCATTAGCTATCTGTCATCTGAGGAAGCTGAACAGCCAAATTGATGAGTAAATAGAGCATCTTGTACTGTTTCTTACTGTCTGGCTTTAATTTGTGGTTCAGTGTTCTTAACCATGGGAACACCAATGTTTTTCCTGTAGTTAGGGGAAGAGGGACAAAATGAATCAATCCCCCTAGATTATTAATTTTTACTCACTGGGATTCCTAAGTAAAGACTGTCCTGTTCTGCTTGGTCTGCTGTCCCTTAGACTCTCATCATTGCTGGCATGAAATCCTGGCTTCACTGAAGCCAATGGAAACATTCCAGCTCTGATTAATTCTTATAAGCATGGACATCTAGTGATATTTGAAATATCCTAGGTTATTTCACCTGGCCTCCATATTCTGTTTGAGAAGGATGCACATTTCCTTTTCTTCCTCTATCATATCTGCTAGGTGATTTCAATATGGTAGTACAACTCAAATGACTCTGAATGCTCACACTTACATTACTGAATAGAGAGTCTCCTTTCATATAGCAAAGCTTTTTCTCTTATGCATATTTTTATATAATCACAGTGTTTGCCTGCAGGTCCTTTGTGAGATTGAAGTTTTGATTGTGTGCTAAATAAATGATTAATCATACCCTTTTTCTTCTCTGCTTGCTTTGGACTCTTTTCCCGTGCACATACAACTTTTGTAAATCAGCTATCCAGTGACTGCTCCTGATTGTGCTTGATTGATCCATGGCACGATAATAGACATAGATCATCATCCTCCTCTGGGTTTCTTTCTGAAAATCTGACCCATTTACTTTTCTCCTTCTCTAGATTTTATCATTCCATTAATTTCTGCAGTCACTTGATTTTGGAACAGCATGCAGGTATCTGGCAGAAACCCAGGACAGTGTGCTTTCCTGTCATATTTGTGCTCACAATAAGCTGCAGTTTTTTGGTTATATAATAAACCATCCTCTATCTGATCTTTCTATGTTAGAATATGGAAAGTAAATGTTTTTTAAAAAATCTCATGGGCTATTATGGGTTCACTTCAAAACCTGTATTATTTGGAAATTCTTGTAAAATATGCATAGTTCACTCTAAAATGTGCTCACTCTAGAATAGCTGTGGTTCTCAGATGTGATAAAACAGCATCGTTAAACTCTTTTGCTTTCCTGTTCCTTTATGAAAGGCAGGGTAAAAATCCCTTCTATAATAAGGAATTAGCAATGTTTTCTGCATGGAAAGTGCTACCTATAAAAGTGAAAACCACAACTATTACACTTCATGCTTAAATACTTCCTTGAGCAAGAGTAGCTGCAGAAATCTTGGGAGTTAGGCAGCTTGTGCACACAGAAATCTTTGAAAATCATCATGTTTCATAAAGTTTCAGTTATGCTCTCTTGCTTGTCACTTGTGCTGTATCTCATCTATGGTGTTTCAGAAATTACTGCTTTGATTTTAAGCTTTTTTATTTGTTGCATGCTTGACCAGATGCACCACAATGCAGTTACCTGATTTTTCTATTCCAGTCATGATGTCTTTTTCACTTTATTTTTGCACTTATTTAAATATATCACATACAAGATTTTCTGTATCATGTTTTTCTCATGGGTCAGGTGCCTTCACAGCTGGGAAATTTTTTAACGAATAGATGATTCTTGGGAATGTATCATAGTAAATCTGAAGTTGTGCAATGTGTTATTTGTTTGTTGTGGTTTTTTTCTTATAGCTAGAGAGATAACTTCTTGGATGGGTCTGTGATGCAGTTCTCACTTCACAGCAAACACAATGTACTGTCTTGAACATAGACACAAACTAGAGTACTATAACTGCCAAATGATGTCACTTTTTTTATTTAAGAGCGTAGTATTCAGCAAAGTAAGTCAGAAAATATCAGTTCTTCTTTATAAGTATGGAGACTCCTCAGTGAATATGGCTGAGTGACAGAGTATCAGCATATATTAAGGTTGAAGCTAGTGTGGACAACACTTGTGAATAAGAATCCTTGTATATTACAAAATGAATGAGCAATAATGGAAAAGCAGGAATCTCACTTTGCTAGCTCCAGGCTGTTTAAAAAAGAAATTGTTATCTGGATGATATGATGAAAACAGCAAGCTGTAAAAGCTTTAAACTCTCTTCCCTAGCTATGAAAGTATATTGATCTAAACTCTAATATTACAAGTTAGAAATATTCTAAGTGCATAGGTGAAGTATTGAGTATAATAGAGCCTTCCTTACTTCATTCACTGGTGTGTTGCTTACACTTTATGCTCCCTCACTGATCTGGTTTGCCAAATATAAGAACTGGCAAGCACTCTCAGTGATTCCTGGCTATAAGAGTGGTCCTCTATTTTCTTATCTGTTGTACATGTTGCTGGCATTGTGGGCTGAAGAATGTTTATTGATGGGGTGAAGTACTCAGCCACAACATTACAAACTTTTCCATTCTTCCATGGCATCAAGATGTTTTTCATCTTTCTTTGGCATGAAAGGGCTGAAGTCCTGCTGTTGCCATGACATACATTTGTTTCCCAAGCATCCCAGAGACTTTGTACCAGACAAATGAACGTGACTTTCAAGCCATTTTGCGGTCATTTTAGTCATTGAGAATTTTACCTTGGGATGATACAGACTACCAAGTTAGGGACAAGGAGCATCTTTTTGGATTAAGAGGTCTAATACTTTAATTAATGCAAAAATTTTCTGCCTCAAGTCAATTCTGTGTAAGACAATTTCCTTGCTTTTTTGAGTGTAATGTTAAAAGGCTTAGAAAGAAATATTTCTGCATAATATCAAAACTTTGCTGCTTTTTGTAGCCCTATATGCCAACAGAACATATTCAGTCATCTTTTTAGCCCAGACTGAGCTAAAATGCTTCCCATCATGAATGAACCTGGCAGTTCAGAGGTAGCATGTTGTGTATGTGGCTCCAGAGGCAAAAATACACATGGCCTGTAAGGAGTTTACTGCACCTTAATATCAATATAAAAAATTGTGACACGGTCCTAGTGTGTTAACATTAAAATCCTTCCACAGTCCTGGAATGGACTCCTATTGTTCTAGAGGTAGTGCCAAAGGAAACAAAAACCAAAGGTAAATATCCTTTAGCATGTAACAGGATGATGCAAAATAAATTTTCACAGACAATAGAAATATTTTCAAGAGATGTGAAAACAGTTGCTGGGATGCTGTGGTTACAGAGGCAAAGTGTTTTTTCTCGAGCTGTTTAATAGTTATGAAGATAAAATTACAACATATGTTATCAATTAACAGAATGTAAATTTGCAAAAGTAATTTTACATTCAGAAATTACAGAAGAATAATTTCCTGGAGCATAGCCATAAATACTTCTTTCAGAAGAAGAAGGAATTCATATGCACACAAAAACTACTGCAGTTATGGCTTTGTTAAATAGTTCACTTTTGCCTGTGTAAAGAGGTGATATTCTGTTAGGTCAATGCATACCAGTAGTGTCTGAGTTTTGCATCTCACCCCCCTCAATGAACTTCTTAATTGATTTCTTAGCTTCTAAGGGAAAAACGCTCTTTTCTGCCTACTCATAGATGCGAATACAGGTTATTTAAAATTTGCAGACTGCTTCTATCTAGACATAATGATGTGCTAACTTCAAGTAACCTATGCAATAAATTTATTTGTTAAGGGATTTTCAGATTTAGTCACATTGAAATATGCTATCACTTCTCCTTTGAGATTCATCCTATGTAACTTGCTTAAGTAAGAGATGAATAATTGTGCTAAGCTAATATTTGAAATAAATAAGGAGTATCCAGATATATGAGACAAACCTCCAAACCGAGTAGCGATAGTCTGTTTGTGTCAGGCAGCAGAAGAAATTAAGTCTTGTGGGAAATGGCCAGTCTAGAAAATATGTAGGGGAAGGCAGAAGATAATGCTGGGGAAAGGTTTCACTGACATAACAGGTAATGGATTTGAAGGAAAACAGTCCAGAATGTATGACAAGGGTGTTGCAAAAGCCTACACTATACAAATACTCAAATTAAATAGGAAAGAATGTCAGGTAGGTGATGCTTAGCTGAGTATATTGCATGTATTGTACAATATTGTGCAAGATTTAAGTTTCACTATAGGTGTGTATTGGAAGAGTTGGAAGGCTATTAGCATGCTGTTTAAAAAAAACAACCATATTTTAATTTATGTATTTGTGACATAGTTTGAGCACCCCCTTATGTTTTGGCAGAAGTATAGCAAGACATTTTTACAATTAAAAGAATCACATTACAGCTAAATAAAATAAATATTACATATTACATCTAAATAAAATTTCACCAGCAAGGAGATTTTCAGTGTTCATTTTACTTGTAGCAGAGCTCCTACATGTACTTTCATCCTACTCAGGAGAAAGTAGTATTTTTAAAGTATAAGTGCCTGTATTGATAATGCAAAAATCTTTTCTACATTAATTGACATTGAGATTTACTAAACACTGTGATCAAAATTGAAGTTACTCAACAAATCACATCTTTAGCTGTTTGTGGATTTAAGCCATAATCTTTTTTTTTTTTTATGTACATAGTTCATTGGCTTTCCATGTTATAAATTCCCATTTGTCATCAAGCGCAGTCCAGTTTACATCTGAGTACTCCATGAAAAATGGGCTAAGAGAAGCCCAATAAATTAGAGAAAGCTCATGAGATTGCATTTTGTAGTTGATGTTTCATTTTCTGCTTTAACTGACAACAGAATGAGAAAAGCAGCGATCCCATTGCAATTGTGCATAAATCTGCATTTCAGTGATAAATCATATTAGGTTATGCTCTTTAAAAGCTGATACGGTCTGTTGTAAAGGGATTTCAAGTCTTTAACTTTTAAATATGTGCGCAACAAATAAAAAGCAGAAAAAAGGTACCCCTATACTAAATAGCTGACAAAAATAGGATGTTCTTTTGTTTGAGGTTACTTACATTTCGTCTACAGTTTTAAGTATTTCACTCTGTCACTAAATAATATAAATAACAGAGGACATATTTGTACTATGTGGAGCCTCAAACCCTGGTAGAAACAAGCTGACATAATGATCTGCTGAAATCAGTATCATACACAGACACTAAATGGGAACCCACTCTAGGTCTTTGAGAAGCCTTGGTCCTGTGAGCTAGGAAGCCTGTTATTTTACCAGGGCTTCGTGGTAGAGATAATGAACTTAGGTACGACAGCAACACATCTGTATTGCTTCCAGTTCCATTTCTAGCTTGTTCAAGGCTGGCAGGATCTTTTCCACACAGCCTTTTATACTGTATCAGACATCCCAGGAATTATTTAATTTCTCAGTCTTTGGGGGTCTCCTTTTATGATATTTTTTTTAATGATAAATTATTATTAGGAACCCCTGATTCATATAAATCATATAAATTTAAGCTGAGTTTTGTAAGCAACACAAAGTTTAAGAGGTATAATTTTTATCTGCCTGATACTTAGATTCTAGTACTTAAATCTAGTAATACATTTCTGCAAGTGAATGATTGAATGAAATCTTTGGTTCTGTTTTAAGAGATGCTCAACACTTACTGGTACATAATGAGTGCCCTCAGGTGTACAGGTTGACACAGAAGCTCAGAACGTTTAGTTCTGCATCAAGAGACATTCAGAGTTTTGCAGCATTTCTGTCATTGGTACAGCACTGAAAATGTTGCAAGTTGTTATTCTTCTAACTTGCTCAGCAAATACTAATACCTTTTCTGGCATTGATAGTCTTTGTTTCTGCTACAGGTTCTGTTAAAAACAGAGATAGTGGAATAGACCTTCATTTTCTATTACATTTCTTTGTAAAGTTCATATTATTACTTATGCACATTAGTACTGAAGTGGTTTGGCACCTTTCTCCCCACAGTTCTGTTGCCTTGACAGTTATAAGAACTACTGCAATAGCAGATCTGTGCTTGAAAAGTAGGATTAAAATATGTATTTATATAACAGATTTTACTCTTGAACTCTCCGTGACATGACATAAACACCTGCTAGCTACAAAATGACCAGTGTTTTCTCTAGCTCAGTGTAAAGATCTGAAAAAAACCCAAACCCAATGTATGGAAAACAGAAGGAGAGGCAGAGAGATAGAAGCAGACAAGACAGATAAACATTTTAAAAGCTAAATTTGAAAAATATATTACATGGAAATAATTTAAGTAGGAAGCTATATGAAACCTTGACATTCTTTACCCCAAATCTAACAGAATTTTCATAGTTTTGTGTGTGAGAAATGTAAATACAGTAGCTTAGATTATATATTAAGCCTTCAATTTATCCTGAAAGATGTTATTAGTTTAGAACAGCTATGTGGAAAATGATTTGTGATTGTGAATGCAGACAGAATCAGATTGCCAGGCCTAGAGATATTGTAATTCTTTGTCTCAGAAGTAGGGGAATGTTTTCTGTCAAATACACATGATTTCTAATTGCTTGATTACTAGATCCTTGTAAGTAGCAGATTCAATTACATATAAAATAGGGAATGGTATCAAATATGGTACCTTGAATCATCATTCTTTGACAGTTGTTTTTTTTGAAGCTGCTACTACTGAGAGATAAAGAAAACAAGCTTTGTATTACAAAGAAACCCAATAAAAGCATATCTTTGTCATGAGTTATGACATTTTTGTTTCTTGATTTAAGAAAAAAGTTCATATCAATTCAAAAGTGACCATTTGTTTGGCAGTATTTGTGCACTGTATTTTTAATACTCATGAGTGAGCATTAGTGTGACCTCAATCTTGATTAGAAAAGGTGCCTGATGACCTATTCAAATATCCACCTTCTCTGTTCCCTAACCATTCATCGAATACATCAAAATTATTTTATTATATATATAAAATAATTAAATAAACATATTTTGTTAACTTTTACTTGAACTGTTCAAAGGGCTATTTTAGCAAGACTTCCTCATACTCAAACTCTGCAAATATAAATCCAAGTACATTATATCAGCTCTATGATATTACTTTAACTGGTTGGGCATATCACTTCCATGGTACATCCCATGAGGACAGAAGTAACTTTTACATCCTAACCTGAAATTTCATTTCTGCTTTTTATAAATATTTTACATTAAACTCTAGTGATTCTGACTTAAAATAAATAAATAAATAAGCTAAAGTTAGAATGTAACTATATTTTCCCGAAATAGTAGCGGTAGTAGTAATATATATTTTCGTATTTTACACTTCTCTGAGCCAAACTCACCTTCTAAATACAGTTGTCAAATACACTGGCATAGATCCAGAATAAATAGAAACCACTGGACCAAATTAAAAAACATCCTATAAACTGTCACGTTACATAGACTTTCTAGATGTGTCTGTTTCAGAATTCATTATTATTTCTGTTGAAAATGCTTCAGTTATTCCCAAAATAAAATTAGAGAGAGTAACATATTTGTGTATATTAAACAACTGATTAAAGTGCTTTAATAGATGACTGTTTTCCTGTGAGGAAGCAGAAAGTCAGAATTTGATGAAAAGATCATTCTGGTGTTAGGCATATAGTACTTTCTCTGAAAAAAATATTGGACTGTGACAAGGTCTAAGATTTCAAAATCCCAAAATCTAATTTAGGCATTAAAATGAATTAGGGCTTTCAAAAATGTAGTACAAGGTAGCTGAACACTTAGAAGAATGACAGCTCAGATGTTAAGTATTGACATTCAGAATGTTGAAATAGTTAAAAATAAAAAAAGACCAATATTCTTAAAATTTAATATTAATTAGGGTTTGTTTATCATGTGATATTTTTCTATATCACTGGTGGTAATATTTGGAGATTTTTATTTTAGATGAAAAAAAGATAAAATTAAAATTCTTTACTTATCAAAACCATCAGCAAGTCCTGGCCTCAGTATATGCTATACAGTATTTAATTTAAAGAAGTATCTGACATGACACTAAATGAGATAATTTGGGAACACAGTAGTAAAAGGGAATAATATCTTGAATTAGACACATGATTCAGACTAATAACCTGAAGATGTTAATTGGCACTAGTGCTGTTCATTTTAAACTACAGCATAAGAATCCCTTCCTTCTGGGTGGAGTTAGGAGAAAATTAATTTTGCAAAATAATAAGGGGGAGAAAGAAACTTACTTTTTAAAATCTCTCAACTGGGTAACTTAAAATCTTAAGAACAGTGTGCAGTAAGAGAATCAATTGCTACTTAAAATTTAATTTTCTTCATCCATTTATCATGTTAGCTTTCTTGTCTTTACAATTTATTCCATGTGCTACTGTAAGCTCCAAGTGTGAGAAGCAAGTGAGCTAAATAAAGTGGCATTTGTCTTCATGAGCTTCTGAGCTGTCTTAAGGTTTCCAGCACAGCATATACACTCGGTCTGAACTTCTGAAAAGGTGACTTTAAAGCCTGAGGATTTGTGGGACCTCTTGTGTGGAGTGATGGGACAGGCCTATGTTACTGTGTTAGCTTAATTATAACCTGATAAAAAAAGAGTTTGTCTTTCACACTTTTCAAGAAGGATATAAACTTTGAGTCAACTTTCAGGCCTTTTATAATTATTCAGATGTCAAGTGAAGACTTCAGTGAAAGGGGAACTTTCATTATCCCCAAAGGGCATTCCTTCATAATGGGTCCCAAATATAAAACCAAATAAACACTTTAAATGATTTGCACCACTTGACCATTTAAATATAATGAGAATGTGGTGTAGCCCTTGCAGTCTGCTTCTAGCCATGCATAACTCCTAAGTAATTCTTAAAATGAAGTTGCTTCTGGGAATTAAGTTGGTTTGGATTCTTTGGTCAGTATTTGTGATGGATCTACACTGAGTAGTGTGGTGACATCAGGGGGAGTCTGAATCCACGATACTGTGCAATCCTGAATTTTTTAATCTTCACATTTGCATGGTTTAAAATTACATCTGTCTGAAATGTACCAGTCACAGGATTTTTCCAATAATGTCTTCTGATCCAATGAACTTTTAGTTATTTCTTCATGAATTTTCATGAGAAAATTAAACTCTAGATTTTGTCACTATGAGAAATGGGAAAATGCAACATTTTAAACCTAGAGAATCAGAATCTCATTTAACTGTATTTAAAATGTAATCCTGTATGCTTTCTCTAATTATGTTACTTAGTTTTCATTATAAAAGCAGAAAGTAATCCGGAAGAGGGTATTTATGGCCTACAGTAGCTGAAACAGCAGTTAGTTGGAAAGATCATGCCACATCACCTATAGATTTAGGCCTTTTTTGGTGGCTGCCACCCCTCCTGCCAGTTGCCAGGCAACACAGGCAGTCCTAGTAAGGAGTACAATGCAGATAAATCTGCACCAGGTTTTCTCTGCAGTACCTCTTTTCATCATGGCTTTAAGTATTCATGATTCCAACACAATGGTTGTCTCTTTCTACATTGGAGCTGCATTTATCGCCTACTGAAGACCACTCCAGTAATAACAACTAACCTTCCTTGGTTTTGAATATCTTCACTTCCAGTGTGACTTAACGCATACAGAAATTACTCTGTGAAATACAGTCATCTTTTGGATGGACAAAAACCCATTTTGTCACAGCAGCAGAACTCACAGCTTTTTGGGACATGTAATGAGAAAGAGTGCAGCTATTTAAACAACGGGGCCTGTACTGCAACAAGTGGACTTAAATAGACAGGATTTAATTATACACCTCTAATTTACTCAGAATGAGGTTAATACTTCTGCTCTTTGAAGATATTTCTTTTCTTTTTTTGTTCACTTTGAAAACCAGGGTTAAATTATTTGAAAGCCAGTAAAATGAGAAGACTACAACTGCATAGCACTGCGTTTGCAACTTTTCTTAGTGTGTTTAATACTAATAGACTGTCATCTACTCAGTACTTGTTAGAAACATGCAAGTTTTTCTTTGGAGGTCACTAATTCAAATAACCAGTGTAACAAGATGGATTCTCAAGTCACAAGGGTTTAGTAGTAGGCTGTGGTATCTGAAACAGCTTCTGCATATGAACAATTGTTGTATAGGCTTGCTTGCTCTTTCAGTAATACTTACCACCTCATTTGGACTTATGTCTCATTCTCCTATACCTGGCAATGCTACTACCCGAATTGCTGTTGGCAGATGGTAAAAAGGGAGCATTGGAAAGAAAAGACAATTTCAGATACTAGTAGTTAGGAAAGAACAAGCAGCACATAACCCACATTTGTGTATCCACAGACACTCTAACAGCCTTAAGAGCTGCTAATTTCATTTAATTTAAAGTATCACTGCCCCAATAATACAACAATACTTTGGTTGTAAGTGCTGAAACATTAATATAATAGAAAGCTTTTAATAATAAAAGTGGAGTAATTCTGCTCTAGAATCCTCTTAAAAATAAAAGTGGAATAATTCTTCTGGGATAACTTCAATTCGAGCTATAATTACAGAATCATAACAGAAGGCAAAATAGTATGATAAAAGGACATCTCTTGCTCATCTTGAACTTGGAGCTGATTAGTATGGTTTAGACACTGTTAGCAACAGGAAGCAGCAGATCCAAATGCCTTGCAAGCTTTGTTGGCTAGAATTTGGTGTCAATGGTTCTAACGACATCATCCTAGGGCTTAAGTGATGAATCTTGTAGTTACAAGTGTTGCAATCAAACCTGTTCACTCTGAAACCTGGCTGTAAACGTCCCTATGCCTGTGTATGTCAGGTCATGATGCTATTTAGTAGCCTGTTCAACAAAGTGCAGGGAAGGAAGGCTGTATCTTCAGCATAAAGCTTTTATTGAAATGCAGTCCTTATAAGTCACAGCTCACAGCTTTAAAAAGGAAAACAAGTGACTTACAAATGTCTATTAACATATTTCACTGCTTCTGTAGTTGTGCAAAGAGCTGTTCAACGCAATCTTCAGAGTAATTAGGAGGACTAGGTACTATTTCAGTTATTCTTATTTCTGACACGGTATGTAGATAGCCTTCCTGTTTGGAAAAATCAAACTTTCTAAATGCCATCTACTTAAGCCTATGATACTTTAATGATCTCTTCTTGACACAAGCATTCAAGTTTAGGAGTCAGAGAGCATATATACTTGGGCTCCAGCAAATATGATAGTACACAGATCTGCTTAATAGCAGCTTTCTAATAATGGAACAATAGACATTATGACTTGAGTTGGCAGCCACCCACACACAGAGCCACCTACACATCTCCAGAATCCAAAGCTGAGATTTTAGATTTTAGAGTTATATTCTGAAAGATATAAAATTATTAAGAAAAACCTCTTCCTGTCAGTGAGAATATGCTTTTGGAGCACGTTTTTTCCAACCAGCAAATGATTGTGGTTGGAATCTTGGTACCATATTAACATTTTAGCCTGATGATAATTTTATCTACTTGTGATAGAGAGGAAAGAAGAATGTGGAACTAGTACAGCTACAACTACCAAAGCTCACCTTTCTTCTCAGTGCCTTGAACTCTTTTGATTCTGTTAATGTTTTTAACCTCACCATGAATAATTGAAACTTGTGTGCCTTCTAAGCTAGGAGTTAAAATACTTCAGTATTAGTGTTATACAAGAAGTGTTTCACATAGAAAGCTTTTAAACATAGCACTAACTAAAGTAAAATTCTATAAATATAAATTTTTAGTGTTTAAATATCTACTTGCTGCAACTTAGCAAATTAATATTTGCATTATTTGCAAATATTTCTGTTTTTCTTTACTTGAAGCTTTGACACTGTATACCAGAACTTCATTTAATATCTTGAAAAGTACCATGTCAAGTGGAAGAGAAGCAGCTTGATATTCTTGCTTTACTGTTGCTATTTTAAATGTGCTGCTCAGGCCCTGTTTTGAGGAGAGTGTTAGGAATTGCCACATGGGTCCTTTGTTGTGTTATTTAGAAGCCTCACAACATTTAATGAATTTCTTTTTATTATCAGTTTCACATTTTGTAATACAATGAAGTGAAAGTGTTTCAAACAACTCTCATGTCTTCTATACAAACCCTAAAGAGTACTAGAAATTTAGTGAAGAAGAAGAAGACTGGGTGTGACCATGTAATATAAAAGCTCTGCCTACTCCTTTACATCTCTGTGATGGAGGCTTGTAACTTTTTCTGACATTGAACATTGCACACCAATTGAGTTGTACTACAACCCAGTTGACTTCAGTTGCTCTTGTACCATTACGTTTTGAGGTAGGCAAATTATCAGAATTTGCTAAAACCTAGAGCCTCAGGAAACTCTATTACAGCATACCTGTCATGGGTACGATTTGGATTCTTAGGCCAGCTCTTGAAAATTGCTTATATGCCCAATAGAGTAGCACAAAAAATTAGTAATGCAATGAAAAATTAGTCCTGGATGGCTGTCAGTGAGATTATCTTTCAAGTCAGTCTCTAGTGGCAAATCACGTAATTTTGAAAGAACAGATTGAGGTTACAATTTGTCATAGATAACATCATCTATGCCATTTATTTCAAGGCAGGTTAAGTGGTGAATGTAATATAACAGGGAAAATAAAAATCAAATCACAATTATAATTGTGAATTATCATTTCATATTAATGCTTACTCCAGTAGGTCAAAACAGTTTCTTAGATACAGATTGGGCCAGATTATTCTTCTTAGTGTCTGCATCCACCTCTGAGATGACGCTCTTCTCCTTTGTGAGTGCCTATCTAGCTATATTGCCATTCCTCCTTCACCAGATCAAAAATAAATAGCAGCTGCACAAGAGTTGGAATCTTCTAATTAGCTCTAAGAAGTCTGACTTACTTTTTCTTCTCAAAATCTGCCATGTCTTCCTTCAGTTGGAGCAATACATTTCCTGAGTTTTGAACATCTAAAATTAATTTTAGTTCTAATAATATCAGTGGGCGTGTTGCCATCCTCTTGAGTTGAAATGGCATATGGGTCCTCCATGAAGTGCCAGTTGGGAAGCTATTATAAGCAGTCTGGTAACTAGAATTAGTGTAGATTCTTTACCACTAATGGCTGATTCTCAGTTGGACAGTGAAAGATAAAGTGAGGGATAAATGGTGAGAAAAAAATAAAGATAATTTAAAAATAGTGTTTAAAGCTGACTACAGCACCTTTACAGATGTTAGGGATTACTCTGTGCTAAATTAGCTCTTAAGAGAGGTTTAAAGTTCAGATATTTCAGCTAAGTTTTTAAAAAACCAGATTGCTATATATCTATTGGAAAAAATTTTGCCTAACTATTGACTGAGTGACTGCCGCTCTACACAATATCCCTGGGCCTCTCAACAAAAACTAGTCTCTTAAATGATCTGCCTTTGTGTTTGCAACTAGCTGTTTACCTAAACCATAATATTTTCAAAATGGGAAATATGCAACATGAAGACTATGCATTGATGTATTCTAGTGGACTTTAATTTTCCAAAATGAATAAAATGGAGCAACTGGCAAGACAGAATACCATTCTATAAGCAGAAAGCAGTGGCAAACATGCTGAGTTTGTACCAAGTGAAAAAAATCTCATTAGGGCACTGTGAAACTCTTCTGGAGCTCCCTGTCTGTATAGGACTTAATATCTGCCTTTCTGGCTCTGTTGATGCCTGCTTTTTCAAAAGAGAAAGATTCTGGTTTAAATTTAGAACAAAATAGATAAGCTTATTTTTCTCTATCAACATTAATTCTAATATTGATATTTTACTGTATTAAGATACACTTCTTTGTCCTACACTGAAATTTGATATACTTACCTACATCATCATCAGATTAATACCGCATTAATATAAATGACAGGAGATTTACAATAAATGTCATCCGGTTATGTTTACCAGTGTTTGTGTTTGAGTAAATCATATCCTTTTTCTTCAAATTCAAAAAAACCCTCCAGATCTTGTGAGGGCAAGGAGCACTGAACTCTTTTAAATTTTTCCTGAACTATCCCCTCTGAGTCTATTCCAGATTGTTCTATCTGTGTTACTACTTCTATGCTAGAACAAAGGAATGACATATACCCCTCCCAAAATTAACTTTTCTGTATGTATTTAAAGCACAGTTATGACTTGTATCTGTACCAGTAGATTGTTGTCAAGGTCCTCTGTATCTGTGTGTTAACTTGTTGATTTCCAATTACTAATAAAAAGAGTCTACTATTCAGTAGACAGACCATGGTTATAAAATACTTATAAAACTTACACTGAGATTAGTGCAATGAGAGGATCCACATTCTCTGCTTCAAGCTTTCACCCATTTTCCTAATTTATTCCTTCTTGAAATTCTAGTTAGCTGACCAATCAGCTAACCCCTGAACATAACACCACTCCAATGCTCAAGGAGCTGGTTTGGCTCATTCTGTGATCAAGGAGTGTTTTGAAAGACACTATAACTTGCAGGTCTTTCACAGTAATATCAGATGTATCTGTAACTTGTGTGAGTCTGGTCAATTCAGCTGTTGTTCTGTTATTTTTCCAATGGGTATTTTGTCACAGATCTGATTGATTCCCGACAGGCTGCAGTCCTTTGGGAAATACCCACTTGCTCCAGTGGGAGGGTCCTTCACTGGCTGCAGTGTGGGTATATGCTGTGTTGTTGTCCTCTCCACAGGTTTCAGAGAAAATGTCTCTCTACCATGTGATTTCCTCCATGGACTTCAGGGGAATCTCTGCTCCTAGAGCACATCCTTCCCTTCCTCCTTTTCTGACCTTGGTGTCTTCAGGGCTGTTACTCACCTCTTTTCCTTGCTGCTATTGCCAAGTTTTGCCCTTTCTTAAATGTTTCCCCAGAGGCACCACTATTTGGCTGCTGGGCTCAGCTATGCCCTACAGTGAATCTGTTGGAGTTAGGTGCAACTGGCTGTGTCCAGGAAGGTACTTCAAAGATCATCTAGTACAACCTTTTAAGGTAAAAAAAAGTAGTTTAAATGAAATGGCTCATCACCCTGTCAAGCTGAGTCTTAAAACTATCTGATGTAGGGGAATCCACCACTTCCCTTGGGAGATCATTCCAATCGCTGATTGTTCTCATGGTGAAAAAATTTCTTCTGGAGTCCAATTGGAACCTCCCAGGAGTAACTTGAATCCATTACCCCTTGTCTTTTTTATGTGACTCCTTGTAAAATGGGAGTGTCCCTCTTTTTGGTAGCCACTTTTTATGTACTGGTATATGGTAATAAGGTCTCCCCTAAGCCTTCTCTTCTCAAGGCTGAACAAGCCCAGTTTTCTCTACCTTTCTTTATATGGCAGGTCTTCCAGTCCTCTGATCATCCTCATGGCCCTTCTTTAGACCCTTTCCAGCCTGTCTGCATCTTTTTCGTATAGTGGGGACCAAAACTGAATGCAGTATTCAAGGTGTGGCGTGACTAGCGCTGAGTAGAGTGAGGTAACGACCTCTTTATCTCTTCTGGTAATGCCCCTGTTAATGCAACCCAGTATCCTGTTGGCTTTTTTTTGCTGCTGCAGAACACTGTTCACTCACTTTGAGCTTGTTGCCCACCAGGACTGCCAGGTCCCTTTCCACAGGGCTGCTCTCCAGTCAGGTGGATCCCAGTCTGAGCTGCATTCCTGGGTTATGTATTCCTAGGTGAAAGACCTTGCACTTGTCTCTGCTGAACTTCGTAAGGTTACTGCTAGCCCATCACTCCAGACTGTTCAGGTCTTCCTGGAGGGTGTCTCGCCTTTCTTGAGTGTCAACTTCCCCACTCATTTTGGTGTAATTTTTAGGCCTTTTGCTTGTAATCAAAAAGATCCTGCAAAATACAAATTGCAAGAAAAATGTGTTATAGTTATCTTTTTTCTAAATATCACCAATGACACTATGCTTAAACTGAGTCTATTTTCAGACTGTTGATTCTTTTTTATTGGCAGTACTTTACTGTATTTATGGGCTTGAAGCATTAAATTCTTACTTAGAGTATTTTTGAAAATGAAAAGTTTAGAAATGTGAATGACCTGGATTGTTCGGGCTTAATTCATCTCTGCAGAAATTCTCAGACTTTGTCTTCTATTAGCAGAGTGCCTTGGGCTTCTGCTTTGTTTGCTAGGTCACATCCTTGTGGCATTTTATGAAGATAAAAATACCCTTTGGTGCCATGACCTTCATGTTTTCTCTTTCTTCCCAGGTCTATTTTAATAGACTGTCACATAAACCTTTGTACAGTGAAATTTTTTTTTAATGTTGGATGGTAGCTACTCTGGCCTTTAACACAAATTGTTATTTTTCCACTAGACGATTAAAACCTTTCTGTCTCTAAATATTTTGTATCAGCACATTCTTCTTTCTGTGTTTTTGGATATGAAAGCCACCAAACCTTATCTCTTTTTTTTTTTTTTTTTTTTCAATACATCTTTAGTACTTGCATATAATTTGCAGTTGCCTACTCACTTAATTCAGTCTGGATTACCCTGGTTTTTATTTCAATAAACTCAGTGCATTTGAAACTTTAGAATTCAGTTTCATCAATGTAATTTTTTAATGGATTGATATTTTTAAGACATAAAGACCTAACATTTTCCTTACTTGGATACTTAAGGTATACATTGTCTTCCTTTTTGACATAAGATATTATAGAAAAGTTATAACATCTGTTTAATACTTTTTGAGTTTCAAGATTGTTTGATTAATTATTTTAACAGAGAATAAAATGAAGAGAAAGAGATGATGGTTTTGCTAGTGTTGGAGCCTTTAATACTTAAAACATGAATAGTTTTGTGGGTATTGTGTTTTGGTTTGGGTTTTTTTTTAAATTTTGTTTTGTTTTATCTCCACTGTGACAATGTAGCTGAAAATCAGCAACACCAGTGTTTCAGGTTATTGTCAGCTTGTTTATTTGTCTGTGGAAACTCTTGCTGTCAACTTTAATTCTTGTATAGGTGAATTACTTTCCTGCAAAGGTCTAAAGAAATCTCATTATGTTTCTAAATTGATGTTCTGTTTTACTAAAATGCTTATATATGATAAGCTTCAAACACATCATCAGTCTATAACATTCATTGATTTCTGTGCTTAAACAGAAGCCGAGTGTAGGCACCCCATTGAATCTGAATATTTGATATAAATGTTTCTAACAAATAGCAGTAGCTTTATTTGTCAGGAAATTAGGTTCCATATGGAATTATAGTGATATGCAGTGTTTCTACATGGTAATAGTTATTCACTTACCATCTAGAAGAATACCCCATACTTAAGTACTTGGTATGTATGAGTTTTTCTTCTTACTATTTTTTATTTCAGAATCACAACACTTTTTGTTGCAGTATAAAGGTTTTCATCAAAATCTAGTGACTTTTTATTGCTCTATATTGGAAAATCCATTGAGCTGTAAAGACTGCTTGTGTGTTAGTCATCAGGTAAGGAACTGCTGTTTAGTATATGTCAAGCAAAATGAAGGTTTTAGGATTAATGTTTGTTAAATTCTGAGTATTTCTGTAGGAGAAAACTACAAATTATAAAATGAAGAGCTAATTCAAATGTCCCAGCACTGAGCAATTACAGAAAAAAAACCTGTTTAGACATACAACTTTTTAGCAATAAACTTCTCATGAGATGGGGAATGTTAAACTCAACCCAGTGAGGGGGCTTGGCCAACTCATTACAATCAATAAGACTTTGTTCATTCACCTTAATGCGAGCTAGAACATGTCCTACTTCTCATATCCTGACTGACAGTGAACCTTTTTAGCTTAGTGCCTGCTGACACATAGTCATGGGTTTTGGCAAAAAGACTTTTAACATTCTTTTAAAATACTTTATGGCAAATTAGAATAATCTGAAGTTGATAGTGGAAAGCTAACACTTTTAAGAAGACTATTTTGCTATGAAATATTTGTGTTTTGACAGCAAGACACACAATAGAAATTGCTGTGGATGCTTTGTTATGAGTTAAAAAATAAGTAGGCTAATGGTGCATTACATAAAAAGACCAAATCTGGTTCAAGGACTGTTTGTGTCATTTGGAGAGCAAAAAGATTTAGTGAGGTAAAAGCGGAACAGGCATGTTGCTACAGAAAAGAAATTCTAGCTAATTTAAGTAGCTGTCATTAACAATAATAAAGTTGTTTTAAAAATGTGTTTCTCATTTGTTTACTATAGACCTTTTAAATAATGAACAAAACAGATCAGAAATGTTCATGTCTATCTTGAGCCTCAAATTAATAAGCAATTGTTTTCACAAAGTGTAAACTTTCTAGTATTTGAAAAGCATCAAATATACTATTTATTTCTATATAAGCAACAGCAACAATTGAGCATTAAACTATATGATATGAACAGCATGAATAATTTATTGTCAGTCTTTATCTTCCATTTTGGGTACACAGTTGCTTTTAAGAAGAGAAAGCTGGAGTCAACCACTACTATTTTAAGAAATTTAAACCCCTATTTATTTAGAAACACCTATTTATTTAGAAACACCTATTTATTTAGAAACAGCCTATTTATTTAGAAACAGCCTATTTTTTTTTTGATGGATCCAAAAATTAGAGAGCTGTTTTAATTTTTCAATTTATATAGGTTTTTTCTTTAACCCCTTAGCTTCCAAAATTAAATGAGGATTTATTTTCAGTTTTATTAAACAAGAGCAAATTATCAGATTTGTTTATATATGTGTGCTACTTAGGCAATAATTGCCAGCAATTATTATTTCAATGCATTGTATGGTTTCCCTCTATCTGCTATGCCCTTATCTTACAGCTTTATCTGACATTTATTTTTAAAGTTAAAGCAACTTTAAGTATGCCTGTATTAGGTCTTCAGCTGTGATCTGAATTCCTTCCTGTGGAATAATGTATTCATAGAGGATCAGAGTTTTGTTAGATGAGTGAGGAAGGCACATATCCCTAAGAAAATGCTACCAAGTGTACATAGTTCTCATGCATATCTGTATTTTATAAGTCTTTGGTACAGTAAAAATGATATGTTTATGAAGTTGTTGATCAAGTTGATATATTTAAATTTAGAAATATCATAAATTTATGAAGAAAACCTTTGAGTTCATCTAGTGATTATAAAATTCTGGAAATTATGGTAAGTAAAATCACTAATTAACTGAAAATAACTTGATTAATTGAAGTACTTTAATGAAGTTATTTGTTCAGTTTTTGAGAAGACTTAACCAAGGCAACCAATGTCCAATTAGAAAGCGCTAGAGGAAATGGGCAATGAGCTATGGAGATTTTCAAAGAGAACTGGTGATCATTTCTGACGGGTAGTAGAAGAGGATAAGTGGAAAATTGCATGTATGAAGCAACTTTCTGGTGAAGAAGTAAATGTCTGAAAAAAGCAAAATAATACTTGAGATATTTTAGTCTGTGTTTTAAATGCAATGTATTTTAAAGGAATCTTAAGCAGCCATATAGCTGTTCTAACTTTTTTTTTCCTGTGTCAATATATTTTTTGCTTGTAAATGTTCAGTGAGAAATTGGTGTGAATAGCTATCAGGAGATTAGAAACTCTGCTTTGCTGCTGAGAAGGGTTTTTGATCATTGAGCTTTGTTGAAAACTTTTGATGGATAAAAAGTTGACAAGTGCAGTCCAGGCTTTGTAAGCGGTAAAAAGTTAGAAATAAAAATAAAAAGAACTTTCATACATGTAAGTAAGTCTATACAACAACTTTCATACACAGACCCCAGGCTTTTGAAGACTTTTTAAATGTTGCTGTATCATTCTGTAGAAACACAAACATACAGAAAAAATTTAAGGCAGTTACCAGAATGGCAGAAGATAGGTATCTGAATGACATGTCGACACCATCATGAAATTCTGAGGAGAAATAGTCATTTGAACCCAGCTACTATTAAAATCTTAATGATTTTTGTTTGTGAAGATAAATGTGTTAGCAGTTGTGAGGCACATAAGTGCAACAGTGAGGAGAACTTGTGTGAATTCTTATGGTAGATAAACAGATCTCTCCTAGTAGATTACTAATGTCAAATTGAAATATATAACCTAAATTTCAGAAAAATTATTAGCTTAATGAAAAGATTTAGAAAGTTTCTCTGGGCAAACTTCAGCTTAAGCTATCTCATTCCCTTTACAGCCATTTTGCTGGACATGAAGAAATTTGAAGTGTATGAGGAAATAGAAGTACTGTTAGTTAGGATATAGCTGAGAAACTATTAACAGTTTTCTGAAATTCATTATTCACTACAAAAATGCATTAAGGACAGCCCAGTAGTCAATGCTATCTTTAATGTAGTTTGAAGATTTTCTTCATTGAATTGTAATTGTAAAAGGACTGCAGTAATAAGTACTTCAAGTTGAAAGGGAGCCCCTAGATATTCAGTCCTGTTTTAACTCCTTTTCCATTTGAACAACTGAACAAGTAATAAAACAAATTATTTAATGGAAATACTTCTGCTCTGTACATTTATCAAGACAATATTAAACACAGATATTATGAAATACTTTGATTTACTGACAAAAATGTTGTTCAGGGATGGTGGATAATGGGTCAGACATGGAGAGAAATGATCCATCAGCAGCTTGCTAACATATACTGTTGATCAAAAGTGCATGTTGAAGAGGAATGAATTCTGCTTTTGCAGAATGTAGTATTTGACTTCTCAGAAGCTTTTAAATGGTTTAAATGGAAAATAGGCAGCATATTAACTTTTATGACTCTTCTATGCTGTCTTACTCAAGAAAAAAATATTAAAAATAGTAACATTCCTTTCAAGGTTATGAATTGATGGGAAATTAAGTTATGTTTGTGGTTTTTTTCCATAGTAGGATTTCTATTTTTTCACTTGTAATATTCTGGAGCTGCATTTCTTTATAATTGCATTTCTATGTAATTACAGTTGTTTGGCAGATAGTATGCATTCATATACACGTTTTCATCCATAGATGCCTCAAACAATGTGAATTAATACAATTGAATATAGTATACGTTTCATTATTTTTCTCTAATTAAACTGTTTCAAGCAGTCCATCATGAAATGGTATAACTAAGAATTCCACTTTCCAAGCCAGTCTACCTAGTCAGCATTATTTGAGTAACTGGAGAGATTTAGCTTGAGCCTGTTTCTCAGATTATATTGTCTTGCTGTTCATTTTCAAGACATGTTGTCTGTGAGAACTTCACCATAAGAATGACTTTTTGACACTTGATTCTGTGTCAAATCTCTCCAGTGAGCTTTTGGGCTGCTGTGTAAGCACAGAGGATGCCAGCTAGCCACTCAAGTACAATTCTGGGAATTGTTTTTCACCTCCTGGTATGTTGTATACTCTCCCTAGTTACCAGGAAGTTTTATCCAAGTTAAGGAGGGAACATGTGTTAGCTGTTGCCTCGCAGTTACACACAGCATACAGTAAATATAGATGACATCCTTTTTTTTTACTATACTTTTGGTATTTATAAGACAAGGCAAAGCTTTGTTTCAGTCCATGGTAAGTAGGTTCGAAAATAGAGATGCATTTGGGTGACTGGGTTAGGACATGTATTTTTAGCTGGCCTGGCTTTGAGTACCGAAGGAGGGTTTCAGCTCTGATTCATGTTGAAAACAACAAGAGAGTGAAGTTCTTGATAGAAATCTTTTGAATCTGCCTGCCCCTGAAAGTAAAAATAGACAGATACTTACAGGCTGTGGAAGAGAGAACCTGGACAACTAAGAAACGACATAGTGGCTGCCACTATGACAAGTTTCTAATTCAACAGCTTTGGCTTTGCCTTTCTCTTAGGAGATGTGAAAGTGACAAGAACTTTAGTAAAACCATTCTGATCCTTTCTTTTCTTGTCCTTGGACATAAAATAAGTGAATTAAAATTGCACTGTGGAGAGGAAATAATTTTGTCACTAATCAAACTCTGAATTATTGATTCTTAGGCTTGCTTCTAGGCGGAGATGTGTTATGTGGTCACAATATACTGTATGGTTTGTCTAAATCAAGTAAATGTTATTTTCAGTGTAATGACACCAGATCCTAGTCTTTCACAGGATATAAACATATATGGAATTCAATTTTGATGTACTTCACTTACATCATACTATTGAACATTGTGAACCTGCAGAATACTAAGGCCCTAAAGACTTTATTAACATCAAAATAAGGTGAAACTACTCACAGAATCACAGAATCACAGTTGGCTTACACATGAATTTGGGGTTTAGAGTTATTATATCGGAGGCTTATGAGTATTGTAGGGGAGGAAGAAGTTTTTAAAGCTTTAGGAAAACTGATATGCCTGTTTTATTTCAGTTTTGAAGTATGTGCACAGGGTAGGGAAAATATTATTTCATATTTCAGGGAATATTTTAATACTGTTAGACCCAAATTACACATAACTCTTCATGGGTGGAAAAAAAAATATTTTTATTAAAAGTTTGGACCATTTTTTACAGAATGTTATTAAATGATAGTACAGGCCTACAAAAAAGTACTCAAAACTAGAATTGTTATTTTCAAAAAAGAATATATTTTCAGAAAATAATTTATTTTTCCATAAACTTTTTTATTTAGTTTCTATCCTTCAGTATTGTGTGATTGATCTGTGGTAAACTGGTAACTTTAAACATGTAAATGGAAGTTTGTTTGCTTGTTTAAAATAAAGGGTCTGAGAATTTATTTGATATCTTACATCATTAAAATTACTATTTAGGTAACAGCTTCTTTATCTAGACCAGTACTACTGAAAACTAAAATCAATTTATTCTCAGTGTGGTAGTGAAATCTACCTTTTAGTTCAAGGCTGAATAGTAATGCTGAATCATAGGATAGAATCATCTAGGTTGGAAAAGCCCTTTAAGACCACTGAGTCTAACCATTAACCCTACTCTACCCAGTCCACCACTAAGCCATATCCCCAAGCACCACATCTATAGAGTTTGTAAACACATCCAGGGATGCTGACTCACCCACCTCCCTGGGCAGCCTGTTTCAATGCCTGACAACCCTTTCAGTGAAAATATTTTTCATAATGTCCAGTTTAAACCTCCCCTGGTGCAGCTTGAGGCCATTCTCTCTTGTTCTCTCACTAGTTACTTATGAGAAGAGACCAGTGCCTACCTCTCTACAATGTCCTTTCAGGTCGTTGTAGAGAGCAATAAGGCCTCCTCTCAGCCTCCTTTACTTCAGACTAAACAGCTCCAGTTCCCTCAGCCTCTCCTCACAGGACTTGGTCTCTAGGCCATTCACCAGCTTCATTGCTCTTCTTTGGACCTGCTCCAGCATCTCAATGTTTTTCTTGTATTGAGGTGCCCAAAACTGAGCACAGTACTTGAGGTGTGGCCTCACCGATGCCGAGTACGAATGGGTAGAAATTTTTCTCTTCATGTCCTTAACCCCATGGTTATGATTGCAATCATAGCTGGGTCTTCTACTGGGAGGGAAATAATGACTAGTTGGGTTCACTCCACAAGACATCAGAGGGACAAGTTACAGCGATTGAACATACTGCTTGCAGAGCTCTCCAAGCATCTTTTTTTCATCCATGACTATTAAAATGCATTGAGTTTAATTTATTTATTTGAGACATTTTCAGACAGGTAAGCATACAAGAATCAGTGTTTTAATGCCATATTGTAAAATATAATATTTGCTTAAGTGAATCAAAAGATTTTCAATTTTTTATTTCAATATGTATAGCAATGACAGTAAATTTTTCATTGTGGTCACAAATATCAGCCACTGAAGTTTTGCTACTAATCACCACATACAGAAATTTAAGTAATGAAAAGATCTGCACTGTAAGATCAGGAGCTTATGATCCTATTTCTTCTCTTCCACACAGACACCATACATCTTCTTTCAACCTGATTGATAGATTAATGTAGATTAAGACAAACTCAGTCTGTGTTTAGCTTAAAATTTGCATACGTTAGATCTGAAAAAATACTTGTGCTCCTTAAGTGTGTCTGTATTTCCTCTGCTATAATGACATGTAATTGCCTGCCTCTCTCAGCAAGCTTTGTGCACTTTAAATACTGACATTTCTTTGAATGTGACGTGAGAAGTCATATTGAAAAAAAGAGGGAAATAAGTAAGTGCAATGTACTTGTTTTGGCTGGTATACAGTTAACTTTCTTCATAGCAGCTCGCATGGTCCCCTATTTTGGATTTGTGGACAAAACAATGTTGATAACCCAGGAATGTTCTAGTTACTGCTGAGCAGCACTTGTATAGAGTCAAGGTCTTTTCTGCTTCTCACACCACCACACCAGCAAGTTGGCTGTGGGTGTACGAGGAGTTGGAAGGGGACACAGATGGGACAACTGACCCTAAATGACCAAAGGGATATCCCACACCATCATCCATGGTCTGCAATAAAAGCTGAGGGAAAAAAGCAGAAGGAAGGACATTCAGGTTTATGGCATTTGTCTTCCCCAGTAACTTGCTTGTATGCACAGCTTTTGCTTTACCTATTAAACTGTCATTATCTCCACCCATGTGGCTTTGCACTTTCACCTTTTCAGTTCTCTCCTCCATGATGTTAGGAGGTGATTAACTTCCTAATAGGGTTAAACCGCAACATGCAAGAAGGCTAATGGGTACAGATGAGGCACCCAAGATAGAACATCTGCACTGAAGCTGGACAAAAAGACTGCATTTGGGCATGGGTCAGTGATACCTGGTGCTACCTGTGGGCTTCATTACCTATTTATTTCACACCATTTTGGAGGGCAGGAACAGGGTTCACTGTAGTTACATCTATTCTGAGTGGAAATAACTGTAGATGATTCAAAGTCTGAGATACAGCGAATCTCTCAGTGGAATAAGACTTCAAAATAAATGTAAGGCCAGAGAAAAAAGACGTAAATAATGGAATGGAATAACTAAAAATCTTTCTTTGGCTGGACAAGTACTATTAAACAGGATCTCTAACTCTGCTGAATATTTACCAAATTTAGAAATTACAAGTTCAACTTTAGGTATATACACAAATGTTGTTATCTTTTCAGACTACTGTACCAATTCTGATATTGTACCATTTCAATAGCTGGCAAATGTCTGCATTGAATTTCATAAATTCCATATATAAGTATAGATATTCAGAAATATAAGGAAGGAGGGTTTGGGTCTGTAGTTCGGTAATAAATGTATTGAGCTAATGATACAAAAGACTATTACCATCTTCCTAAGACAGCTCTGGGAGTATCATATTTTTCAATATCTCAGTCATATACTTTCATAAACCAAGAAACATCTGTGTTGTCCTTCTTCCAGAAGAAGAATGAGATATTCCAACTGTTGTGTACATCTGGTGTTGCTTTTCACAGATATATATCATGTCATTTGTGGTAAACTAGGCAAAGATTTTTTTCTTTTCTCTCTCTAATTTCTGTGGTCTCTGTAAAATCAACTTTTATATTGCTATTCTTGCCATCATCAGGTCAGACTTTCTGCTCTGACCAGATAATGAACATCATCATCAAAGTCATGAAAGGCTATAGGACAAGTTAAGATGGAGGTAAAGTGGTTACAGATGAAAATAATCCTGATCTGAACTAAAGAGCCATGTAAAAATTTAGAATGCAACGCACTGACCACACTGACCACCGTGTCCATGGTAGCTAAAACTACTATTAAAGCCTCTCCCCCATCATTTACTTTCCAGAACTAACATTTTTTGATACTAACAATTTTTGTGGTCCCAAAATAATACACTTTCCAAAAATCAGTTTTCTCCCAAGCTTTGTGAGTTGGACACTTAAAACATACTTCTGGAGCTAGTCTGACTCAACTGACTCAAATAGCTGTTCACCAGGGACAAATAGTTCTGCTGGCATTGAAAGTTTTAGATGACAAAATGCCCTTTGTGAATGTAAAGTTAGTCAAAGCTTAACTGTAAGGATTTTCCTGGAACTGAAACTTGTGAGTTAAAAGACTAGTTTTTATCCCCATATCTATACTTGACCAAATATTAAATTGTTGAAGTCTATTATAGATTAAGCCACACTGTAACATTTAATTTTTACTTTTTACCACAACATGATAAATTCTTCGAAAAAGCCCATACAATAGTCATAATAGCCCCATAATAGTAATTTTACATGGAGGAGTAAAATTAGCAGTCATGATGAGCTAGGCAGGAGCATGTTCAAAGAAACCAACAGTGTTTCAGTTGCTACTAATAGACTGACTGCAGTAATGATTAGTTTGAGTGTGACATTCACCAGCCTTCTGAAAGGCTACATGTTTCTAAATGGGAGCATGAGGTCAGCATATTTAAAGTTAACTACAGTTAGAGAATGTGAATCAGTGATGGAAGGCTGATGGCTGAGGCTTGAAATGACACTCATGTTGTTTAATTATAAAAATTGAACATTCTTTAGTAATGCAAAATGCCTTGTTTGGCCACATGATGTTAATATTTACTGTGAATCTCTCTGGGGTCAGATTTGTAGGAGTCTTTTGTGAAGAATGAGACTCGCAAAAATATTACAATTAAACTCTAATCTTTCTAATGTGAAGGCACAAATGCAAATAGTAAAGGAGAATCCTTCTGTCAGAACAAGCAGAGGGAAAAAATCATCTGTTATGTTTCATAATGTGCTGTGGGTAGGGTGAATGCATTGACAACTTATGACTGGTGTAGCTGAATTGATGCACAGTGGTGTTAGAAATGGGACTTTTAGTGTCTAGTGTAAAAGAAAAGTTAATTAACTTCTGTAATGTGGAACTAGTTCAAGTTGAAAACAGATGCATTTCTGTTTCCTGCATGTATTCAGCTAAATATAACCTTATGCTCAAAGGCACTTACTCATAATGGATTTTCTAGATCATAAAATATTCCTAGAAGCCTTATGCAAGTGTGCTATAGCTTGTGTGTGATGCTTATTTTATTGTACCTATCAACCTGAAAATTTACTAGAGCTTAGGCATCTTGAGTAGATTGTGCCACTATTGTTAGGAATCAAAGCTGGCACGAACCTCATCTCATTGCACCTACCTCTTCAGAAACAACATGGTTAATAGTATTTAGAATTCTGTGGTGCTTTTCTTTTTTAAATTGTACTTAATAATGACTGCACAAGCAACTGTTTCTTTTGTGAGGACTAAGTAATGTAAGTGGACAAATGAAAAGTCATGTTAGTAGAAAGTAATGTTTTATATTCCCAGCTGAGGAAGTTAATAGAAGCAGTATCAAGGAAAATTGTTCACAAATGGCTTACAGATTTAAACTAAACATTCCTGCATTCTCTCTACCAAAAAATGTCTCCTGTTACAGCAAAGCAATAATAGTCTCCAATGAACGCCGTGACATATTCCTTGCTTTGTACTTTTCACTGCTTGAGTTGTTTGCTGCTACTGTCAGCTACCATTGCTATGAATCATTTCTGTTTCTTCTTGCTAAGTTGTTCTCATTTTAGTCTTCTTAAGAGCACCTTCTTAATAAGCACCTTAACAACAGAAATGGAAATGCTGTTCTGTGAAGACTTGTAAAACAATGTATATCCATTTTATTTTATTTCTGTTTGTATTTTTGCTTTTCTTTTAAAGATCCAGTACCCTTTGTCAAAAAGATAATTTAAACTCCTGTAGCTTGTACAAGTATTAAATGTATAATTTAATGATAAATTTATGATATAGAGTGATTTTTAAAAAGAAAGCTAGCTACAGCCCTCTGTTTCTGTGTTTCTCTTACCCATTTCTTCTCTAAAATAATTTTTTTTTTTGTTCTGAGTTTTGGCTTGTTTGTGATGCTGGTGTTTTCTGAGAGTGTTTTTCCATTTGGAAGATCTGTGTAGGGTGAATACATCGACAGTTTATGACTGTTCATGCATAAAACAATGACATAATGTATCAAAGCCTAGACTTTTCAAAAGTAAAGTGTGAAAAATAGGTAGATAGGGCAATTAGCTCTGATTTCTTACAATCTTAAGACTTAAGGAAACTGTTTTCTTATGGTGTTTAATATATATAAAACAGAGGGTAACTGCCAGAAAGTTACTTTCTCGATATGATGGGGAGAATGCAGTAGTAAACTGCATGAATTTCAATATGGAAAGACCCATAACACAACTCTTTAAGATCAGCTTAATGAGGTACCCCCTGTGCTATTGAAGCAGATCCAGTCTCTGGTTCATAGAATGAGAAGTTGTCTCTTAAATTCTTTTACAGGATGAGGAAATAAGTAGTAATATATGCTGCTTTTTTGGGGGGAAAGTAGGATCTCTTTAAAGTAACAGGCTACACTACTGCCTTCTTTGATAGAAGTAGACTTCCTCTGCCACATTGTTTAGTCATGCTCAGGAACATTGGACCTTTTCAGTGTTAAGCACTAAAATTTTCATTTTTTTTTTATAAACCACTATATTATCCTTGTCGTTAATGCTTGCCCAGATCTCAACGAATGCCAACAGTTGACCATCTGTTCACAAATACTTGTGGAACAAATATGTGCAAAGACTTATCTACACCTACTGTTTTACATGTAGGAAAAGACCAAACCACAGGCTTAGTTTTATGTGGAGGGCCCCATGATTGACATATTTCAAGATAAGATAATTTTTAGGTTTTTGAATAGGGCAAATGAGCAAAACATTTAAAATGCACTCTTGCTTGGACATTAGTCAGTAAACCAAGTATATGGAAGAAAGAAGTGCAAAGTATCTATTATAGTACCTGATCAAGAAAAAAAATAAGTAGTCATTAGAAAAAGGATATCCTTCCCTACTAATAATTCTTTTTGTCTGTAGAGCAGCCCTATTTATAATAAGAATGAGCACTGCTTCTGTTGAATTTAGAAGTGTTTCCATTCCTTACTGAAACATACTGAAAACAGCATGTAAATTAATTGAGTGACTAGAATAATAGCAACATTCATATGACCTGCTGTTTCATGTGCATGTCTCCAATCACATGAAACATGTTAATCTGAAGCAGTTATTTCTTTACTTAGGAAAGAAGAACTGTACAAATACAGAGCGGGAATTCAAACAATAGTGAAGCTGTCTAGATCCAAATGGAACTGCTGAGTCCAGAGTATTTCTTTCCATTTATTTTAGGTAAAAATGCTTCATGTTACCCTCAAAACTGAAACACTACATGAACCTGATATCTGAAGTTAAGACTAGTACTGTATAAAACATAACTGCAGCCAGACTAGAAATCAAAGCTGTTCCAGAAGCATGTTAAACATTAAGTTTTGCTGAGAACAGTTTGAGATTGTGGCTTTTGAAAACTCAATAATAATCTCACAGAGACAACATAGGGATAGAGGACCTTGAGGTAAAGCAAGCGATCAGCTTGTTTTTAACTATTACAGGCTTTTGGTTTTAAAACTTTTATTTTTGCTCACATATTACTCTGCTGTTTGACTGACAGTGTGCTCTGTTGCTTCCTAAAGTTTTTTTATTCTTACTGGTTTGCCCAAAACACCTGCAACTCTCAATTGCATGTTATTTGAAACTGTTACTATGTTTTTTTCTGGTCTTTATAATATAATCTGGGTAATATAATTAAAGTTGAGTCATTACATATTTTAGGTAAATTTCTGACATTCCTATACATAAGCTCAGTGAATTTCCACTGCACTGAATTGATTCTTGCAGTACAAATTCTCAAAAAAAAAAAATCAGTAAAACAAAATTTCAAATGTCTCCATATTTTTGCTTCCCCTATGCAAAGTCAGTGTTTTTTCACTTATTTCTACATTAGATTTTACTACATTTGCACTTGAGAAATGTAAAGAAAAATGCTTAGTTGGAAATTAATTTGGTTTTGAAAGAATTATCCAACTTCTTTGCCTTGTACGTTATGTTAGATATTTGTAGATATATTTGAGTGTTAGTCAGCAAGCAGCCTAACCTGCCAATTTCAGAGCAGAATCCCCACATCTCTAATGAGACTACGTAAATTCTGATTAATATCTTCAAACAAACAGTGTGGTATTCTCAAAACTATACAGTTTTGGTTGAAATCTAGCTCTGAAATCGATGCAAATTTTAATGATAGCTGTAACAGGAATATAGAAATGAGAGAAGTGATGAAGTCATGGAAACCAACTCTTGGACTTCAGAATGGCACAAACAAAGGAAGAAGTGTGTTTTTCATCCAGCCAGCAGTTAGGAGGCTTTAAGTATTCCAGGCAGTAGAGTAGAGATTTTTAAAAAACAAAATTCAAAGGGGAAAAGAAACTAAAGCCCTTTGTTCTTCACATCCACTATTAAAAAGGAAAGGTAGCCTGAGGGGGGAAAAACAAAACAAAACAAAACAAAACAAAAAAACCCAAAACAAAACAAAAAAACCCAAAACAAATAAAAAAACCAAAACCAGAAGCTGTGCTAGGTATGTGTGGTTTATGTAATTTTTTTTTTAGTGTCTATTTTTTTTTTTCTACCATGAGGTCATATGTCTAGATTATAAGCCTATCTATGTGCTAGCTCCAATAGAAGGGCTGATTAGAGTTGTATTTTCTGAAGAAATAATGTTTGTATAATGTAACGAAAAACTGAAGAGCCTGAAATTCTTAAATTAAAACCTGAGTTAAGGTTCAGTTTAGACTTCTTTAACATTTACCTGGCGGGTGAAGAACTTCTTCTAAAGCAAGTGCTTAAATTCTCTAACTAGTCAATGGTATAAGCAGAAAACCATAAAAAGAGATCATGCCAGCACAAATTTTTGAAAAGCTCTTGCATAACACCTAAAATTTAGGTACAATTTTGATGTCTAAGTAAACTGTATGATTCTCTGTATCTGTCTTTACTTAGTGCAGGTCATGAATGAAGCATGGCAAAAAAATCTGAAACCAATTTTTTTTCAAGAATATAGTATATTTTTTTACCTGCTTATTCACCTCAAATAATACTTGAAATAAAAATTCATTACTTGAAAGTTTAGAAGGTTTAAATTGCCTAGATACCTACATGCCTTGTTACAGTGTGGATCTCAACACTGAATTCATAAAATAAATGGAGGCAAATTGCAAAATAAATCAGGCAAATTAATAATCTCCATGCACTTTTGTTTCTATAGTTATTTATTTCAATACATAGCAACTGTGAAATCAATGTACCCAACAAGTACATTCCCCTTTTGCAATATACCTTTGCAGGAATATCTCTATCCACAGATGAATTTTTGTCCTTCAGCCTTTAGAGATCTCTGATATCTCATTTGCATGCAGAACTTCCATTGACATGGTAAAGAATTTAATGCACGATTAAAGTAGTCCAAATATGGGAGTCAGAAACCATGGGGAAGGGACTTGTATATGTGAAGGTGAAATACAGGAACTGTTCCCCAAAAAAACCCCATTCATAAATGTATCTTACTTAATTTTCAGCTTTTTAAAATTTATTTATATACCGGACAAAATTTGGACGGTCTTATATATGTAATAGCCATTGATGAAGGTTTTTATATTCATAGGTAGTGTGTACATTAGCCCTAATTCTGACTAGTGTGGGATTCACTGGAGTCAGTGCGAACAAGATGTGTTCATATTTTGAGTTGAATATGAAGGAGAAAAACATGGCTATAAAATAACAAAGATGAATTTCTCTTATTAGCTTTTGCTGTTTTCTTTTAACATAGAGAAAATGAAAGCAAGTGTAAGGTCACCTGTGATTTTTATAGGAATGTTTCAAGAGCATCATTTTGGAAAATCAGTAGATTAAAAAGTATAGCATCTTAATGAAAAATAACGAAAAATAACAAGTACAGCTGTAAGACATAAAGAACAAGAGGGGTTTCATTTTTGTATGTCCCTATAAAAACAACCCATACTAAATAGTTACAAAGCAAAAAAATAAATGTAGAAGGCTTGATAACAGCGGGTGTGATTGTTACTGAGGAAGAAAGGAAGGATGAGTAGGGCAGGAAGACTAAGTGGAGGACAAGGGTGGAGCTTCAAGGAAATAGCTAAAACCTAGGGAAGGTCTATGTGGTTGGGAAGAGCTCTGAAAAACATTTCTTAGTTCACAAATGTCATTGGCATGATACTTTAAGTAAAGTAACTTATTTTGTAGAAACAGTGAAACAGGTAAAATGTAAGGTCTCTGTGTGAACTCTTAAAGCTTATTTGATGTGCTATAGTTTTTGAGCTGCAGTACTCAATGGGTAATTGTTGACACTAAATAATTAGTACTCGAGGGTATGTGGCTAGTGTGAAAACTTACTTTACACAAACATAATGTATACTAAAAAAAAAAAAATCTGAAAAATCCCATATTATTTGAATTGTGTTTTATTTTGTCTTCCAGAATGTCCCCAGGTACATTTTGGAACACCTGTTATTTCTGTAACTAATTAAGTAAAGCAGAATCAAAAAGATGCATTTAACTAGAATTTAAATGTTGTTTGACTGACATGACTATTTAATGGTGGACTCTTATAAGTTAAGTGACACGGTAGGCAAAATCTGGTCTATTATCCATTAAGAGATTAACCTTCAGTATTGTATTTTGAAAAATCTTCATCCATAAAAAATGGAATAGCTCCTATCTTCTAATCAAACTGAATAGGGTAAGCCATCTGCCTCATAGGACAAATGAAAACCAAAACTCTTGTCTGTGTTTTTACATTGCAATGCTGTTGATTTGCTGCCTAAAGCACAATCTGTTTAGTCAAAAATAACATGTCTTTTGACCCTTGCTATTGGGAAAGTAAAAGCAGTAACTTGTTACAAAATAGTAAATATATTTCAAAGATTTGAGGTAAAGCAAACAGTGATGGTAAGAAGTTCCAAGTGTAAGCTATAGTTTCCGAATAATTGTGGAGCTGTCATTAAGTCAATAGCTTTAACATATAAATGAAACAGTGCAATTCATATATGAACACTGAAAATGACTTAACGGAGCTCTAACTTTTCAATTGTTAAGTGACATTATATTATATAGATTAGAAACATTTGCTATGGGAATATATTTTTTAATACTACATAACAACAAGGTTTATGAACAACATATGGATTTGTATGGGGACAAAGAAGCCCAAAGTGCAGTAAACATATGTTTAAATATTTATTGGAAATATCAGGTTTTAAATTTGTTAATTTTTATTGGCACTGAAGGCATATACTTGAAACTTTGATTCTAGAGTTTGAAAATTCTTCTTGTTGAGTAAGAAAATGCAGGAAATGAACTCAACACGGACCAACATGATCAAAGTTTAGGTCCTTTATTCACTTTTTCACCAAGGTTATATACGATTTCTCTTCCCGTATACATGCTACCATTAACAGCTATTGGTTAACTACTCTAAACACACACTGTTCACACGTCCTAAACTAATAAATCATTGGCTATCCTACACCGCCTCCATCACCACCCCTCATCCTGGTTATCTTCTACTTTCTTCTTCTTTATCTTCTTGCTTCACTGCTTTGTGCTTCCTCCCTTGCCATTCTCAAGCGTACCTCAAGGGCACCGTCCACAGCCCAATTTATTCCCACACAGTCTTGCTGAAAACAGGCATGCCTGTTTTCCTCCAGGAATAATCCTACAAGAAAAGAATAACTTTCAGACTTGTTTTGTCTGCTAAGTTTGAACATTTCAAGTGTGATTAGCTAGAACTAAGACTAAGCTCATAATTTAAAGAACCTCAGCATCTTGAAAATCATTCTACTACTTTGTTCAAATACCAGTGTTTGAGTTAAGAAGAAATGGACTTATGCACTGAAAGATGCAATTATTGGCACATATTTCCTTTAAATCTAATATGAAAGATTTAAGTGATATAATAGTCTGTGACTTTTAAAATGAATAAATATGCATGCAGATTTTATAACTACTTGTATTTTATAACATCTGCAATTTTGTGATCAAAGATTAGTGACAGATTATTTCTTAATAATTATCTTTGTTTTGTCATGGTTTTGGGGGTGATCTAATGAAATATAAGGTTCAGGCCATTGCTTTCCCAGGTAATAGTGTGACAATTCCTTTAACCCAGTGACAAAGACCAACACCACTATTAGCAATTTTCTAGACTCCATCATTCCTCTTGGAAATCCATTTTTGTGCACATGTGTTACTATGCTAATATGTCTGCATGGTTTCATTTCCATTCCATTCAGTGGAATTACTTGGTCAATAACCTTAAGAGGTGTCCATATACTACAGTAGCTATAGCACAGATACACAGATGCAGAAATCTCTGTAAGGATTCCCTTGTTCTAGCAAAAAAAGTAGAGGTAGTAATATAGAAGAAACAGTTTGTAATAGCAGCTTGGTTCTAACCTGACTCGTATATTGGAGTTTGGTGATTGTGAATCTGAATGTTAGGGAAGGATTTTCCTGTATCCATACAAACAAATTATTTGAGGAAGGGCTGAAGGGTACTGCCTTGTGTCTGACAACCTGGTGTTTTCTCGAAAGGTCAGAAGTTTTGCAACTTCCACGTGCTTCAGAGCATTGAGTCATGTATAATGTGATCAAAACCATTTGATATGGGTTCAATATGATCAGAAATTTGTTGCCCTATTTCTTCTTTTGCCTACATTCAGAGGCAAAACCTCCTGGTTTTAACTGTATTAGTGTTTTTCTATGTCATTTTTTTTCTATTTCCAGAGTAATAGGTGTTGGAGAGCATGGATAGACTATTCATTGTATCCAAACTAACATTTACACCATTGCCTTGTATGATGGTATTACAGATGACAGTCATTCTGGTACAGGAGTATATAAATGGAACAGTAACTATATAATTAAAAAAAAAGAAATAAAGCAGGTTTCAGGTGTCTACAGTCAGGTAGCTATTTCTTCAATAAATCTTGGTTTATCTTATGTTTTTATGCATTCTGCAGCTATAAAATGAAGAAAAAATCCAACCAACAAAATAGAATATGGATAATAAATCTACGTGGTCAAACTGTTACTGGTTCATGCAATGGACGATTGCAATTTCATATCTTCCTCCTCCTTTTTGGCTGCATATGTAAATGTGTTCATGCAAATTCCATTTAACTGGAAACACTATTACAATTTAAAATGTATATTTAATTTTGGACACAAATTAGGAATTATTGTATTTTTTACACCTCAAACCAATTTTTGCTATTAATTGACGTGAGGAGGGTTGATTCCCTCAGTTAAATACTTTCATCATGACATGAGATATAGCAAATCTCATGATTAGCTTCTGCTGTACAAGAATATTGTTTCAAAGGGTTCTTATGAATTTTTCACATATAGTGGTAGGTAAGGTAATGAGGTTAGTTTTTTGCTTATAATCTTTAATATGAATATTATATTGTTTATGTTTAAGATGTAAATATTTTAACTGTCAAGCAGGTGGACACTAGATTGGTAAGTAAAGAGTAAGAAAGGTATCAATTCACATTTGTCTTCCTGTGATCAGTGTATACTACTTGAAATTAAATAAACAAGCAAATAAAATCTATTCACCATCACTGTGAAGTTGTGTTCCTGATATGAAATCTGTCCAATACAAAATACAGTCCAATCATGATTCATAAATATCCTATAACGTGACAAATTTTGATAAAAATTAATAAAGCATTTATTTTGGCTTTGAAATCAGTATGTCTTATTTATTACTGTAATATCTATTTTTTTGCATAATCAATAACAATCTTTTTCCTAATATAGATGATTCCTTTAGTACATTTTCTCTTAGACAATTTCTATATATTCTTCTTCAAATCTTTTATATCAAATCTTACGTTCATTTACAGTTGAGTTTGCAGTTACAAATCTAATACATAGATGTCTATCAAATAAATATATTGGAGGTTTCTCTGGAAATTAGATTGAAAAATAAGTTTGTAATAAATGGCAAAGACTGGAGATCAGTGATTCTGAGATACCCAACAGAGTTTGGTAATTTATGGAAGGCTGGAGCTTGCCTGCATATTTATATACAGAACCGAATCATCATGTTTAAGTGCATGTTGCTGGAGTGATCCTCAACTGAAGAGCTTTTAGAGCTTAATTCTGTGGTGGAAATTGCTACTAGTTTTAATCCAAATGTGCAAGTTATACTTGAGTACTGTCTATTGTCACTTTTAAATGACAGGCTAATTCAGTGAGGAACATAAAGAAGAGTTATGAGAGCCAAACTTGACAGTGCATTTTACCTAAAGTTTTGAGTGATTTCCTACAATTTTGAATTACTTCATCAAGAAACATAGCTTCTCACAGACACTTGAAGGTATTAACAGATTTTTGACTTAGAAATACCATGACTCCTATGTGTCACGAAAAGAGCCTTCAGGCCTTATTTTGGATCAGTTTGAGGATTGAGTTTGTGCATCTTAGGTGTCACTACCATCCCAGAAGCACTGAATTTCGCCATGTGAATCCATCTGAATAGCTTCACATAGTTTGGTCAAGTTTGTTCTGCAGAAATATCCTAGTACTGCTCTCAATGTACTCCAGGTTAAGTCAACTTGTCATGTTTAAAGGAAGTGCACTTGCATTTGGATCTATCACAAGATAACAAATGGACTTTGGAATACTGAGGCCTGTGGTGTAAAGGCATCTCCAGAGATCCATACTCAGTGTAGAAGAACCATAAACCATAAAAAATGATACTCGTAGAGCCAAACTGTCTCTGTCAAGGGCTATGCAAATATGTGGGTATTATGCTTTCTAGCTCTCCCCATTCTGACTGCTGACCACTGAGAACCCTGAACCTGCTCTGCATGGGGTTGTCCAATATTGTTCAGACTTACTAGGAGTGCTGCTGAACTGCTTCCAAGCCTGGCCCTAGATATTTAAGGTGACATATACACAGTGAATGCCTTGCAAATAAATCTTTTTGGACACATGTTGGCCCAAATCAGTCCCAGTTGTATCTTCTCAGTAGTAATGACTGAGTTTATTTTCAGTTCAAACAATCACCTGCAGAAAAGTAAGGCTGCAGCATATGGGGAAACCTGTCAGCAATACTTTGAAGACTCTTCTCCTGGATTTCTTAAGCATTCTGCCATGCTTCTTTCAAGAGATTTACTTTATCTTTTTTGAAATGGTGTTGGGAAGTTTTCTCATCTATACTCTGCAGGATGGTGTTGCTCTTAACAGTGACTAAATTTTTTTTTGACGATGACAGCAGAAATTAAATTGTGTCCCACAAACCTATGTGTTTTTTCTGCACAGGAGAGAATAAAAAAAAAGTACTTATTTATAATCCATTATTTTCTGAGAGCTAATAGAAGTCCAAAAGTCATAAATTGTCTAGTCTTGAACAAATTACTTACCTTTATTCTTCAATTATCTGTTTTATAAGGAATTTGAAAGGAAATTTCTGTTGTTGTCATGCCAAAATGTGAAGTTTCTTTGCTTGTTTTTATATTTTGTTAAGTGCTGTTCTTGTGGAGTTCATGCTGAAGAATCTGTTTTGATACAGAGGTCTGATCCATTGCAGTGATTTTCATATGCACGTGGAAGTTTTATAGATTATACGAAAGTGCATATATAAATTGGGTATACTGTCAGTGCGCTTTAGGTGTTCCTTATGTACAGAAACTAAATAAGAGGAAAGCTTGGAGCCAGCCATGGCCATGGGATACAGGGCTGAGATATCAGAGATCTTCTTACAATCTTTTATTTTAAAGTTTGCAGTAATTTTGCTGTACATGGTCTATGGGCCTTTTGGGCACGAGTTAAAAAAAAAGGAACAGCCTAAATAATAATCTATCACAGTTATTTGAAACTGAGTAGCAGCTGTTTCTAATTTAACAAATGAATTGTCCCACTTCCATTTTTCCTTTCAGAAGAGGGTTTGTCACAGATTTTTGTGAATTAGGGTTCAGGTGGTGTTACCACAGACATAGGCTGTGTGAAGTTACTGCAGAGTGAGAAGTTCTTTGGAGTAGACAAAACTAATTTCACTTTCTCACTACTGTAGCAGATAAATTCAATTAACTCACTTTACTAAGGAAATATAACAGGAAACAGTTTTAATGCTTAGATTTTGTATATGGGTTTTTTGGGTGGAGGAAGTGGAGGATTAAAAAAGACATGCTGACATGGTTGAGTTTTGAACTTGTGCTGTCCTTGGAGAGAGGATCAAGTTCTCTGTGGACAGAGAAAGAACTTTGTTCTCTTTCAACTCCTATAAACTGGTAAGAGGTCTTGTATGTCACAAGCCTGTAGCTGCAAACTGGTTCTTGAGCATCCATTTTCACATCCTCAGGTGTGACAGGGCCATAGAACATGTCCAGTAGATGCTCTGCTGGAGATGAAGCTATAGATCAAGATAATACAGTCTGAGTGATAAAGCTGCATATCATATTTATTCTTTTTGTGTTTGAATTTCTCAGCATTTTAATGTAGCTCTTCTGACTCCTGGTCTTTTCCTTGACTTCCGGCTCCTTTCTGAATGAAGGATTTATCTTAGAACATCAGCTTTCATGATAACAAATGGTGTAGATCTCATCTTTACAGAGAAAAACTGAAATGTGTATTCTTAGCAAATAATTAACAAATAATACAGTATTATTTCTTTATTAATCTAAGACTGATAACTTTGCAAGGCTCTCACTCTTGACTTCTCATTTAGTAAATAGGTACCTGTAGCACTTATGTCCAGCTGTCTAATGTTCTAACACTGCATTGCAGCTTCACCTAGGAAATCTTCAGTCTGTCTGTGTTCATGGTATTTCTGAGTTACCTTGATTTTGATGCAGTCTAGTTTTAGTACAGACTGATTTTGATACAATCTATTCTAAAGGTAATTATAATAAATATAAAAAATACAAAAACAATTAAAGTGGTCCCTGGCTTTCCCTATCTGACAACTTATTAATGAATAATGGGTAAAATTATCCATAAAATTCACTTTTCAACAGTGACAAAACAAGAAAAATAGTGATCACAAATAATTTTTAACTCTTTCTAGAAAGCTAAGTATGTTGTAAACAAAGAAGTATTCAGTTTTGGTTTGGGGCTTTTTTGGTATTTTTTAGAAGAACTGCAGGGCAATAACTGTAAGCAAAACCTTATGAAATCTATTTTAGACACTCTGATTTAGGCAAGATAAATATTTTTATTTCTGATGGATGTAGAGAGCTAAGTGTCTGTTATCTTCCCTTTAAAATGCTTATGTCCCTGTGGGATATTTAAATAAAGCCAGGAAACTGAATTTATACATGAAATATAGTTCTTCTTCAATGTATAAGAAATGTAATTTACTAGCACAGGATTTTCTTTTTTTCCAGTGTTGCTGCTGTGAGTTCAATGAAAATTGTAACTCTCTTCATTTTGCTGTTCAAGTTAATTTCTCTGGTTCTAATATATTCAGGGGATGTAGTTAGGACTAGTAAAAGGCAAAACCATTATGGGATGGTGGGCTATGTTTCCTCAGTGGTTAAATTAAGCCTGTTGGGCCCTGTGTTCTATATACACATTTCAAAGACCAATACCATCACTTATTCCTTAGAAATAGATGTAACAGGGACACACCATAAGTCTGAAATTTCCATAGGGGTGCTGTTTTGACAACCATCAGTATGAGAAACCATACTTTTTTGTCAATATTAAAAAGGATCCGTCACTGTCTGTCTTAGCATAGAACAGTCTTAGAAGTTTAGTATTGCTTCAGAATGTAAAAGAATATAAATAAATCCTTTCTGAATATTTTTATCTGAATGTATCTGGTTTGGACACTATCCAGAATCATTGCTTTTTTAAAGAGAGAAAAGTTTGTCTATAATTAACTTTAATCATGTACAATATTAAAGGAAGTGATGGATTACTGATAGCAAACATCCTTATTTAGAACAGAGCAGCTTGGAAGGGACTTCAAAGGATCATCTGGTCCAACCTTTCATAGGAAAGGGAGTCTAGATGAGATTATCTAGCACTGCATCTGGTTGCATCTTGAAAACCTCCAGTGATGGTGACAGTACAATGGCCCTGGGGAGGTTGTTCTAGTGAATGGTTGTTCTCACTGTAAAAAAATTCTTTCTTATGTTGATATGAATATCTTTTACAGCAGCAAAGGATTTTGTTGTTTTGTTTTGATTTGTAGTTGTTTTCTTTTTTTGTTATTTTTTTTTGTTTTGTGTGCTGGTTTTTTTTTGTAAAATATAATTTATATATATTTTAAAATGCATATATTAAAATAATACATTTAAAGGATATCCTGCTTTCCCTTTCCTCTACTGGTAATGTTGTTCTCAGCCTGTCATCTCTTGAAAGCGGCTTTCCAAAGTTTCCAAAATGCAGAATGGCAAATTGTAAGGAAATAACAAAGGAAACCTGTTTTGCTATCAGGCTGTCCTTTTTCTAACAGCACATTAGAATGTGTTTTCACTCCCTTTAGAGGTGCAGGATTTATTCTCCTGAAGACTGTCTGGGCTGGTGGAAGTAGATGTAAATGGAGAAGATAGATAAATTCTAACTAAAAATTTTAACACCGCACATTTCAAACATAACCATGCAAGTAATACATTTTAGAAATGAAGGCTTATCTTTGCCTTTCATGTATTCTTTCTATGTATTTCTTTCCATCTTCCATGTCCTTAGCTCCGCTGTCTTTTTCTCTGTGTATTTGATGCTTCCTCATGCTATTTGCTGTGTCCGATCTATGACATTCAGCATGGCATGCGTGGAAGTATTTGTTGCTGCTCCTTATATCAGCTCTTGATTATCAGTTGTTTCCTTCATAACACGGTCTGTCGTAGCATTTAAAGTGTATATATAAAAACAGAAATACAATATTTTTAAATAAATATTAAAATATTTCTAAATTTCCATG
>WUAM01000299.1:4284035-4298286 GCA_024336885.1 Actenoides hombroni
CTAAATTTCCATGTTTCAACTCCTTTTGCTTTTAAAACCATTTGACCTCAGTAGGTTTGGGACTTTGTCCCAAGTGCTACCTCAAGACTGACATACAAAAAAATTACCACAGTGAGCTAAAATAATATTGAAATTAACAAGAATATGAGTTACTCTCTCAAAAGTCCCATCTCTTTTTGGTCGGGCTGTGGCAAACCAGTATCACATTGTGCTGCTGTGCTTATGCAGCCATGAGCATCTTTTGCAATGTATGAGTAATGACACCACCATATGTCCTAATTGCTAGAACAATTTCTGCCTTCCTGTGGGTTGTCATTATTTCTTCATAACGGTACTGCCAGAGGTGTGATCATGATGCTCATCCAAGATTTTGAATGTCCACTCAACATTCTCTACTCTCTTCTTTCCCCCCTTCTCCAACGCTGTACGTTTGAAAAAGAGCTATGATGTATCTGGCATAGGTGTAATGTGATATGCCTTTACACAGTAAACATGACTGCTCTGAGCTGTTTGTATCAACATGTCTTGTTTCTAAGTGTTGATGTGTCAGCCTGTATTGCTGATTCATGTAGCTATCTCCCAGCTTCTCCTTCTCCCAGGATTTCTTGTTGCCTTCTAACTCATTTCATTCAGATACTGGTGACCTTGAGTAGAAAGGATGGACACAGCTTTTATTTTAGTCATTGTAACTTAAATTAACTGTAGTGTTTGGAAAGTAAGAACCTTTCCTGGTTTCTTCTTTCCTGTGTGTCTGTGTTAGTTCAGTTAATATACTGGCTAATGAAATAACAAAAGTAATTTAAAAGAAATACTAGTTATGACTATCTTTAATTTACACTAAGATAAAATACTTCAAGATATGAGGATTTGCTATTTTAAACATGAAGTTCATCTAGATTTCTTTCAGTGCAGATTTTGAAGTTACAATCAAGGCTGTTTTATAAGTAAAATATTTTTGTGTTCTTGAATCATTTGCTTGAGAAAGCAATAGATTCCACTTATGAGCAGTTAGAATACTGAAATCCAAGACTGAAAAGTAAATAAAGTATATTTGTTCCCAAAATACATCTATTATGTATTTAGGGGGGTAACAAGAGCAGTTCGTAGTAGAGCAGTTTGGTTTTTTTTTGTTTTACTTTTTTTTGCTTATTTGCTTTGTGTGAGAGGGGTTTTTGGGGGGACTGCAACTGCTTTTTAGAATGTTCAGTGCTGCAAGACTGTGTACAGTTCATACTCGCTCTGGTTGGGCATTTGGAGTAATGGGACACTGAAAACTGAGTTTTGGATGCGTACATTTTAGCTGATATATCTCAGGTTAGTTGATCATACTAACAATATATTTAATAATAAATAAATAAAATGTATTTTTACTGCTTAAAGTTCTTGGCAGCCCCACAGCTGTTAGGCTGTTGAAAAACAGAACATTTAGATTAAAATTGGTTTATTTAAATCTGCCAGTGTTTGAACTTTACTGTATATTTTTGATGACTTGGGAGGTTTGCTTACTAATTTGGAACTTTGCCTAATGTTTTTGTTAAAATAGAACTTTCTATCTTATAATTAATCTCCTTATTCTGTATGTTCATACAATAAAAGTGCAGAACAAATGAGTGCTCAAAATGCTAGATGTATAATGAATAGTTAGGGTTTAAACACAACTATTTTCCTGACAACGACATGGTACTGCTAGAAGCAGTTGGCTGTCTTATGTTATTCTTCTGCCAGGTTTCTGCCTTTTTCATAGATTATACAATAAGAAACTGCATATAGTCAGGACTTCCACAACACCACCAAAGGAACTTGTTCATTTCCAAAAACAAATGAATCTACCTTATTCATTGTTTATTTAAAATTTAAATTCACTGCTCTTATCTCCACTTGCATGCAGTGGGAATAAATGACTTTTCCTTATCGATTTATGAATAGAATATCCAGCACGGCTCAGGGGAAAAAAAAAAACCATAGTCCATCTGCTCATGCAGAGTGACATCTTCCTTTTTTAATGAACCCAACTAGGAAATTTAGTCAACCATGCAGAACTGAATAAAGCCTAATGTGGAGGTAACAGCTTTTGAGTTCAAGAGAGCCTATGCTTCTCAGAAAGTAAGACTCTTTGTCTTCATTACACCTGAGCTTCTCTTGTACAGATCTGGATAAGCATTTCACTTGACATAAGGCTGAAAGGGGTTTGGTGTCTCAGTCAATTAAATCTCCCATGAACAAAAAGATCTTTTTTTGTAATGTTATATATAAAGTATAGACCTAGACTAAGAAATGGTTGCAGTTCTTTCGGATGTCCAGTGGTTGCATGACTTCCACAGTACTTCTTGGCAGATGCACATACACAATCTAGTTCAAAACATTTGCTGAGGAAACCTGATGATCAGGGGTTGATATGTCTCCCATTGCCTTATATCTGTCAGTCAAAAATTTCTATTTCTGAAACTGCCCAATGACTGTCTCATACATTTGATCCCACAGTAAGATGTGATATTTACAGTATGGTGCCTCTCCATGTCTAACTGACTGTGTAGCATGCCATGAAAACATATATTCAACATAGCCTCATATTAAATGACAGGCCATTTTTCAGATAGATAAATTCTATCTTCTGTAAGAACTTCCATTCGTGTAGATTATATTTTTTGTGTGAATTATATACTTGTCACAGATTCTTTTTTTCTTTTTTTTTTTTTTCTTCCCAATCCTCATAATTTAATTTCTTGTATGTTTTGATAGTAGTTGGTTGCACTTTTCCTGATAGGGCTGTGATACCACTTTGTCAGGTGGCTAATTCTGCAGAAAGGCTCAGATACATGTCATGTTAGGTCATCTCACACAGGTCAAAGCACTGCTGTGTATTGAATAGTCATACTACTAGCCTACAGTATAACAATTCTTTAAGAAAACTTATGCAAGTGTAATAAATAACATTATATAGATTATAATAGTAGTTACCAGTGAAAAGCAAGTATTTGCTATACCAGCTACTCTGTCAAATGTCTTTGAAGATGGCTTTTCTCCTCATACTAAGTATGAGAAGAAAAGCTGCCTGAAAGAAAACTTCTTCACAAATTGGAGTGCTAACATTGTGGACAACACTGCTATTTCTGACAGAATAGCTCTAGTAATTGAAGTCTGTTGTCTCGTCTAAATCAAGTCTTTAATAACTTCCTCTGTTCAACTGGATTATATATGACTGAAAACACAGCATAATACAGTTCTGCCATTTTTAGCATTCCTTAACCTAACATACTGGAAGGTGGCTTCATGATATCATTAGGGAGACTATCACTGCTTCAGAATTTGCCCTTAAAATTTATTCTAGATGAAATATACTGTATTGCAGGGAAAGTATGCCTGAAGCCTGAAATGTAGAACAGCAGTAACTGTTCTTACCTTCATTATAACTAGGTTATCTTTTATTTGCAGCTAGGATACCTTTTATTGTTTGAGGCATTAAGTGATATTCTTCTTCATTTTACTCATTGCTGTCCATTTTAGCTCCTTACTGATATACTAAGTGAAAGTATTTACTATGGATGATAAGATCATTGAGAAATTAGAGTGTGAGATTCCAAGGAGAACCAATCTACACATTAGAGATGAGGAAACATGATTAAACCTAATTTATTGTTTCATTCTTGGTTTAACAGCTCTAATGGTGCTCTTTTGATGTGGACAATGTATACTAGGAAGTGAACAGATATAATTTTTTGAAGGCTGTTGGAAAGCCAAAAGACTATGAGAGCTTCTTGCTTGGTCCGCATTTAACATGCAGGTGTCAGGATTTGGAGGGATTTCCCATACTCAGAGTTGTCCAGTTCTTTAAAAAACTAATTCAGAGCCAGGTTAGTGAAAATATCTGTAGACTTTGTGAAATAATTTTCTGTGTTTGCTGTAGCAGTATTTGATAATCCTAGAAAGCCTATCAAAAAAACCAACACACCCACACACCCAACAAAAAACAAAACACAAACACAAACAAAACAAACAAACAAAAAAAACCACAACAAAAAAGGAAAAGAATAAGAAAAAAACAAATGGTTTTGACCCCTGAAGGCAACTTGTGGCAGTATCTCAAGATAATAAATTACATCTGATCCCAGGAGTGGCTGTGGCAGAGAGGAAGGTCAAAAGGAAAAGTCCAAATAATCTGTGCAAACTGAAAAAGTTCCATATGTGATAAAATTGTCAAGTATTATCAAGATAAATAGAGCTATTTAACATGTGGAGCATAGGGAAGCTTTTTTTGGTAACGGATGTCCTTCTGAGTGGATACCCAGCACTGACTTTCATATGATGTAATGTGTTAAAGTTTATCAGAGAGAAAAGCTCAGCTGAAATTCCAGACAAATTCAGAATGTAAATCCATTCACTTTTGCTGACATTTTGGGTTTTCAGTTCAATTTTATTTTAGCAGTATGTCGCAGTTTCACTTAGACTGTTACAGCTGATGCACATATTCTTTTTCAAAACCCTTCTATTATTACTAGCAGCTTTTCTTATATCCTCTCTATTTGACTTTGAATATATTTTGTGATGCAAGAACTAGAGTTTAGAGCTGGATTAATTAATTTGTTTTAAAAAACAGATTACGGACTTCAATCAGTTAAACAGAATTCCAACATATATTTTCCTGCTTTAAGAAATCATTGTAAAGTAATCCAATATTCATATACCATAATTATTGTAAGGCTTATTACTGCATATTACCTTTTATCACTACATAGGGAGTTATTTGCATCTCAGACAGTAGAAGTAGCTTTCTGATTAACAGACAGAAGATTGGAGATTCTGTTTTACTTTAAGTTCAGGTATTCTTGGCTTAGAGACAAATTCTAAAACTATGGAGCTATGCCACAGAATTGTTATATTTAAATCTCCTTTTCTGGGTTATAGCGTTCTTGTATCCTTTCTTGCTTTTCAAAGGTGAAGCTAGCTGTGTTTTTGATTAATGCTTTTCTCAAAGTTTGAGCTCTTTTTGTTTTTTTTTAACTTATGCACCAAACAAAGAAAATGCTCTTGTTGAATATTTATTTAATTCCCTTATTTGTTTTCCATACAGATATTTTTCTTTAAAAATGTATTTTAAAATGTGTTTTCTGTGCTTTCTTTCAGTCTATGGATACAGTATTTTCTCACTTGTGAGCTGCCAGGGTTGCTGATTTTTCAGTGTTATGTTCTTCTATATATTTCATATCTGCATTTTAATTCTGATTTATCACAAATGCACATATTCATCTGGGACCTTTAAAACAAGTTCAAATAAACTATATTAAACTAATGATATTCCATTTTCTTCTGAACTTTTGGTCATATATCTTTAAAATAATTCTTAATTGTGCATTCTTTTTGCTTCATCTTGTTTTGCATTCTGAACAATAAAAATTAATATCTGATAATATAATTAGTTTATTTGTAAATATAAAAGTAGTAGTAACATGGTCATGTGAAACAATGAATCAAAAACTCAAATCTCTCCTTTTGAAAATGAGAAAATTTTCAAAGAGTTCTTGACTCTTTTTTACTCTAATATTTTCAGCTGTGTATCTTGCTCTTCATTTAATTTTAAATTTGTATTTAAATTTATATATATCCATGTAAATGTTTTTATCAAACATAGGCTAAGATGTTTTACTTAGATAAAAAGGGCAAGGATGTTTTGAAGTTTTTAGGTGGGACTGTGCAATAATCAAATAGTTATGGGGACATTGTGTTCACACGCAGGTACACTGTTAGCAAGATTAATATGGTCTCAAAGTGCCTGTAGCTCTGCTATATTTGCTTTAATGTCCTGTAGGCCATTGGTTAGCACCTGAATTCCCTCCAATGATGTAAATAATTTGAAACATCTTGTCCTTGATTTGAAGCCCAGAGAAATCAATTTCTAGCTCAGGCTATTTCTTATTTCTGCCCTTCTTCTCTCTTTCTCTTTATGATACTTTATTAGCCATGGACAGTTTGGAACAAGAGATTGAAACACCAATTACACATACACAAAGTTGACACTTCAGGACTTCATAACATTCCTTGAACCCCTGCACTTAAGTGTTGAGAGGCACTGAAATATCACTAGCCATAAGAGAAGAAAAAACAGTAGTGTGTTTACTATATCCAATTTATTTTTTTTTTGTATCTTTACTTTAAATGCCATTCCACATTATGGTTTCTGAATGGCAAAGTTAAACATTTTTCCTTCCTACTTGTACCCCCTTAAACCTGCCCATTTATTTATTTATTTATTTATTTATTCTTTCTATTTTGTGAGATTGCATGCAGAAACTCACTAAGCAGAATAAAAACTGAGTGGAAGGGAAAGGAGAAAGGGCTTTTACCTGGACTCTTCCACTGTCTGTGCTTAGAGGCTAGTGTCACAAATGAAAGGGATATAAATGACAACTAGACAGAGCACTGACAGATGGAGGTAAGAATCTCTTACTTTTTGCAAAAAGAGAATCAAACAGGGAATTCTTGGAAATTTGTACTATGTGTCTGCTCTAGATCGCTGAATTAAATTTACCTGACAATACCAAAAAAAACCCATGCAGTTTCAGAAACATTCCCATAGAATTTCTGGTAGCTATTATATTTGCTACAAAATACAGATAGCTTTTTAAAATATTTTCAGCAGGCCATTTATGTAAATGTCTGTCAGAAACTCTTTTGGTTTTTTGGTTGTGGAACAGAAAGAAAAAAAAAAGGGAAAAAAGATTTCTTTAACTAGGCAACCATAGCTCTTACCTTTTATCTTCATCTTTGCAGTCGCCTTTGTTCTGCTGAGCTAGACAATTTCTGAAGTACAGTCTAAAAGTAGCTCTGTTAGCCATTCTAGTTATAACTGAACTGGTTAGTTAGACATTTATGAACTGATCAGCCTTGCTATAATATCTTGTTTACATGTAAGGTAAACACATGTAAAAAGAGTATATGTGGTTTTCCTCTTATTTCTTTGCTAAAACTAAAACAATATAGTGAAGATGTCAGCCTTTATTATGAAGACAGCATAGCAAACCACATCAAAACCCAACTCTGAGATATGTGTTTTCAATATTTCATGAGTTAGGCGCCATAAACCTTTCCTAGAGGTCAAAGATGAAAGGGATTATATACTTTATATTATATATTATATTATATTTGGAGGAGGAGTTAGTACGATAACATTTTTTTCATGTTGTAAGCTCTAAGTAGATATCCTTAATATTTACCAATTTGCACAATAGTACTAAAGTTTCTACCTCCCTTCCTTGTAATTTTCCAGTCTTTTGTCTTTTTTTATCCCAAGAGGTCATATGTGAATCAGAACAGAAAAACATGAATTTCAATCTAATCTTTAAGTATCTTTGTACATGACGTCTATTTGGGCCTCTCTTTAGCAATCAGTGCATGCATATTTTACATAATAAATCATGATAAAACATTTGTGAAAACTTATATACTTGCTCATTTAGGTATAGTGCACTAAGACTAAAAGGCTGTTTCTAAAATCAATGTCAATATTTTTTAGATTTATAATACATTTGTGATTTGAAGTGTAGAAATAGACATAAAAATGTTGTAATGCATGTCAGGGACAACTCCATACATAGCTTAAGTTCTTTAACTTAAATTGATAAAATATCTGAAGTGAATACTTATGCATAAATAGAAAACTTGATAACAGGTATTTTTAGAACAATGTCTGAAATTGTATTTTCTAAATAAGATTGTACTGTCACAATACTGATTATAAGAGTAACAGAATAGAAAAAATAATAGGAAATATTTGTCCAAATTATGTAAAAGGAGGAAGAAGTTGCCCAAGCACTGCCTCATCATAAATTTAATTTCAAAATATTTCTTCCAAATATTCAAGAAAACACTTTTTAAAGCTCCTTTTTTATATAATGTGGTATATACCACGTTACTTAAAAAAGATATCTGGAGCTGTTTTTCTGAAATGTGGCTACAATTGTTTTCAGATGAAAGTTCCATATTTTGCTTATTATTAGGGATTATTAGTATACTGAGAAGAATTTGTCTTATGGTATTTTCTTATACACTTCATAACTTTATGGAAATTAGTAAGGTCAGTTATGTAATCATTTTAGCAGCATGAAAAATTAAATTGGACAGATTTACAAGCATATCAAACTCTCCAAAGATTGATGTCATTAGGAAAGCTGTACATGCTCAAAACGTGAAGCAAATAAAATCTGTGCATGTTGCAGTTTAACCCCAGTAGGCAGCTCAGCCCCACACAGCTGCTTACTCACTTTCCCCTGGCAGGATGGGGGAGTGAATTGAAAGGGGAAAAGTGAGACAACTTGTGAGTTGAGATAAAGACAGTTTAATAGGTAAAGCAAAAGCCACATGTACATGCAAAGCAAAACAAGGAATTCATTCACTGTTTCTCATTGGCAGGAAGGTTTTCAGCCATCTCCAGGACAGCAGGGCTCCATCATGTATAATGGTTACTTGGGAAGACAAATTCCATCACTTAACATACCCCTTTTGTCCTCCTACTCTCCAGCTTTATATGCTAAACACAACATCATATGGTATGGCATATCCCTTTGGTCATTTAGGATAAGCTGTCCCAGCTGTGTCCCCTCCCAACTCCTTGTGCACCCCCAGCTTACTTGCTGGTGGGGTGGTGTGAGAAGCAGCAAAGGCCTTCATTCTGTGCAAGTACTGCTCAGCAATAGTTAAAACATCCCTGTGTTATCAACACTGTTTTGCCCAAAAATTCAAAACACAACACTATAGATCTACTATGAAGAAAATTAACTATATCCCAGACAAAGATGTATTTTTTTTCTTTCCTAATTTACTATTTTCTATCATTATATTTGCAGTTTCTCAAATGAAAGTTCAAAGCAGTATGAAAATTTTTTTATTATGTATATGGCTATTTTTGCATTATTTTCATGAGATGAAGTTCATGGATGATAAACATCTCAATTCATCTCTGAAATGAGGTTACAATGCCATATTGATCCTCAAGTCAAGTGATGTTACATGACAAAATGATACTTCTATTTCTGGAAGAGGGTATAGAAGGTAAAGTAGAATCAAGATCTAAAAAGATCATTTTTATATCAATATTCACTCATTTACAGCCTTTCAAAACATAATTTGATGCCCTAAATAATGTATATGGGGAAACAGTGCAACAGAGATCTGTACTTTATTTCCACATGCCTAACCTATGAGGGGAACGTGCAAAATTAAACTTGATATGTTTTCAGTCTCATGAGAAAGAGGGTTCTTGCTGTGGTCCCAATTAGAACAAAGGACTGTTGCTGCATAAACTAGTTTTTCCCTTTTGGGTAACAATTCTACAAAACATGCCACATGTCATCTGGCTATTTCCATACAGAAAAAGAAAATGGAGGCATTGCATATGTCTGTCTTCTTTCAGACCAGTGGACTAGACTCCTTATTGGCAGCATTCGTCATTGTCTGCTTTTCTGATTTAATGAATTCTGCCTAGTCCAGATAAGTGGGAATCTGTTATTCTATTAATAGTTTTTCAGATTCCTTTGGAAAGAAATATCTAAAATACTGCATTGTGGAACAAAGAACACACTTTAAATATTGTCAAAAAGTAGCATTTAATATTAAAATGACCTTAGGAATTCATTCCTCAATAATATAGTTGGGTAAGGTTCCTTGAGATAAAGACATGAAAATTAAGAAAAGTCTGAAAACACAGTTGTTAATTTACATAAAATTCATAGATTAAGAGTTGATATGGACTTATAAAGCCTGACTGTGCATGCATTTTCTTGAAGAAACTACTTATGAAGGCATTTAACACAGGTGATTCACTGAAGAGCTCAGTTTTATTCCTTGAAGACAATTTACCACATAAACCCAATTTGGGTATTGTTAAATTCACATCAGCAAAAATTTGGTTGAGTAACATTTGGATTAGCATACAAATCTAGCCTCTTCTTGTGGTTGAAAAATCATAATGCCACTTTGGAGAGCTGAAATCCTATCATTCACAGAGATGTATCCTGGTGAGTTGTCTGTATGCCACCCTTTGGAAAGCTAAGTAGCAAAGCATGAGCTACCATTGACACAGACAATTAAGAATCATAATATAAGGATGGAGTTGTTTGTTTTTCTTACACCATATTGTTTGTCCTTCTCATTCTCTGAATAGCTACCTACAGATGTTGACTTATGGCCTTGGCTAATGCCTTCAAAGAAGAAAATGCATTTGGAATACAGATGGTGGCTGGTATTGGAACAGAATAATGCAAATAGAAAAGAAAATACTAATTAATGAACTTGTGGTATTAAGGCAGAATTAATTGCTGGAGGAAGAATAGAAGGAAGGAGAAGGAATGGAACAGAGTTGAAGAGGTTTTCTGGTTACTGAAGGAGAAAAGCTGTTCTCAAGGTGTTAATGAAAACAGTCTTGCAGGGCCTTTCTGAGCAGGACTGGTAACAGCAAAGATGTGATGAGCTGTCAAGCAGAGATGTGTTGCTAGACAGCAGTACCTTTAAACCAAGTTTAGAAGTCTCTTTTTTATAATAATGATTGCCATGATTTCTAGGAGGACTGTGCTGCATTTTCTAGCTTTAATTCTGGTGGGGTTTTGTTGGAGTTTTCAGAAGGATTTTTGGTTCTGTCCTGATTAGAAGCAGTGAAACTATTTTTAGATGAGTCACAATGGCTTAAAATGGTCACCAGAATATGTCTTTCATAAATTCAAAACTGGCATATTAGCTATGTATTTCAATAGGTCATTCTACATAAATAACAGGTTGTTCTACGCAACTGTGGTCTCTGGTAGTCTTCTAGACTCTTCTAGCTAGTGGATAAGATATTTTGGGAATAGTTTTGAGAACACCTATACTTATTTTCATATAGATTGTAGTTTCTGATTGCCTCTGTCTTTTACTAGCTATTATATCAGTGTTGTATATATGTCGTCAACAGTTTGTTCAGTTAAGATCTCTGATGAAGAATAGCAAAAACCTGTCTCATGTTTTTATGCCTTAAAAGTGTAGTTACCTGGAATAGAATTCAGCTTTAATTAAAGAACATATCTGCCCTTGCTATGATTTTACCCTCACTAATTTTTCACAGAGCTATGTATAGCATAGATGTTACTGAAAGCTCAATTACTGCTGTGACAGAATCGTAAAGTATGCATTGAGAGACTGTTGCTCTCAAGGATGTTGTGAGATTGAATAATGGAATAAGTTGTTTATAAAATCTTTGAATAGTGAAAATATTGGTTTGCTGTTGGCTATTCTTATCATTAGTCTCATCCTGACTGAGACAACCCTTTTGAAATCAAAGGACACCTTCTGTTGGCTGTAATCCAAGACAAAACCATACTCTAAAAATTAAACTGGTTCTGATACAGAAATATGTACCTATAACAGCACTTTTTCTGTAGTAGATCAAGTATGAACCAGTGATAAATAATGCATGGCATACTTTCAATGGTAGGGATAGTGTGAGGCATGGCAGAGTGTGTGGGTCTGGGACACAACATCCCTGGAGGCAGCAGCTTGTGCTGGGCATCCAGCCACCCCCTAAGGGGTAGGTGTGGAACAGTGGGTAGACATGGATATAAACTAGAACATGGAGCACTCTGATTGAAGAACTCACAAGGCTAGGCTATAGAAGGGGTTGAGAAGATGGGCAAATCTTCAATGTGTTACTCATGGAGTACAGATATCACAGGGACACGTACCTCTACATATGCTCCTAAGCTGTTAACTCTCTCCCGGAGTTCAGCTTCTCTCTCAAGTTAGGATCTTTTTTCCTTTGGTTTATTTTGGTACAAAATATAAAATCAGTAAGAGATCATGATACTCTTACCTCTTTATTTCATACATCTGTTTCCTTTATAAATTCCTTTGTTATGAATTTATATATTTTTCTCTAAATGTTGGCTGTCCAGATTGATCTAGTATAATATCTTTTTATTGTCTAAGTAAAATCCTAAAGATCTTTTTTGATTAAATGCATAATTTCTAGGGTCTCTTAGATAGATGGTATTAATCCAAACATTATACAGTCTTTATACCTGTGTGTAAACACAGCTTGACAATGTCCTTTGTACAAGTAATGTTACTAATTGCACCTGTGATTGGAGCTTTGTTAGTTCTACTGTATTTGCTTGTGATTCATTGAAAAAAAGTTAAGGAAAAAAACGTTTGTCTTTTGAAGACATAAAAAGCAAGATAATGACAACCCCCCCACCTTGTTATACTGTATGATTATGAAAAGGAAAACATGTAATCCTTATACAAGTATTTTATATTTTGAAGAAGCAAGGAACCAGTGAAGTTGCAAATAAGAGACCAGTTGCTCCTTATTTTTTTTTCCTTAAATGATAAACTGAAATATTTTACAGTTCCATTTTTATTAAATAATCATTTGCTATATTCTAGAAAATATGCTTCATTCTACTCTTTCCCAGATTCTCTTTTTAGGGCTGACTTATCAGGTGTAAATATTACAGTTCCTTAGCAATCCTGAAAATGCATAGGGTCTTTTGGTCTTTCATATACATACCACAGGAATTTTGCTAATTGTCCTGATTTTATTAATTAGGTGTCTTCATTAATGAGATAGAGATAGATGCTTCATTTTAGAGGATGAGCTGAAATGAAGACTTATGTTGTATTTATTTAAAGATGGCAGAGGATCATACTTATTAATGGAATGGTTTCTTTTTACACTTACTGGTCCAGATTTAACAAATTGAAAAGATCTAAGATTGAAATTGTGAGGCACTGTTACAAAGTATCCTTATAAAGGAATGAATTTATACTTTCCTTAAGTCCTTTACTGTGGAACAAAAGGACTTTTTTATTATCACTTTCTCTGTCTGCAGTCTATATCAGCAGAACTTGTTTTAACACTTTGAAATGTAGAAAAATTTACATAGTTTATATTACTAAATTTGAAAACATTATTAACATCATTTCTTTTATTTCTTTCCTTGGTCTTTCCATATGGAATCTTAAGGCCACAAGAAGTTCTGGATGAATTCAGAATGAACTAAAAGTCCATTTAACCTAAAATTGTGTCCTAACAACTGACAGTAGAAACAGCTTTAATGTCTTCACACTTAAGTTGCATGTAGATACTTTGTTTAGCAGACATTGTCAGAGTTCTCTCTCATAAATTAGTCTGATCTGTTTTTTTATTGTTTGACAATGTATATTTAAAGCCCAGTATTATTTGGAAAATATTTCCACAAAAAAAAATAGTGTGTTCTGTGAAAAATCCCCTTAAGAAAGATTCTGGATGAATTACTTCATCAGTCATCTTTAGGCTAACTGAAGCTGAAAATTCCAAGTACATGGAATATACCACTTAACATGGGATGAAGTTTCTCCCACCTGAAAAAAAATAAACATAGCAAGGTTGTTGGGTTTTTTCTGATACTTGAAACAAATAGCAATTATTTCCAGTCTTGGATAAGTAAGTTCCCAACAGGAAATTCAATTAGTGTAATGTGTACTCTAAGGAACAGATAAAAGAATACTTTAGAATCACTTCAGAAAAAAAGTAGGAACATCTGGCAGGGAAACCTGTCCTGAAGGCTAACATCACACAGTTTTCAACTGTGTATCATATTTCTAAATTTTATCTGTCAATTTAATATCCTCTGGCATATGTGAAGCCAAAGTCCTACATAGACAACTGTCTTCTTCACTTTGTTCTACCTGTTGGGAAGATTGAAGACTTTCTTAGATATTAAGTACATTTCCTATGTAGAAGGGGGGGAAAACTCCACCATCTTTTCAGTGAATTACATTGGAAGTTAGTTTTTAGCCGGTCTGGTAGGAACAAAGCAGAGAATGTTCTGGAATCTGCTGATTTCAGGTAAGCATAGCTTATGTCAGTCTTTAGCTATAAAATTAGTAAAATGTCAATAAGAAGACAAATGTGGTAAAATTGTTTCAGAAATGTGTAACAGTACACATAGAAAATACTAACTTCTAGAAAAAACACTGAAAGAGGAGAAAAGTAAGATACAGAATCTCTATTCTCTCATTCTCATTAAAACCACATAATATCATTTTCTGCATGTTAAATACTGTGGTTCTTTCAAGATTCAAGAAATAAAAAATTGGATGTTTTCAGTCTTCAGACTTTCAAGTCTACTTAAAACAGTATTTATTCACTTGTAGAGACTCACCACTGAATCAGAATATCAGGTTGGAAGAAACCTCAACGATCATGTGATCCAACCTTTCTTGGCAAAAGTCTGGTCTAGACAAGAGG
>WUAM01000299.1:4298773-4331860 GCA_024336885.1 Actenoides hombroni
TCATGTTGGTTTTCTTGGCTCCAGCAGCACACTCTTCAGTCATATTGAGCTTGTTGTCCACAAGGACCCCCAGGTCCGTTTCCACAGATCTAAGTTTCAGTGCTGTTTAACTCAGATAAGGCACAAAAGAGGAGCAAAACACCTAATTTTATGGAGCTTATGAAGTTTCTGCTCTTGTATAAAGTAAGATTCTATAAAAAGACACATCAATCCATGACTCAAGACTTGAAGATTTTATGAGACAACAATTCACAAACTGCAGATCTGGAAAAAAACTGAATATATATAGTGATTCAATATTTACAGATCCACATTTTACCCTGGAATTTAATAGAGGAAATTTCTGACTCATGAAGAATATTACTTTGTGGTAACTTATTAATAGTAGTGAACTATACAGTTAAATCAAGGTCACCTGAAAGATGTTTAACATATTAGTCATAAGATCCATGGTTTAGATTCTTTAATACATTTAAGAACTGAGCTAAATGTGTTCTCTTCATAATACTCCTTTGAATAATTATTTCCTTGCTAACGATAAAATAAAATGAACTACAGCATTTTTTCCCAATTTTGTTCTTACTTTAGTCGGTATATTACATATAAAATCATCTGACATAACTTAGGAAGAAAAATAATTGAAAAATCAAACCCTGGAACTTTCATATCCATTAAAATTATTGGCTTTTATACCATCTGAAAAAGAAAAAAAATTCTTGCATCAGTTTTGTTATAGTACTCTAGGTCAAGAATAATGTTAAGTGACAGTTCATTTTATAAAGAGTAGTGCAAGATAAAATATTGTAAATTAGCTGTATAGTACGGTGGTGATCACCATTGTGGTGTGTGGATGGAGCCAGTCTGTTTTCAGTGATGTCCAGTGATAACAAAAGGGACAATGGACAGAAACTGGAACACAGGAAGTTCCACCTAAACATATGGAGAAACTTCTTTACTGGGAGGCTGACATAGCACTGGGACAGGCTGTCCAGAGAGGTTGTGAAGTCTTCTCTGGAGACTTTCAAAACCTGCCTGGATGCGTTACTGTTCAACATGCTCTAGGTAGTCCTGCTTTGGCAGGGATTTGGACTAGATCATCTCCAGAGATCCCTTCCTAATATTCCACAATTCTGTGTTATTTTGTGATACCAAGGAATTTATGCATCTGCAGATTAAAAACTGTAGCAGAGGACTTCTCAAAGGGGAGACAGACTTTGGGCACCAAACCTTGTTCCTCTATTTAAATGTTTTCATTCATTTTTATTTTTATTCAGTGTCCACCCAGATATTGAAATCTTAGACATTCCCAAACCCCAAAATTTTAATGGAGTTGCTCAATTAGATCTTGATAAATGCATGCAACTCCTGTTTGCTAAATCATTTTAACCAATTCAATTTAAAATAACAGTAACGGTGAGAAAATGGAGAATATAAGCTGGATTTGCTACAAAGGGTAGGCTTGCATGAGCTGCCAAATGAACTAGTACTCAAATTACCTTGTTTTCAGTGCTGTTTTACTCAGCTTAAGTAGCCTAACTTACTAGTCTAGTAAACATTAGCTTTTAAGAGAATGCTTTTTTCTTCCCCCCCCCCCCCCCCCATAGGTCCTAGGAGCCTGCAAAAAACAGAACTACATAAAGGATATGTTTATGTGATGTGTAACTGATAAGACTTGGTATTGCTGAACATAGAATTACTTGCATAGAATTACCAGTTTGTGATAATTAGTTCAAATGTATTTACAGATATGCATGTATCTCCATATAATGGATTTGTGCAGGGACATGTGTTTTTATCAAATGGTCTAACTGTAGACAAGTCACAAGGCATTATCTTAAAGACTTGTTGCAGTGGATCTTTCAGGCTGATTGGATTGCTTTCTTGTGCAATAGTGTTACCAAATAACCATTAATAATATGCTATTATAATTAATAAAACAACATGAACCAGTTTTAACTCCCATCATTTCTGTGTTTTGAGGCCTTTAAATTTTCTTCAGGAAAAGAAGTGCAAGTAGCTACTTAAGAGTAGTTTTGTTCAGATTTAGTAATATTGTTCTGGAAATGAGTGTATTAATACTTACTCTATATCAGTATTCTCACATAGATAAAACACTTCTGTAAGAGTTATACACAGCAAAGTGTATATTTAATATAGGCTGACAGTGGAAACATTTGGTGGGTAGGCCAGATGTGAATACACAGTTATACATAAATGAATATGCTATCATAGCTTATTCTAGACACTGATCATTTTTTTCTGCTGAGTTACAAGGTATATGAAAATTATCTTCAACCGAAAAATAAGAAGTGAATGTTGTCAACTTAGGTTCTGCAGTAGCATTATGTTCAGGCCTATAATACCATTTTGAATTGGTCCTGTTTTGTAGCATAGTCTACAGCACACTGCACTTCTGTTCATCCACACAGTCAGTTGAATGTGACCTATATACTTTCCTGTTAAACATATACTCCAGCTTTCATTTAACAATGGTTCTAAAAGACTGCAAAATAGAACTACTATGATGTTATTAATATGCTGCTAATTAGTATTATGTTTTGACAGAATGAAAAAAAAAGATGACTATGAAATTAATTCAGTTTAACAAATTATCTTAAGAACAAAGTGAAAATAGATTATTTTATTCAGATAATAAAGTAATTTTAATACACCTTCATGAGAAAAATGTGGGGACAATGTTTCAGTAAGTTGAAATTTAATACATAGCAGGATTGTATAACAGTGATCAACAGAGCACAGAGTAAGTCTAGGGAGGCAAGTCTTGTTTTATATTCTCCCATGAACTGATACTGCAAGCACAAGGGAGATCAAAATATCGTTGCACTATTATTTAAATGCTTAAAGACTGGACATTGTCCAGTCAATACTATATGAAGTCATTAATGAAAAGAGATCATGTTATCCAGTGCAATTGAGATATTTTTTACTTTTTCTACAGATAATGATTTTCCATGGGCAAATACATTCAGAGATAATTTAGGAAAAATATTTGTATGTGTTTCTTTTGGTGGGAGCAATAAGCCTCTCCTTCCCAGCCCCTTCATTATGCTTTTAAAAGCATTTGTACAGTTACTCTGGGAATTGACTTGAAATACTAATTGGATTAATTTTATTTTTTTTTTAGCTTTTATTTAATCTAAATTAAAGAATTAATTCAGATTACGATCTTACAAATTTAGTATTGATGTGGACAGAAATAAGTGGGAATCACCAAAATCATCACTACCTCAATGAGAAATGCTTGAGAATCCATGGTTAGAAACTGATGAAAAGAAATGGATGTTCTCATGAAATGTAGCAATTCGTTGAGCTGAATTTTGGTGTGGAAATAATTTTAGCTTTAATTCTGCCAACTCAGCTTAACTGCTTTCTATACCTGTGATCAAGAAGCTGTTTAAATATGTAATTCTTTAAAATATTTTTTTCACCTTTTAACTTACATGTCTTTTTTTCTCATTTTTGTTAATATGAAATAGAAAGACTTCAGTATGTTGATACAGGATTTACATGCTATCTGACATGTAAGTGTAATGGCAGATTTTCTGGGTGAAAACTAGGTCTTGGTTACTCAATGAAAAGCTGTGCCTCATTTTTAGGAAGGCCTCTTTTTTTTTTTTTTTTTTTTTTTGATTACTTGAAACTATTCCAACTGATTCTGCTGTGCCACTCTTCAAACTGACATCTCCATTCTCTTCTGACCTCCTACAGATTTATTTATATATGTGTGTTGGAAAAGCTTCGAAAAGTAGCTATGGAAATAAAAGGTAGTTCTTGCCATTTCATATGGAAACTGACTTCAGCTGCCAGAGAAGGTTTTTGGACCTGGTGATATATTATAAATACACAGACTGAAACATACATATGTGAACTTGAGAACTGTAGTGAGTGAAAGCAGTTTTTACCACCAACAGACTAAAGATGGAAATACATATTTATAAGTGTGAGTTTGTTAATATTTTACAAAATAATAATCCCTAGCCTGTCATTCCTTTTTTTTGAGGGAAGATTACCAAGTGCATTTCAAAATGTGGGAATAAAAATTCATAGCTGTTGGACACTGAAGTCCACAGCCTCAGTACCCAGGTTGGTTCTGTGTTCTGTTTCTTATTTTTCCTGTTTGTTTCCCATCTCTACCCCTGTACTCTAGAGGGGTTAATAATCTTAGGAGTTTTCCACCTGCTTCACAGACAATGACTCTTTTTCTCTCTGTTTTATAAATAATTATTTTAAATAGGTTAAACTGGAAATGAGACCTCACATTATACTCAATCCTGCCTTCTACTGTGTCTTTGCCATGTTGTATCAGCCTTTGCTGCTTCTTTTGTGCTTGATCATGACACTATGGGTCAAATTTCATTAGTTCTGTGATCTGAGAGGAAATTAGTTGACTGATAAATGTTTTTACCTTTTCTCTGGTTTGACAAGACAATGTGATCTCTAGAAATAGCATGAGGGAAATGACTGAAGAAAGAAAAGAGGAGAAAAACAGGCCTGCCATTCTACCAGCAATCTCTTACACAGGGTTAAAAATAACATTTACATCTGGGAAAAACAATCATTTCCAACCTGCATTTAGCTTTGAGATTCATACTTTTTGGAAAATTTAAATTCTGGCCCATTTAAAGAGATTTAAAGTCCAAAAGCTTGTCTGCGTTTTCCAGGTCAAACTAGACTTAATTAAAAAGAATTGCTTCTTATAATTTTTTTTTTTTTTTTACATTGGAAATCTATTATTAACTTGTGAGATTTCATATACATTTGTATCTGCATCGAGATTAAAAAATATTGTAGTTATGGGATGGGAGAACAATTATGAATGCAAAGAGAGAAAGACAGCAACATTTTAGAAAGGACAAAGGATGTATATGTGATATAGTAAGACATCCATAAGAGTGTTTTTGTTAATACTTGCTTCCATCAAATTTTCATCCTCTCTCTTGATATTGATAAAAGGTCATAGACTTTATTTAATCTTGCTTCCCTTATTCAACTATGTACTTTTGCTGATGAGAAAAGATCTGCTTGTCAAGCAAGATCTGATAATAAAGACCACAGAGTTAGTAGTAACCTCCACAAAAAACCTGCAGTCTTCCAGAAAAAGTGTAGGGCTATGTCTGCCATATCTGTACTCAGAGATAAGAAAAATATTTTATGACTCAACACAGAAGTGACCTTAGGTGATTTGGCCTTGTGCTTTAGTCTGAAACAACAGTTCATTTCATGACTAGAAAAGTATTTGCCAAAAGAAATATGCATTTATTCAGACATAAAAGAAATATAAAATTTCACAAAATGTAGGAAACTTTAGAAACATGCCAACTAATCACCTTGAAATATTAAACCCAGGGGTCTACCAAAATTCTGCTTCTCTTTGGAAGTTCTAGGACTGATTCAGGGCTTTGAATTCCCCTTCCTCATTGATTCCAAATCCAGAGGTTTATTTTTGGGTATGCTTTTTTTGGGGTTTTGCTCCTTTACAGGCAGTTAGATAGTTTCTCCCCACCAAGTCACAGCTTCAAAGCTGTGATAATAAGTCTAATAAGCTTTAGAAACAATGTGGTTTATTTAGGATATTGAAAAAGAAGGACCTGAAACTTGCAAAAGTAGCAAGCAATTTCTGTGAAGAGTTCTGCTACAAGCAGAAAGCACCTGGACAATCTCCACCTACTCAGCAATGAAAGAGAACTGTAGTTCTTTGTTGTCAAATGTGCGAGCACCTCAGAGAGTAGAATACATGGTCTTACTCAAATAATCCTGTGTAAACCTGTGAAATTATTGTGAATTCCTACCTATCATCTGGGCATGACTAACCCCCATGCCTAGGTGTATCACTCTCTTAGGTTCTTATGATAATCTTCAGCATTTGGTTATCAGAAGGGAAAGGGAATGTACTATGACATTCAACTGTCAAGGACACGATTAGAGACAAATCCTCTTTCCTTAATAGGTGAAGAACTTGCACTGCTGTTTCAGACATCAAAAATTTATAGGAATGATAATTTTAACAACATTTGGTCTGAGACACCACAATACTCATTATGTGGATACTGCTGTTATGTGAAATTCCATATAGTCTACAAAGCCACAGCTTGTACCTGCTGTGAAAAGAGTGCTATGTAATATATTATGTTTACCTTCTGTTTTTCACGATGTGTTACGATGGTCAGATGGTGTCATATATTTGTATGGAGTTTTGAGAGCAGGAAAAAAAGCTTGAAAATCTCTTTTAAATCTAGAAGAAGTACAGCATACTTGCACCCTTTTATCATTAATGGGACAGCAGGACTCAGTATCTTTCCTATAATTCTCAATACTTTAAAGACTTGAGTATTGATAAGGGATTTTGATATCACTATTTTTGTAAATAAAGTATTTATGCAGCTTTTCTGAGGTGTGGATTAATTTTCAAACCAAGAATATTTAGATCGAGTTCAGGAAAAACTCTCAAACAACTTGGTCAAAATTTCCCTATACAAAAATTGGTTGATATACAGAATAGTAGAATTGAACTTATAAAATCAAAGTGAACATAAAATGGCCTTTTATGTCCTGTTGCAACTTAAAATTAATTATTTCCTTGTGTTAGAATAAAGCCTGATTTGTCATTTTTGCAACCTTGGAAGATGAGCAGTGTTAAAGTGCTTTCTCATCCTTATGACCCTGTTTATTTTTTCTTAGTTTCATTAATAAGGGCAGAAGAAATGGCCAAGCTATTTCTCTTTTGGTCTTTCCTGGACTTTCAGACATTTTGGTTTTTGCTGATACTTTTTTCTCAGCTGTAAAAATTGATACACTTATACTGTTAAAATAAATACACTTTGTCAGAATCATAGTGATCTAACTGTATGTGCAACTGTACATGCAACTGTACAGGCAATATAATAAAACAAATTAATTTTTTAAAAAGTACAAAATAAAATACAGTGTAGGCAATAAAATGTAATAAATAATTTCTTTTTGCAGTCAATTAGAAATTATTCTTACAGGTAAAAAGAAATGAGTGGGAATTATTTCTGTTATGAAAAATCTATAGAACTCTTTTACATGTGAAAATCATTTTATAAATGTGGTTTTTGATTTCAAAATAGTCCCAAAAATGTGTGTATATATAATATAATACTTCTACTTTTAGCATGCTTACTACTGGTTCTACTTAAAATATTAAAAAGTTAGATTGCTCAGAATTATGTCTGCAGCTGTGGTATGCCATCACATAACTGAAGCCAAGAGATACATCTGCTTCTTATTTTAAAGAATATAGACTAGAACAAAAATAGTATTTTAAACTACATTTAATATAGACTGCCAGCTTCTCCCATGAAGGGGGAACTCCCTGCTTGGTTCATTAGGGTCTCCATCAGGTTATATAAGAACAAATAATATTTTTCTTCTTTCTCAGTATTAAAGAGTATTTATTTACATGTGCATTTTTCTAGAGGCAGTTCTCATAAATATTCTGTCTCTTTAGTTAGATGAAGGTGATGGAAATTTCTACAGTTAGAATTAAAAATATTTATTTTGCTTTAAATGAAATCCTTTTATTACTGGTTTTCCAGCAAATAAAGACTTTTAAGGATTTACTTTTCAATTTTAATGTACTTAGAAATCATTTTTGTCTCCATAATTTGTGAAAATAATACCTAATCTTTTGGTGTTCATTCCTTTTGGTAGAATACTTTCAACTTCGGGTAAAAAAAAAAAAAAAAAAAAAAAAAAAAAAAGAATTATAGAAAATCGTCATCAGAGTTTGTATATTAGATCAAATTATTTCATGGCATCTATTTCACAGAGCCCAGAAAAGTGCTAAAATATTTTCCGAAAATAATAGATCAATCCCATGTCTAAAGTAAGCATACAAGGTTTCCCAGAGAGAGCAAAGGATTGATTTGCATTTTCTGAGTTTGATGCATAGTTAAATGTATTGATGAGTTGGAAAGGTGAGTTCAACATCTCATCTGGTACCATGTAAAAGATAGTCATCTAGTCCAGTCTCTGTTTGCTAAAGATGCAGTGGAGAATGACAGGTATAGGTGATTCATATATTCATAAAGATTGTATCTAAGATAAGATGAAATGAATCACACTACTAAATAATTGACTATCTCTAAAATGGTGGCCTTGATGACTAGTTTAGATTACATGACTAAAATTGGGTTAATTAAAGTTAAGTGAGAGAAATCCCATCCACAGTGGTTTTACATACAAACATAATCTGACATCATTAAGACTTCTAGAAAACTGTGCTACTAAATTCAAAGGAAAAATCAAGTCTGTATTGGGGAGAGATATGTATATAGATAACCACCGTGCTTTCAGCGAAGTTTGAAGAATGTTTTACAAGGCCATAATGGGGAAAAGAAAATATGTAGAACAGGTCTGTATATTGAGGAAGGCTTTAAGGAAGTGTTGTAGGATGTGATCAATTGATGTGGTAGCTGTAGAATTTTCAGCTTGAAACAGATTGAGGCAATACTGAAGCAATGCCTTTAGATTATGCTGTAGATGATGAAGAAATGATGTTTGCAGATTAAATGATACATGGCAAAGGGAAAACATTCCTCATAGGAGAGTTTGAATTTTGTGAAATAATCCAGGGAGGCTAAGTTTGAAATGTGACTTTTTTATGTTTTCCAGTGTTGCAATATTTGCACATGATGTATTTTCTTTAGAAAATAAATCCAAAACAAAAGCAAAGACCCAACATACTTTAGTTTCTAAAGTATAGATGATAAGTACAAAAGAGAAAAAAAAAAGAAAAAGGAAAAAGCTAGATATTAATATATATTTTGTTTCTAAAGCTTTTTGTATAACTAGATTAAAAAAAAAAAAAGAGGTTAAATACTGAAATTTCCGTTTAAAAGACATCATTAAACTAGTAAGCATGTTTGTGAAAGACAAGTATACTAATACTGAGAATTAATTCAAGTTGGGCTGAGTATGTATTGCAGACATGCTTTATGAAATCCTTTCATACTGGAAATATTAGATAGTTAGGTACCACACTGTTCTCCCACAGAAGTACAGGAGCTTTGTCTTATAATAGCAGTGTAGATGTTTTGACCATTTTATCTTTTTGTAGTAGATTTATTTCCAGCTTTCTTTAGCTGAAACCCTGCTAGTGAAGCAAAGTCCTACATCTTAGTATCTGCATCATGTGTTGGATAGTTGTTAGCTAAATCTCAGGAAGTATTCAGAAAGTAGACTCAAATCCAGACCTGCCAACTGAGGGATAAAGACCAGCCTGCAGAAAAGAACTTGAGGATACTGGTGGATGAAAAGCTGAACATGAGCCAGCAATATACACTTGCAGCCCAGAAAGCCAACTGTATCCTTGGCCACATCAAAAGAACTGTGACCAGCAGGTCAAGGGAGGTGATTATGTCCCTCTACTCCACTCTAATGAGACCCCCACCTCATGTACTGTGTTCAGTTCTGGGTTCCTCAAAACAAAAAAATGGACCTATTGGAGCAGATCCAGAGGGCCACAATACAATCAGAGGTCTGGAACACCTCTCCTATGGAGAGAGGCTGAGAGAGTTGGGGTTGTTCACCCTAGAGAAGAAAAGGCTCTGGGGAGACCTTATTTTGACCTTAACCCCTCTTAAAGCCTTAAGCTTCATAAATGTGTTTTATAAGAAAGAGACTTTTCACCAGACTTTTCACTAACGACTTGGTAAGTGGTAATGTTTTTACACTGAAAAAAGGTAGGTTTAGATTAAACATAAGGAAGACATTTTTTATGATGAGAGTGGTGAGACACTGGAACAGGTTGCCCAGGGAAGTAATGGATGCCCTCTCCCTGGAAGTGTCCAAGGCCAGGCTGGATGGGACTTTGAGCAATCTAGTTTATTGGAAGATGGGGTTGGAACTACATGATCTGCAAGGTCCTTTCCATCTCAAACCATTCTATGAACTTAAACCAGTGTTTAATTGTGACTGGAGTCATTGTCCCATGGTTATTTTCCTCTAGTAAAGCATACTGAACAGTTATGAGGTTTACTTAATTATACAAATTTGGTTAGCTAAACTTTATATCCTTTTGGAGGCAGTTGCCTAAAGTCTAAAGAGGAGAAGAAATTGTTGCATCATTTTCCATAGTATTTACTGAGTGATAAATTCCAGACAGATTTCTTTTTGTGTGGAAATTTCAATTCCTCTTTAGAGGAGCTTGTGTATGTAATAAGTCTACTTGTCTGAATTTTCTGTCACAGAATTAGAATTTAGAGGAACTGAAGCAGCAAAATTGCAATGACCTAACTAAATATTCTAGAATTTATTTTCAATCATTTGCTACTCTTCTAAGTTGCTTATTTGTATGAAGAAGAAGAAATATGTTTTTGAGGAGAGAACTGTAAGTACATTGGACTGGAGAATGATTATGGAGGACCGTTTAAGTAATGGAAGGAGGCTGGATGTGAAGGAGAGAATTTTAAAAAATATGACTCTGTGGTCACATAACTAAAGACTATGTCAGAGTGCACAGCTAAAGAAACAGCATCTAAATTTGTGTATTCTTTTCCATTTTGAATAATTAATGAGATTAAAGCATATATTTATGATTTTTCTCATACTTATAAAAACAAAATTTTTTTTGTCTTTCTTTGCCCCAGCTTTTGCCTCTGTGGTTCTAGTTCTTTTCTTCACTTATGAAAGTCCTCCAACTTGAGAGTTCAGTGCTTTTTTTTTTTTTTTTTTTCCCCCATAGTTTTTGTGTGTATAGAACCCATGTGTGTTATGGGGATTTTTTGAGAAGCAAATATTTTTTTCTATTTATGATACCATACTCCACATCAGTGCAAAGCAACTGGAAGCAGCCAGCACAGAGAAGTCACTGACCCTTATTATGAATGGGCTGGAATATGTACTATTAATGTGTGAGGATGAGGTACACATAGTTGCTGTCCAGTCCAAGAAAATGCATGAAATTTCACCATGCTTACTGAGGAAAAAATGAGTGGATATATAGTCTGTTCTAAAACTAGAATTCAAATGCAAAATATTGTGTCATAACAGACTGGTTTAGCTATATTTTCATACAGGTAGCAGAGACATAGAGTGACTCCATCTCCCAAACACATTTTAACACAGAAAATGTATTTTCCACTAGTTTTGATTATTTTTTTTCCTGAAATAGAACTAAATAAAGAAATATCTATTATATTGCCATATTCAGATGAAATAATAAATTTTAATATTGGTCGAGGAATTGAAAGAAAACACCCTTAAACATGTCATGCCACTCTTATAATAAATGGTGCTATTCAGCGAAGTCATGAGTAACAGCAAGTGCAATAAATATTATCACTGCAGATATCCTTGATGAATACCACAAGAACTCAAATAAAAATACCTGTGTGTATGGAATTTCATTGAAAATTCTTTAATTGGCAACTAGTTTTAATGTTAAACGAAGAGGACCAAAAAATATCCCTACACTAGTAGAAAAATTCAACAGGCAGGTCAGTAAGATCACAGGACCTTCTCACATGAAACATTAAAAAATACTCAAAGTGAAAAAAAAAATCAAAATATTGTATTTATTAAAGTTTTCTTTATTTTTAGTCTGAAATTTAAACAGTTTATTTACAAATGACACACAGGTTATCAACTCTTACACATAAAGCTAAACTTGCATGATTATATCACTATCACCAGCCTGCTTATTTTAGAAACACCGTTTCATCCATATTTCATTATTGCACAGATACTATGGAAACTCTTACTGTTGGGAGATGAAACATCTGCTGAAGATGCCCATCTACTCTGCTGTTCAGCTCAACTGTTTTTATATTTGTAAAGGGCATGCTCATATCTCTACTTTAGACATACATGGGTTTCACAGGTCTGACCACACATCTTCTATACAGATTAAGGAAAATCTGTGTTTTTTTAATCAAAACCACTTTTGTTCAAGGACTTTGTCAATAATTTCTGTCACTATCAGTTTTGAAAGGTAAATATGTTTGAGAAGGTTATATTTGAAAACAGCTACTTTTGCTTCAAATAATTCCTTCCCACCATGCAAACACAGTATTTCAAGGTTTCAGACACCTTCTCCCACTATGCAGTTGGCTATTATCCAAATATTTAATAAATTGCTATGTCTTAATGGACTAATTGAAGAGCTGTCCTGTAATATAAAACTTCATTCCTTTGTGAGAAAAGTGTGTCTTTTCTATTATCCATATAGCATTTTGTTTTTGTGGGGAATGACTTTCAGAAAAATTACAGTAGTGTTGTACTGAACAATTTTTGTGGCCTTCTTGCAGCTTAATACTAGCCTACATAGTTCATTAAGGGAGTTATATCATTCTTATGTGAATGCCAAAATCCAAAAAGAAATTTCCAAGGTGACTCTAAAATTCATAGCATTTGTATGTGTATCAAAAAGACATATTTGGAAGAGTCAGCACAAATTAGGCATGCTGTTGCAAACTAATAGTTCAGTGAACAGGGACTGTGAAAATTAAGGAACTAGGCTATTATATTCTTAGAAACAATTGTTTTTTACTAAAAAAGAAAGGATTTATTAATGATAAATTACTGCTTAATATAGTTTCATGGTGGCAATCTTATTCATGAGCATGTAGTCCTTTCACTTGTTTCCTGTTCGAACAAACAATAATAGAAATATTTTATGTAAATATTAGCTCAGTCAAAGCTCACATAGCATGGATTAATTGTCACAAAAATTCAAAGAAAATTCTCACAAAGAAACGGAAACCCATGGATGTTAGCTCTGTAAATATTTTTCATGAAGGCAATAATATCAGAGGTTAAGAATGGTTGATATTCACCTTAATAATATGCAACTTGTTAGTGTCTTTCTATGAAGAGGAGAACAAAAGTGTTAAATCATAAACTCTATTCATTTGATGCTATTCAAAATCTGTCTTGGATAACCTTAGGTGCTCTAATAGTGTTATGGAGTATTCCCTCTACAGTGGTATCTCCAGGAGAGTAAAGTGATGAGCACAATGGGACTGACCAAAGTCCTTCAAGTCTGATAAAAGTTTATGACAAGGGGAAATGGCATGAAGTTGTGACAGGTAAGGTTTAGGTTGGACATTAGGAAAAATTTCTATACCGAAAAAGGGTTATCAAAGACTGGAACAGGATGCCCAGGGAAGTGGTTGAATCACCATCCCTGAACGTATTTAAAAGCTATCTAGATATGGTTCTTAAGAATATGATGTAGTAGTGATACTGGTAGAGTTAAATAACAGTTGAACTTGATCTTAAAAGTCTTTTCCAACCACAGCAGTTCTGTGATTCTATGGTATTTTCTCGACATCACTGGCTAACAGCAGATGCCCAGGAAAACTCAGAAGAAGAAGAGTATAAGCATACTTTCCAACATACACCTTCTTTCTTCTAGCTGTGTGCCCCTGGGAAACTTTCTAAGCCAGAGGTTTTGTCTTTCCTTTTAAAATGCTCTGACAGAATTTTTTTTTTCTTTTAGTAATTTCTTTTTTTGCTAGTCTAATTGCTTTCTTGTTCAAGTGAGTTCTACTGTTCAGCTATGTACTAAGTGAAAATATATCTCCTTTTGTTTTGAACTTACCAACAAAAGGAGTTTCGACTAATGAAAACAGAGGAAAGAAAAAGAGAACAGAATAATACTTTTCTTACCCTTGTGGTGCTGTAGACCTCTTCCACCTTCCCCCTCAGAAGTCTCTTTTGCAGACTAGATAATCTGAGTCCATTTGGTGTCCCTGTACAGAAGTAATTTCATACCTTCATTAATTCTTATACTTCTTATCTACACCTATTCTGATAAGACTGCAGATTTGAATTTGCATGCAGAACTCAGATTAGAGAGTGAACATAAGTAGGGCTTAATGATACTTTCTGTTCTGAGTCCTAATAGGTAGCTTAGACCCCATTGCTATATGTGCAAAACTGGGCTTTGCTTCAGCATGGTGTTACTCTACCTGTGTTGACATGGAATTTCTCAGTATCACAAAGTCTTTCTGCAGCTCTCATGTAGCCTTTCTGTAAAGCAAAGCAAGTGAAATGACAGCTGAAATTCAGTATCTATTGCAACCAAGCAGCCAAAGATTCTGGAAAAAAGTTTAACAAATACAGTAGACAGTCAGACCTTTTCATTGCACCTTCTTTGATTCCTAAATACATATACAATGTTTTGCTTTAGAAGTACAGAAATATCTAAACAATTTATTGTCATTAAGAAGACCAGATTCAAGGAGGGAGGGAGGGAGGGAGGGAGGTGGTCAGTAGAATCAGCGTATGTGTTGGAAATTCAACTAGTTTTGTAGTTAATCATAGAATCATAGAATGCCTTGAGTTGGAATGGACCTCTGAAGTCCAACCCCCCTGCAGTAAGCAGGGACATCCTTAACTAGATCAGTTTGCTCAGAGCCTCAACAAGCCTGACCTTGAATGTCTCCAGGGATGGGGCATCCACCACTTCCCTGGGCAACCTGTTCTAGTGTTCCACTACCCTCATAGTAAAGAACTTCTCCCTAATGTCCAATCTAAATCTATCCTCTTCTAGTTTAAAACTGTTGCCTCTGTCCTGTCACTACATATCCTTGTAAACAGTCCCTCTCCAGCTTTCTTGTAGGCTCCCTTTGGGTACTGGAAGGCTGTTATAAAGTCTCCTCAGAGCCTTCTCTTCTCCAGGCTGAACAACTCTCTCAGCCTGTCCTCGTAGGAGAGGTACTGCAGCCCTCTGATCATTTTTGTGGATGTCCTTTGGATGCTTTCCATCAGATCCATGTTCTTCCTGTGTTGAGGGCTCCAGAGATGGACGCAGTACTCTAGTTGATCTGATGTGATGTAGTTAGTTAAGAAATGTTGAATTATATCAATAAAAAATCCACAGTGTGACACAAAAACAGTTAGCTTGAAGAACGTAAAGCTGAGAGAAATCAAAGGTATTTAATGATATATCTGTTTTGACGATGACATTTTCTTTTAGAAATTGCACCAAGAGGAGATTTGGGAAGTGTATGTGGGAGTATCTCATGTTTTCCAGGTGCTGTGTTTGGAATGTGGTTATACTTTTATACATGACCTTTGAGGTTCTCTTTTCTGGCTCTAGTTGTTTTAACAGCCTACAGAATCAACACTATGAATGCAAACATGGCAAAATACCCATTAAGTCAAATGACAAGAAACACAAACCATATTTTCTTAAATTGTTAATAATTTTATTTATAATAAATGTGATCATTCATCACCAGCTTGTGATTATAAACTATAAAATGCAGTGAACCTTACATTTATTTTCAAAGTACGATAATACATCAGATTTTTCTGTGACATTGTAAGAACATTGTTTGTGTGGACTGGATGACTCCAGCTGACAACTATACCATGAATTATACAGCTTCTTTAAGTATAGGTTACAATGACACAAAGGAGATATTATAGTTACTGTGTTATAGCTGAAGCATGAAACATCATTTGGCTCTATGTCCAGAAAGTCACTGTGAAAAATTTAATTTTACAGTTTCTGCCATAAGAGCCATATGTTCAGTGTTTTTCATATACGTATGATCACATTCTTCTCTGAATAAGGAGAATTGTAGATAGCAGGGTAAACTGGGAGTGAGGTGTGCTAAGGGCATGTTAGAGGTGCAAACTTTGAGAATTTCAAGAGTAAATCATGCAACTGTAGTCTAATAACTAGTACAATGTGGATTGAATTAATAATTTATAGTTGGTTGTATAAAAAGTGTGACATTGGTAAAGTTTTCTATTCTTAGGGAAAAGAATAATTGAAAAATAGTTAAAGCTTGTTTTGTCATAACTGCTAATTGACTAGACACCTCAACTAAAATAAACACATTGTTTTCAAATCACTGATGTTTTCTCTGCATTTTATGTTTTGTAACAGAAATGTGCCTGTCAGATGAGATGTAAGACAGAATGACAAGATGTAATCTGATTTAATATGAGTGAAAGTTAACATTTTAAAGCCTTGTCCTACTCTTATTGATGGCTATGCACAGTCTCCCAAAGGCATGTCTATTTCTATTGAACCATGCCAGTCGTTTTCCTCTCAGATTTTGTCTCCTTTTGGAAGCAAGCCAGGTACATAATTAATCTGAACCTGTATGTGCAAAGTTCATCTTTCTCTTACTGAAGTCTATAGAGTCCTTGTCATGGATTTCAAGGAGAGTATGAACACACTCCTGGACACTTTAATAGTCAGATACATTGTGTTGTCATTCAGAAAGGCTAGGATCTCAGGATCATCCCCTTGCACCACCCATCACACCCATACCTTAGATATTTTAATTAAAGTTAGATCCCTTGATTATCACAAATATCAAAGCTTTTATTTCAGGCCTAGAGAAAGAACAGGCAATGCTTTATTTTTACCTTGTTCAGAAAATCATTTGCATTAGAATGCTTATGGAGGAAGAGCCGTAAAGGTAACTCCCATGAGGGGAGAATTAAAAATGTCCTAGAGAAACCCATCTCCATGTTGTTTGTAGAAGCTGTGACTATGAACCTCAGAATAGCCCACAGATCTGAGGGCAATTCTGCACCACAGACCAGGCACTGACATGGTAGATCAGCCTACATTTCACCTACCCTGGCACAACCATCTTTAGCAGTGTCCACATGAATAGTATCCATGTGCTGTGCTTCTTCTGGCTCTCTGTTTCCTGTCAATCACACAGGCTCCTGTGAATAAGTAAGTGATGCAGACAGCTTTTTTCTTTTGTACAGTATTTTATGTAAAATGAACATAATGGGATATTGCTTGTAATATGCCCACAAAGGGTAGGTCTCTTCTACCTATTTCAAATATGCCTTAATTAAGGATTGAAAGTCCCTTTGAGCAATCCAGTTCAGATAGTGCTTGTGTGTTGTGATGTACAGGCAGTATGTGAGGGCAGCAGCTGGATGAAAAGTCCTGAAGGAGTGTAAATTCAGTTTCTTCAATTTCATGTGTTTCACTTCACATAAATTGTTGAGTATTTGGGTGATTTTTCAATTTGCTATTTCAAAACAGCATCAACTATAATTCTATAAGAAACAATTGAATAGTATAGGCAAAATAGCTCTGACAAGTACAATATTTCATGAAGTGCTGCATTGTTAGAAGAGATAATTTCTTTAAGTATGTAATATCACAAATATCCTCTTGCATACTTTGCCTTTCCAATTTGTACTATCATGTAATTTCTCAGTTTATTTGAATTAAATTCATTATGTAAACTTTTATTTCTGTAACCTATTGGAATCATGCATGGGCTGAATGTGTTTAAATAGTAAATAGGTATATGTATACACTATTTAGAAAGTATTATTCTAATGAGCTGTACCTTAAAGAAAACCTTAGTTGCATTTTTGTCACAGTTGACAGCATTACCTGCTGTTCTTTACAAATCTAAATAAGTGCTTGAGATATACACAATGGAAAACATCAAACCATAATATGGAATTTAGCATGGGAGAAATAAAACTTCATCTTATGCAGGTACAGAAAAATATCTTATTCTTTAGTAATTTACTCCAATATGAACTGGGGTCACAAAATAAGAATGGCAGCATTTTGTCACGCATTTGAATTGGCGTAGATAAGGTCAAAGGATATGGAACAACGCTGGATCACATCTGTAGATACTGTATTACTGATGCTTCAAGACGGTGGTTAGCCACTCTGTTCTGATTATTGCTATGCATAAATGTCAGCTACTGGCATCATGAGTCAGGCACAGGGGTTGCATCACCCTCCATTCCATCCCATTGCCCCATTATAAACAGTAATTACTTTAATACTGTGCAAACGTATCAGTAAGATACAAAACATAAGGTACTAAATTTTCTGTGGTTAAGGTTACTAGAACACATTATTTCAGTTCCAGTCATGAATGTCTCAGGAAGCTGTACTTTGAATTTATAATCTCCAGGGACTATGTGTCTGTTGTATCATTCCCACCCTAATAATGATAATGAATGTCATAGACTGTATAAGTTTCTTTGAGTGTAAATTTGTTAACATCAGAAATGCAATGAAATTCATATTTTATACATGCACATATTGTCATAGCACCTATATTTTTATTATATTTAACTTTGCTAATGATGTAATATTTTTTGCTCTTATATTTTTAAGTTTTCATAGAACACTTCTTTCTTATATGTGCATTGCATAGGAGAGTAGTGCCTATATTCTTATTTACATAAAGTACAAATCTAAGCAGGAAGCATAATTTTGTGTATGGAAATAATACACTTGTCAAGAGGAATGTTTCATGATTTCTTGCAGCAGATTCATAAAATAACTTTTTTTTTTAAATGCAAAAGCTAAAATTATTCCTGCAAATTGCATTTGTATTACAAAGGTGAGTGTTTTAACACTTCAGTTCTAAAAATAACTCTTCCAACTTTGAAAATGAAACTTCTCTAATGAGTGTTGAAAAATTTATTGCCACTCATTCTCTTGCCTTAAGTTATGACCTAGCAATCTAATTTGGAAGATAGTATTTGTCCTCAGTTGTTGCCAGTTGACTCTGCACTGGTAAATAAAGCACACTGAACTAAAAGGTTCTGTTTAAATGCCAAGAAAGCACAGATTAATGTAGCAGAGATTACAATTTTAAAAACTTTTCTGGACTGATTTTGTGGTCACTCAGACAAAAAATGCTGGGAAGTCTGCTGGAAAACAGAAGTGATGCACAAAGTAATAACTGTGAGGGAAAAAAAGGCAGTTAACATAGCTGATGCTCATGAAGCAGTCACAATGAGACAAACGGATTTTCCCCAGTTTTCAGAACTGGGCTTTTTGACTATATGCTTTTTTAGTAATAGTATAAAACCAAACTGCTTGAACTGCATTACACTACACAGCTTCATGATGTAGACATCCAGTGATGAAGATAGCAATCAAAAAAAGCTACTGTAAGATCCTGATATGTGAGCAAGGCTATCAGTGAAGTGGTCTAGGAGAGTGACATCAATAAAAAATGAAAAGCCAAAGTGACAACACTGAAGTGATCAGATTTGGAACAGACATCCTGTATGTTACAGGTGTCTGGCAGAAGGGAAATAAAGAAGTCCTCAGAGCAGCTTGCCTACAGTTGAGTTGCTCCTATTCCAGTGAAGCTCAGAGAGAATTTGGATTATTGTCTCAGTATTTCAGAAACAATAGAATCAGCACCTTCCTTATTTTTTTTACCTGAGCCATACCAAGTTCTCTCATTCTTCTACCAGATGTTGCTAAGCAACTGTAACAGTGCTAGTGATGTTTACCTAAAGCCTTAATTTATTTTATTTTATTTTAGAAAAGCAAACAAAATTGACCATGTCCTAAGTGATCTCCATCTACAGAATGAGTTTGCATCTATGAAGATTAGTCTTGTTCTAAAGGACACTAACTCTGTCTTTAGCTCAGTGTTTTACAATGTATGATTTTACCCTTTGTTTTTTTTCAACACATCTTGCATATTTCAGATCTGGTATACAACTTGCATTGTTTTAATGTCTGTCCTTTTTTCTTTCCTTTTTTTGATGAATATTAAAAATAATTGGATTAAATGTAAAGGCAGAACAAAGAGAATTCAGAAAACCTTGCCTTACTGGGCTAAAATCATAATTTTTGAAGGAAAGAGGGCAAAACAACCTCCTATAATATAGCTGCTTTTAACTAAGAAGTTACGGCTTTGCCAGAAGGAAAGACTATTGAGCTGTAGCCTTAGGAGAGTGATCATGGAATTTTTATTTTTTTTTGTCTCTACTAGCCAGTGACACTGAATTGCTTGTAGACTGGATTTTTACAAAAACGTTAAAAGCCCTTTAAAAAAAATGTTTTCCTGCAGAGAAACATATTTTGCAGCATTTTATTTCCCAATGAACTTGTGTGAATACTGATTTATTCGTCTTTTTGGACATTCCAGTATAGAAAAAAACCCCATGAAATATCTTTTTCTCAATTTGTAATGGCAGTATAATCCAGTTGATGTATAATATGCATTTCAGCATTGAGAACTTCATTAAAATAAAGAAAAAACTTCAACATACCAGCAATTAAGATGTTGTGCTTTGGTACACAACAAATCTACCATTATGGTAGGATTTGTTTCAGAACTTCTTGCTGTATAGTAATATTAATCTTTAACCTTCAGGACAGTTTAATTTCAGTAGGGTGCTGGCTAAAGGCTTAAATATATATAGGAAATTGAGCACAAAGCTATTGCTTGGCTCTCAGAGTACTAATCTGAGACTTTAAAAACACTAGCTTTTCTCCTTCCTCAACACAATCAATGAATATATATCCTGCAGCTAGAAATAAGGCCTCAATTTAAAGTATTTTATAGACTGATGAAGTTGAAGTCACTTAGTGAATGTCTGCATCAGAATTCAAGGTTATTGCATTCATTCTAGCATTTACTCACTGTTCATCTTACATGAGATGGACCTAGTGAAAGTCCTAGACTACACACAGAAAAGAATTGCAGGGTTTGAATGGATCTGTACTTAAAGGAAATCCATCTAAATTTTGTAATTTAAATGCCATTTTTGCTCTATTTTTAGCTTTAGTTGCCAAGCTACAGAGTATTTAACAATTCAGAGGCAACTGATTGTGTTAGGAAGGGTTGAATCTGGTAGCTGACTGAGGTAAGGATGCCCCATCCCAGTGCCCCAGATGCAGGCTGAGTAGCTTTTCCTGGAACAGAACACACACACAGAGCACGTGTATATGCCACATATATATGTATACATATGTTTGTCTAAACAGATTAACAGGCAGACACACTCAGTACTCACATGAACTCAGGCAGCACCAGCAGACCTCATCCTGTTTCCAGGCTCTGGCTGAGCATGTTGGAACCACCCACTCAGAGATCTGACCATAACTCCTCTGGTGTCCATGCATCTCTCCCCTGCTTCTCACTATGCTGTCATCCTTGGAGAAACACTCCTGGATTCCCCTCCACATCACTTTCTTACCAGGTCAACTGGATGGACCACAGCCAGCACTCTCACCCTCATTCGCACCTGTGCTGACTCCTGGTGCTGCACTGCAGACACATGGGTTCTGGCCCTGATCCCACCTGCTGTCATTGACTGGGATTTCCCTGGTCACTTGCCCCCAAGCACGTGTGCCCTCCAGCCCACAGTCCAGCCCAGATGCTGGCAGCCTGACCCTCTCTCCCCCTACGCTGGCAATACCTAGCCCTGGGCCCCTATGACCCCTGTGGGTGCACAGCCAAACAGGCCACTACTTACACACAGCCAGCTCTGTTTGTCCACACGCTCCTCTATTTTTACTCTAGTCATCCCTTCCCAAATCATCTAAATCTATCCCCTTCCCCACCTTTGGCTTCTTACATAAACATCTCATAATAAGTCTTGTACAATCCCCAAATGCTCTTCCTCAGCATCCCATAACATATCTCACACACCAGGCAGCAACCCTCCCCAGTCTGGAAGGAGATGTTGAGCTGCTCCTCTTTGTCCATTGTAGTAGGCATCACACCTGGACACTAGGGCTGAGGCTGTCACAGGACAGCCCTGGGAGGCCCTGGACAAGGGTATCCTTTTCTCTGAGTCCTTACTTTGGGTTCGCATCTGCCCTAAGGGCCCCTTTGCTCCTACATTGATAGGGATATGTGTCTGCAATGGGCTGATGGCTACTAGGATGGGCATGGGAGGAGCTGGGGCAGGGTGATGCTTGGGCTTCACCATCTGCCATTATCATTTTGTGCTCCATTGTGAGTGCACAGATGAGCTTTTTATCATATAACATAACAGATGATTATTATTTCAGAACAAATATGTTTTAAACAATTTCTCACTAATTCTGTTGAAATTACCTATTTCTTCCCAGATCTTGGAAAAACATAACATCATGAATAAATTTACACTATTCTCATTTCACATCGGGCTGGGGCTGTCTTGACTATGTTTAAGTGTTTGTAGTACTGATGTTTTGCAGCACTAGTTCTCCCTGATGTTGAATGATTATGGTGGACACAGCAAGCAGGTATGGCACAGGTGGCTGCTTCATGAGATATTCCTGCTGTCACTGCCGGCTGGGGCATGCTTCAGTTTTGCCAGCAAAGATGGTAGCTTAGAGCACTGAATACATCTTTAGTGATGCCTAAGTTAAAAAGCACTTGGTACTTTCTGATTTGATTAATTCCTTGGAGAGTGCCTTTTAATGGTGTTGTGAGGTTTACTTACTTTTTAAACGACACTTGAAACAGACAAATGTTTCTGAAAACAATCCTCAGAAAATAATATTGTCTTTGCCTCTCTGGCCACTTCATATTTCTGTTCTTGATCAAAGTTAATTTAGGAAACAACAATTTTATTGGGTAGTAACATTGTCAGAAAATGGCTTTGGTATGTAGTCATGAGGAAGAGGAGATAAAGGCCTGGTGCAGAGCACAGCCAGACAGCAACCAGGGCTGGTGTGGGCTTGCAGCCTCCGAGGAGGTTGGAAGTGCTGGGAGCTTACAGTGGACATCAACAAAGCAGAAAATATGAAGGTAGCACATGAAACACAAAAGAAAGGAGAAGGAGCTGTTGCAGCAAGGTGTGTAAACACCTATTTATGTCTTACAGCTATCTACTGCTCCACCATTTCAATTGATGGCATCAGCTATTTAAATCTGTAGTGACCTGTAGTTCAAGAGAAAATCATTTTTGCTCTACGAATTTATAACACATCTTTGCACTACCAGGAACTTTTGGGGTTTTACCTTTCTTTTTAAAAGTTGTATTTCCAAAACTTTTGCTGTCATGAGCTTTGCTGCTTGAAGTCATTTAAGCTGTGGCTAATACTTACTGCAGTACCAAAGCTCCTGCAGATATTCATGTACATGATTTAAGGGAATCATAACAGCAAGCACAAGATCAGTGCTCTGGGAACATGAGAGGTGTACATTTGAATTTGCTGTGCAGAAGAGAGAATTTAAAATATGCGAGGGCTCTAGACATCAACTATTCTAATTAAAGCCTCACAAACAAGGATAAAAGAGATGGTGGAGTCACAGATTCATCTTGCTATATATGCAAAGAAAGTGATTTATGCTGTTTTGTGCAGACTGCCAGAGGGAGCTAATCCCAAGACAAGGTGGGTGAAGACATGGGTATCAGTGAGATGCCAGTAAGATTTAGGGACTGCTGAGCACTCTCTGAAGGACTTTGTGGAAATAAAACATTAACGCCCAAGAGCATTGCAGGCAAACGTTACAAAACTAAAAATTATTCCTCTTTTGAACACAGCTGGAGTAAGTAGCCTGCAAGAGAGCCCTGCTGGGCTAATAGATATTCAGAATATAAAGGGAAGATTAATAAACACAGTAAAAAGTATATATGTTTTGTAATTACCATGCCTGAACTGCTTTCTGTGGAAAATTTCTCAATGCATCTGTTTAAAGTTGAAAAATTAATAGAATAGGTTATGGAACAAACAGATAAAATAATAATAATGTCACAAGAACCATGTGTTATCCAGAGTTTAAAAGACAACTAAGGAAAAAATTGCTGCACTACTGATATAATCTCCAGCTTCAATTCACCAGAGATGCTCATATTTAAAAAGGACTGAGAGGAGTTAAGGAACTAAAAGCTGGAACACATGAAAATTGGGTTAGAAAACTATATTAAAGAAAATAAATGATTGACACATGGTTAAATACTATATACTGAACAAAAATCAAGGCTTTATTTTCAAATTATATGCTTTTCAAACCTATTTGAGTTGTCTGAACAAGTCAGCCTTAATGTGGATAAAGGTGATTGGAATTCCAAAAGACATTCAGAAAGTGTCCTGAGTAAAGTCTGTACAGGAAGCAAATAAGGTAGGGCATAAGAAAGTCTGTATTGCTAAAAAAGTTGTGCCTAAGGAATAGTACAAAATGGCCAGTTTTTACAATGGAGGAAGTCATCATGGCATCCCAGAGAGACCTGTGCTGGCATCTGTGTTGTTCAGCATGCTCATAAATGATCTGCAAAAGTGGGTAAGCAGTGACGTGTCCATGACGACAGGAAGTTGTGAGTTAATGAAGTTAGCGAAGAATTACATAAAGGGTCTTATGTGACCAAGTAAGGGGGTGATGATGTAGTTGGTGAAATTCAGAGTAGACATATGTGATGTGATGCACATAGTTACAAACTGTAGGCAGTTTACAGGGGAAAAATCATTATTATAAATCCCAATTTTCCATGTAAAATAACAAGCTGTAATGTCGCTGTAATTCTAGAGGAAAGGGATCTTAGTTATAATACGTAGTCCTATAAAAATGTCAAGCTAATGCTTACCTTAGTTAAAGAACAGCTCAAATTAATAGAGCAGAAAAAGGATTAAAAATATCACTGCATAGATTATGTGCATACGTTTTCGCTATTACAAGAAGTTCTTGTATCCCTGTCTCATAAAGGGCATAACAAAGCTGCAAAATGTTCAGAGAAAGGTGATAAAATGGCTTTAGTACAAAGAACAGCTATATAAAGTAGAACTTTTGAACTTGGAAAAAAAGAAGCTTGGACATGATAAAGGTCATTCAGATGGTAAGTGGCATAGAAAGCATCAATAAGAATCATCTGTATGTTCTCTTTTCATACTAAAACTTAATGGGGCATCAAATGAACCTAACTGATGGTAGCTGTTGAACAAACACAAAGAAGGGTTTTTCATATTTTAGGATTCCCTCTACAATACATTAAATATCCTAGAAGGTAGCATAGACTCAGAGGATGACTGGATGAGTTCATGGAAAATAAATCTGTCAAGGGATATTAAGCAGAAAGACAAGGCTAGTGAAATGTGTTTCTTTTAAGAAATCCCTGAGATGCAGATCTTGAAGGGGAGGAGAGAGGAGTTTTCTGGTGAAGTCCTTCCTAGGAACCTCTTTTGGTTTACTGTTGGAGAAAGATACTGAGCTGAATGAGCTTTTGATCTGGCTGAAAGCAACTGTTTTTATTTACTTACTAAACTCAATAATAAAACTGCAACTCATATTAGAATCCACTTTAAAGAATGAGAAATAGATGATCTTGCTAGACATTTCAGCCACATTACAAGTTGCTGTATTCCTCTGTAGCTGCAGAATGGAACATGCTACTGAGTCACAAGAATAATAAATGTGACTTCATTTTCATTATCATGATTGTACAAAAAAATCTTTGGCATCACTGACTTTACTATAGTGATTTTTTTTTTATAGTTTGCTTGTACAAAATACAAATATCTTGCAAAAATTGCTTTCTGTGTAAATATGTATGAATATACATCTGTATGTATGTATAAATATGTTCCACAGAATACCTTATTACAAGAAGTGGTTGCCTTTTTGCTTGTTTCTTGTAGAAGCACTTGAAACTTAAAAAAAAATAAATAAAAATCAATCAATGAATCTGTACTTCGTTTGTTCTAATTATTATATACTGGTAAACGGGGACTGGTGGTTTTGATAAATAGTCATGATAAATAAAAAGGCTCATGAAAATAGTAGTCCAATTTTCAGAAAATATTTTGTAAGCTTGTATTTTGTGAGAGTTTATTCAAAATCTAATGACAAGGCAGAACTTAAATTCTGCTGATTCTTAGTGTTTCTACCACCAATTTGACCTCAGCATTTAAGGCAAAATTACATTCTGTTTTTTTCTTGGTGAGCTCTCACTCACAGGTCACAACTGAGAAATGTGGAGGTGCAAATAAGGCTGGTATGCAAAGAAACTCTCTAAGATAAAACAAGGCTGAAAACAGTGTAGATAATTTTAATCTACAAGTCAAGAGCAATAGTTTTCTTAAATTATGCTTTTTTTAATCATAAATTTAAAATCGCTTTGCTGAAATATGTTCTTACAGGCAACATATGACAAAATTATTGTTGAGCATTCTTTATATTCATATAAACAACAATATGGTATCATATTTATAAAATTTTGTCAGCCTAATATACCTTTAATTTTAAAATAATTAGGTGTACTGATATTTTACTAAATCAATGAGTGCATGTCTTATGAAAAATGGCAAGATATTTTTCTATATTTGAAACAAGGGTAAGTGCTAAAGTGAATAGTATGAGCATGTCTTGTTAGGGTGCATTCAGTCATATTCAGCCTACATTCACTTGTGTGCTTACATTCAGCCCAGAAGAACTACTTAAACTCTGCTGATGTTAATATTCCTCTAACGTTTTCTTGTCAGTATGTTCAGTTTCTTTACTTTGCTGACACTTTCTACTATTAAGTCACCCATAAGAAACAAAATATACTTAATTAATCTCATCAATGCCCACTTACTGGTCTGTGGTGTCTCTGCAGTCAGAAACTGCATTTTCTTTCTGGCATATTGCATTGCCAACTCCTATCTGCTGCCACCTGTCACCAGTAACTCTCTTCATTCCTGCTTTCCAAGTATATCCTCCTACTGAATCTCTTTTAAGTGACTGGATACTGAATTTACTCCTTCACAGATGTGTAACATTTGACAGTTCTGAAGGTTTTAGACTTACATATATTGACAAAATAGGTATTATACAGACAGCAGCTGATTCTTTTTTCCAAATGCTATTCTGTAATCATGTTTCATGTCTTAACCAGGAAGGGACAGACCTAGAAGGATGTCAGTTTTCTGGGCCTACACAGCTCTTAAAGGCTCTTTGAGTATTGTTTAGTTCAGAAACAAGATCCTTTTTGCAACTGACAGTGTGCAGCAATAAGATTGCTAGGAGTTAACTATATATTAAATTTAATCTAGGATTTTTATGGGTCTTTTTACTGAATAATAAGTAAATAAGTATGTGTATATATATATATATGCATGTAAAATTAAGAGTAAACCTAAATAGCATTTCACACTGATCATTTTCCTTTATGGTTCTCCTTTGCCTTGTGTTTCTTGGGTGTTAAGTGAATAGGCAACATGTTTATGTATAGTTTCAGAACTGGAGGGATATATATACAGGAGAACAAAAACAGAGAAAGTAAGGGTGGTAAGAAATGTTTAACAGGGGAAAAGTGTGGGCTGCCTTGTTTATCATTAGAGTTTGTTTACTTTCCAACAGAATATATAGACAATACATTGAATCTACAGTAAGGAGTATATCAACACCTTTTGGAATAAAACTGGAAGCAATCACTGACAGTTGCAAAAACTTCTGTGAACAGGTAGTGAGTGCCTCTGTAAGGAGGCTGCTGGGCTACGGCCATTTTGAGTGTGAGACAGCTCACTTACTACCCCAGCAACATTCAGTTTTACCTTAAGCCAGCTGAAGGGTCCATATCAGATTGGAGAGGTAATCTGTTTTCCTAGAAGTCAGAAATGTAGTTAACATATTGCATTTGCGTATGCAATTGCATATGGTGCATTACATTCTTTATACACCAGAATTACAAATTTTTGCTCCTGAAAGGTGGCTCTATCTTCAGTACATTTTAGATGAATTGCTAACTTGCACTTGATATCTCTTCTCTTTCGAAGTAACCCTTTCACACCAAGTGGTAGGAAAGCTGCTGTGCAGCAGGGCTTGCAAGGGGTACTTTACATAAACTAGTTTCTGGATATTGGCGACATGAAGTAGCTCATGAGAGTATTAGGGTGGTGGGCTGTGACTACAATTTTTCCTTCCCGTTTTCAGAAAACTATTTCTGTAGTAAATAAATTATTTAAATTGCTTGTGAGATTTTTTTTTTATATATATATATATGTGGTTGTAGGGAGAGAAGCATAATGCAGAGCATCTGCAAGAATGCTGACACATTACAACGAACAGTACACAGCTGAAATTTTCATGCTAAGTTCGTAGTGTAATAAGTTTCTTCTTCAGGAATGTTTAATAATATCAATGTCTTATTAAAGTAATGTGAATTAATTGGTAGATATAATAGAGATTTTTTACTTTAAAGGCCTCCTGAATCCCCACAGCCTTTATATCTTTTCATTAGAGTTTTTGTTATATTTGAAATTTAGTAGAAAAATACTTATTAGTTCTTTAGTTTTAGCAGCAAATTCCTTTTATTAAATCTATTTTATGAAGATTTAGAAACCTCCCACAAGCATTTGACAACACTGCTCTGAAATATTCAACCTCAGAGACCTACTGCTGTGAAGTTAAAAATAAAATTGGAGACTGAAATACATTTCTAGTTGAGGTATAACAAAAAAAATCTAGGATTATACTTGTTCTGAAGTACTTAAAATCCATGTAATAATCCAAGCAGTACAATGCACAGAATGTCATTAAACATTTCTCTGTTCTAATATTTTATTAACACTTCTCTCCAATTCTGAGACAGTACAACTATTGTGTATGGGATTAACAAAATCAAGTAGGAAATTAGTAAGAAGAGTTTTCACTGTAAATGAAGATTTCTTGCTGTGGATTTCTTATTAATGAGCTACCACACCCTGACAAGGTCTGTAAGATGTAGGATATATTTGACACTATTTCCCACAGCATTCTCCTGGAGAAACCAGCTGCTTGTAGCTTGGACAGGCATATGCTTTTCTAGATTAAAAACTTGCTTGATGGACAGGTGCAAAGAATGGTGGTGAATGGATTAAAATCCAGTTGACAGCCAGGCACAAAAGGTGTTCCCCAGGGCTCAGTCCTGGGGCCAGTTTTGTTTACTATCTTTATCGATTATATGCATGAGGGGATCAAGGTCACCCTCAGCAAGTTTGCAGATGAAACAGAGTTAGGCTGGTCTGTTGATCTGCTTGAAGGTCAGAAGGGTCTTCAGAGGGACCTGGGCAAGATGGATTAATGGGCCAAGTCCAGTGGTATGAGGTTCAACAAGTCCAAGTGCCGAGTTCTGCACTTCAGTCACAACAACCCCATGCAATGGTATAGGCCTGGGGAAGAGTGGCTGGAAATCTGCCTGGTGGAAAAGGACCTGGGGATATTGGTTGATAGCTGGCTGAATATGAGTGAGCCTTGTGGTGGCCAAGATAACAAGAACATCCTGGCTTGTTTCAGACATAATGTGGCCAGCAGGGCTAGGAAGTGATCATCCCCCTGTACTTGGCACTGGTGAGACCACACCTCGAATACTGTGTTCAGTTTTGGGCACCTCACTAGAAGAAGGACATTGAAGGTACTGCAGTGTGACCAAAGAGGGGCAATGAAGCTAGTGAAGGGTCTAGAGAACAAGTCTCATGAGAAGCAGTTGAGGCACATGGGGTTGTTTAGCCTGGAGAAAAGGAGGCTGAGGGGAGACCTTATGGTGCTCTACAGATACCTGAAAGGAGGTTGTAGCGAGGTGGGGATCAGTCTGTTCTTCTACGTAACAAGTGAGAGAAGAAGAAGAAATAGCCTCAAGATGCACCAGGGAAGGTTTACATTGGATGTTAGGAAAAATTTCTTCACCAAAATGGTTGTAAAACATTGGAATAGTCTGCCAAGGTTGCTGGCGGAGTCATCATCCCTGGAGATATGTAAAAGACATGTAGATGTGTTTAGGGACATGGTTTAGTGGTGGACTTGACAGTGCTGGGTTAACAGTAGGATATGATGATCTTAAAGGTCTTTTCAAACTAAATGATTTTATGTTTTCATGTACAAACCAAACACATATGTCTGACGATTAAACCCTTAATGTTATTTTTTAAGAGTACTAAAAAAATAATGAAAATGAATAGTTTCCTGTTCACAGTAGAGATGGCACGAAAAATGTTATACCACAGAAATTTTGCTGTGTTTTCAAAATATAAAAATCTAAATGTTGGTTGTATAAGAATTTATAATAAATGTTTGTCTACATTATGCCCTCTGTGTTGAAAGTGTGTTTTGGAAGAGCAGAAATTTTAATACTTTAGTATTTATATAAAACTTTATTAATGGCATTCGCCCAAAAAAGCTCTGAGTACTCTCTGGCATTAAAACTGTCAGTCTGTTGAATTTATGGAATCAAGGCTAATGCTTAAATTTCACATTTGGATGAATAAGTCATACATTGTTAATATTACATAACCTCAAATAATGATTTGTTGCAGAAAAAGATGGTAGGTGTCTCAGAAAATCCATCAGTGGGGGTTTTGAATACATCAGGAAGAACGGTATAAATGCAATTTTACGTGGTGTTTGTAATCTATGTAAAAATTAATTATAAAATTAAGATTATATATAGTTACTCATATAAGAATATATACTGAAGAAGTGGAAAAACAACAAAATACATGTTTTTCTTTCTTCCTTTTCAGGTCAGAATTGTGGAGGCTTAGTACAGGGACCAAATGGTACTATAGAAAGCCCTGGATTTCCTCATGGTTATCCAAATTATGCCAACTGCACATGGATCATTATAACAGGAGAACGTAACAGGATACAACTGTCATTTCATACTTTTGCTCTTGAAGAAGATTTTGATATTTTGTCAATTTATGATGGACAGCCACAGCAAGGCAATTTAAAAGTGAGGTAAGATACCTTTTTCTTCATTTCTTCCTCTCTCTCTCTCTCTTTAGGTCTTTCTTTTTCTCATGAATTTAACTCCTGATGATGCTACAACTACATTGTGTTTCCTTAGTTCTTCCTCTGTCAAGGGGATAGCAATTCCCCAAAGATCTCACAACAAAAGATGTTAATCCAGATTTCAGGTCTTTATGGCCCAAGCTTGTGTATCAGTACTATCAGTTAAAATTTGCACAACTCATGGTTAGTTTTTGTAAAGCCCCCTGAGTACAAGAGTATCACAGCTTTTTTTTTTTTTTTTTCATGTCCCCTGATGGAACCCAGATTTGACCCAGGGACCCTTTCCTAAAAGTATCTGTCCCCAGTTTTTGAAAGAAGTGTTACTGAGATCATGCTTTAGTTTTGTACCATTCCTACAATATTTGAATCAAAGGATGAGCATGCTGCTTGTGCTAACAGTATCCCAAGATCTCTCTTTGAGAGTGTGCTGTAGAAGAAGTGGTGGGTGATACAGGAGTTTGTAAGAGGTACAACCGCATTAGCGAGTGTTAGGCAACCTCTGGATATGCTTGCCAGATTAAATCCTTAAAATGACTACTCACTGCCTTGCAAACGAGTTGAGCTGTAAATTGTTCGACTTTGCCAAAATGGAAATTCTTTTCTATCTCTAAGTAAATACAATTATTAAGCAATTAGGGACCTTTAAAGGACAGAAACTAGGTTGTCTTAAACGTCCAAATACCACTGAGGTTACAAAGGGGCTTTTTAGGAGCATTTTGATCTTGAAGCTTTTCACAACTTCAGATTTTGGTGAATTAATCTAGTTGATGTATTGCTTTGAGTTCCTTGGTCATTTGCTGGATCTGGACTGCAGAGTTTGAAAGCAAATATTGCTATTGGTGCTGCTCTGTCATTTTCTGTTCAGGAATGAGATTTATGGAGTACTGTAAAACACTGCTGTCAGTTCTGTTGTCTGATTATTCTTTTACATGCTGATGATTTATATTATATGGCTAAAACAAATGTGGGAACATCACAGATTTGTTCTGAATTTTAGTGAATATGATCACATATTTTTGACAAGAACAGTCTTCTGATTGATGGGTGACTCAGCTCAAAAAGTTTTGAAAACTGTCAAAGGTAGTATATGGCTACCAATGCTTGACTTGCATAGTGTATGTGCTTCATTTACTGTATTTAATTGACCTTTAATACTTGTAACACATTTATACAAGGATTAATACTTGTTTTCCAGTCAAATGCTTTTATTATCAACAGCTAACATGCCTGCTTGTTTTGCCCTAATCTGTTAGTAGAAAATGGTTTCAAGGAGGAGCACAAATTGACATTCAGTGTATATGAGCACAGAAGACAAAAGTTCCCAAGTACAATCCTGATCCCACTGAAGTGGAAGCAATTGCCCCTGATTTCAGTAAAACAAGGATTTAATTTCCAGATTCCAGCAGTGAAGCAGATATTTTATTTATCCTTGCTTGCACTTGCCAATTAGCTACCTTCATAAATGGTATTATTAGAAAAAAAACCCTCCACATTTGTTGGCTTTGCAGCATGCAGACATTCAAAAACCAGAATTGAAATGTCAGGTTTATATTGACATGTCTCATACTCTGTGACATACCATTTGTTGCACAAAGCACATTACAGGTGTACCCCTTTACAATTGCAAATTTCAAGGCAATTCACTCTGCAGATATTGGAAAATTATAGTCTTGGTTTTTTTAGCTGACAGCATGCAAATGCAAGAGAGCATTTTGGAACTTGTGCTTCAGGGTATGTTTTATGTTTTCATAGATAAAAATACTCTACTAGATTTTTAGTAATTATATTTCTTAAGCCATCATGACAAATGTGGAGGTTTCCCTTAAAAATAGCTGTTTAACTATATAGCCAACATGAACGATCATAATTAAGTAATATTCATGCTGTATTTTTTATAGTATTCTTCAGCTTATAAAGCAAAATTGGATAAAAATGAATAGCATGTTCAACTAGTTTACTGTGCTGCCTGAGGGACCTTTTTATATGCTAAATGTGCAGCAGGATACTTTCACTTCATATTGATTTTAAAATCAAAAGAAATAAAGACATATATAAAATATATCAAAATGATAAGGGAAAGGAATAAATTCTTTTAAACTGATTGTGCAGAAGAAGAAAAGAGAAACAGGTAGTGGTAAGATGTATATGAACTTTTTCAGTTAGAGCATTATTAAAGCATATAATGATTCAAGGGATTAATTAAATTACACATGATGATGATCCTTTGTTACTGTATGTTATGAGAAGTCGAGAGGTGAGATAGTAGCAGGAACAGCAATGTAACCAAAAGGTAAGAAACTATTTTATATCTTCCTATTTTTCTAGATAAAAATCAATTAGCATTCTGTCATTACTGACATCTGCAGTCCAAAATTGTCCTTAAAAATAATGCTAGAACAGCTTTATTTTTATCACTTTAAATTTCATAGAACACAAAACAGGATTTGATATATAGATACACTATATATAAATATATGTACACACACATATATACATATATTTCACCTGGGAAAACATAATCCAGAAGTGCAGAATAGACTGGGATATACTTGGATGGAAAGCAGCTCTGTGAAAAGGGACCTGGGGGTCCTTGTGGACAACAAGCTCAATATGACTGAAGAGTGTGCTGCTGGAGCCAAGAAAACCAACATGA